>JAFEMH010002132.1:0-373609 GCA_022495995.1 Adenophora triphylla var. japonica | reverse complement strand
TGTGGTGGAACCATGGCATTCAAACTAGCGACTGAGCTAGAGAGAGGAGCTACCACTGGCGGCGAGATAGGTGGAGGGAACGGCCGATCACAGGGGACATAGGTGAAATCCTGTCCTTGGCCCGAATCACCCGGGGAGCTTGAGTAGGACCACGGGCGAAAGGGATAGAACCTTACTGGGCTTGTTGTTGATTTTCAACAGGCAAAGAGGGCGAAGGCGGTCTTGATGTAGGCTGGGTAACTCGGATTTCCTGGAGTGAGGCCCATAAGTAGGCTTAAGTGCGAGTTACTTGTCCCTGATTGTTAGAATTGCATAGGCGGAAAGGTGCATGACCAGGGGGTGCTGCGGTCCTGGTGATTCTGATGAACTTGGGATGGAGGCTTGGTAACCCATCGAAGCTCGAGTGAGGAATGGTTATTTGTGAAAGCTGTGTGAGCCCGAGCCGGCTGAGCTTAGCGTCATTCTGAGGAAGGGCTTCTTGACATTTGTTGCCCCCTAGACCAGACTGTGGAAGCATTCCAAAGCTGTTGCTGCGTGAGGCCCTGATAGATTGGTTCCAAACTGAGGTGGGATTCCAATTTGCTGTGGTATTCCGAGGTAACCCCAACCATGAGAAGACATTCCGTACTGATTTTGCCCCCGCTGAGGAGCTGTGAACTGATCGGTCACGTTAGACTGCATGGGTCCAGTAGTCTGTATTTGGGGTTTGCTGTCCCGTTGAGACGGTCATGAAGGGATCTTATGAGGCTTGTGCGGTGCCGGGGATTGGATATCTTGAACTGGGTTGCTGTCAAGGCATTTCAAACTGATGTAACTGAGAAGCTCCTGACTGATCTGTACCGAACTGCTGAGGCATACCAAACTGCTGTGACATACCGAGCTGACCCCGACTGCTTTGAGGCATACCATACTGGCCCAAATCGGACTGAAGTCAATTTGTTTCTCCAAACGACTGTCCCAGACTGAACTGTGAATGTATATCAAACCGAGGCTGAAAGGATGGCTGATTCGCGAGTTGAGAAGAGTGTGAGGAAGGTGGTGGTAGTCTGTCTGGCCAAGATAGGGATGGGGATCCTTTTCCTCTTCTACCGTGAAAGTTCCATCGGGGTTGAGGGCAATCGTCAAACCAAAATTCCTGACATCTTCCAAGGACGAACATCGAAACCTCATTCTGATTGGCACAAGGAGTTTTATGGACTCGGGTTCCAATATTAGTCATAGGAATATGATGAATTTCTGGTCTTGGTTAAAATTCCGTCCTCGTCCTTGGACATCAAAGAACTGCACTTGACTAGCCCATGACCAACATGGCGATCAAATCTCATCTTGCTTGGTGGAGCCTTGGTCTGAAGAGATGTATTTGCGAAGTCTTGATTTGGAAGAAGTGACTTGGCAAAGCCTCGGTCTCATGACTGTGAATCTGACACAATTAGAGAGGCTTCAACCTGGTAGCACTGCAGACTGATACACGAACAGAGACTCAACCCATCTTGTAGCAAAGTGAAGAACCAACGTTCTTGAATTATCATGTAGCAAAAAGAGGCAACCCATCCTTCTATATTTACTTTATTATTTGCTTTAGTCAATTAGTCAACCGAAAGAAAAGACAATTTAGAAATGTATACCTCATAGGGCGTATTTTCGAAAAGTGGGGACGAATCCCCGATTTGTATTATTTGATGGCCTCATTTGACGAAGGCACAAAAGAACTCGCTTTGGGTTTGATTCTTTTGAGAGAGCATAAGAATAGAAAGGTTTGTAAAAGTGTATGGAAGCCCCTGCTGACAGAAAATTAGTGTTTAGCTCTATTTTTCCTATAATGTAGAAAAAGAAGACTTGTCGAGACATCTGAAAATATGTTTTATTCAAAATGATCACAAGATTGCTTAAAACCCTTTATTAATGTTCGGGTTATTCAACCCCTAATCTCGATATGAACAAACATTTTGATTAATCATGAGGAGAAAGTCAACTGATACCAAGAGTCGAAGTTGGCGAATGGTGAAGAGGGATCGTGTATAGGAGAGGCTATTGGTGAGGCCGGATTTTCTGGGATTTGAATGTGTTTATGACCGGACCATTTCTGGTTGCCTACGTTCCCCTCATTGTGAGGAGCTCAGGTCGCCGTAGTTCGGGCCTGAACTGTGTTTGGCTTTAGAAAAGGGGTATGAACATTTGTGGTACTTTTGGTGAAAAGGCTCGGATAGGAAGTTTGGATGATAAGGTGCGGGCCTTGAGGTGATTCCTTGACAAGTCATTTTGAGCGATTCCGTTGCTTCTTGATCGTCGTCCTTCATCGGGGGAGAAAGATTTTGGATGCAGCTTAAGGGCTTATGATATGTTTTTGCCGTTGCTTTAACTGCTCCCTTGTTGTCGACAACTTCCGTTCTTCGGGCTTTAATTTTGCCCATATGTCAAACCTTCTGATCGGCGGTGCTAGGTCCTTGGCCTCATTTTTTTTTGAAGCTTTTGTTTTTTTTTTTGAAGCTTTTGTTTTTTTTTTTGAAGCTTTTGTTTTTTTTTGAAGCTTTTGTTTTTTTTTTGAAGCTTTTGTTTTTTTTTTTTTGAAGCTTTTGTTTTTTTTTTTTGAAGCTTTTGTTTTTTTTTTGAAGCTTTTGTTTTTTTTTTTGAAGCTTTTTTTTTTTTTTGAGCACTTGAGGACGAAGGCAAGCTTCTACTTGAACTTTCTTGATGCATGGGGGGCGGAGGCAAGCCCCTGTTTTTTTCGATATGGGGTCGATCTCCCGATGCTGAGTGACCTTTTGTTGTCCCTTGATGTTGCCGCCTTCGTTGACTTGATCAAGGTGATGATGGGGATATGTTTTGGAAAGTGTATGGCTTGATGGAGGCCTTTGTGAGGTGAGGAAAGTGTATAGGGAGGGCATTAGTTGACTTTCTCGCACCAATTAATTAAAATCTTAATCATTTCCAGAGATTATTTGTTGAGCGATGCGAGTGATCATTTAAAGTAAAACCATTTCATTAAATGTAACGTAGGTGTGCAAATAATGTCTCAAGTCTAGCGAGAAAAGAAAAAGACTCTTTTATAGAAAACTTAAGATTAACTACAATGTCCAAGGAGGACTTGATTGAACGAAGAAAGTACTAGAACCTACGAAGGTTGACTAAAAGACTGTTTTAATATTAAAGGATGGGTAGCCCCTAGTCTAGCTACTCTTTGTTGTTGGATCGCCAAGACGCTGAGCTTTCCATCTTTCTCGTTAACTTCGATTCCATTACTGCAGACCGAGGCAGTGATCGCTTACGTGCCCATGATATCGGTGGGAGTGGAGGAGTTTCGAGGCCATGGAGCAGCTGGGGCGAGCACAAGTTGTCCAAAGAAACGGGTCGGAAAAGTCACGGGGACGAACTTTGTCGATCGAGCATATTGATGGAAGGAAGTGAACCCGAGAGGACCTTGAGGGGTATTGGGCTCTGTTTGGGAGGATTCAGCGATGCGCTCGGTTGTTTTGAGTGAAAGGGGTGATACTAGCCGATTGTGTCTTCGGGCCTTTCTCAAGCTTGAACCGGCATTAGACAAGTGTGCTCTGGGGCAGTTGTCCTATCGGATTCTCTCACTTCGGCACTTGAATTTTGCGCGACGTAATCATTTCTTTGCCCGGTTCGACATCTCGGGTCAAAGGAGTGCTAGTACTTATCATAAGATCAAGCTTCTCCCGCATTTGTTTCACTTGCTCTATCAATATTGCCACATGGGGATCAACGGGAACATTCGAGTTAATGGAACTCGCAACAAGACTCTTATCGCCAGAGGGAAACACAAACCGCAGACCGGTGAAACCGACGGTGAATTCACTAAGTCCGGTAGATGACAACGGAAAACTTGTGGCATCCGGATTTTCTTTTAGCAACTCATGATCGCATTCAGTGTGGGTGTAGAGGCTTTAACATAGCCACATAGCTCAAACCGATTATGTGAAGCCGGAGCATAAACCGGCAGTGTATTTGGCCGAAATTGAGGAACAGTGTGATGGAGCCCAACTCGTTCGAGGAGCCGAGGGCGATGGAGCCCTAATGGCCCGAGGTGCCGGAAAGGGTCAAGAGGAATTGTCCTTGGCAAGGGATCATATGTGGATGGAGGGAGGTGTTGGCCGTGGGATGGAGAGTTATAGGTTATGTGCAGAAGGGCACCGAAATCACTGTTTCGAAGTCTCATCTTCGACCATGACCAGGGAACCATTCGCCTCAACTGTTACTCCGAACTCCATGGCGGCGGAGAGCATTGATGAGCAGTGGTCACTGTTCTTCATGAATCTTATGGGCGTTTTCCAAAGCCAGACTAACTCTTCCTTCCTAATCATCGGATTTCTTGTATCCTTATCGTTTCGCCAAATCCGCCATCGATCATTATCATCCCATTTAACCTTGGCGCGCCGTGAACTTATCTGGAGGGCGAGAGTTCAAAGCATTTCACCAAATCCAGCTTTGCCATGGCCACATGCTTGTTGGGTCAAACCATCCATTCTCAACATTTGTTGCGACTAAATCATCTGGCTTGTCAGTAGTCTGTTGAATTCACAGAGTTTGAATCATAAAATTCAATCATGTTTACATTCGCGTTGTTTGGGAAATGATCATTGGCGGGGTTGAGATCACCGAGGCGCTCGAGTTTGCCCTTCTTAATTAATCCCCGAATCGCCTTTCTCAAAGCCGTACAGCTTGTCGGTCGTATGACCGTGGTACTGGTGGAAAGCACAATGCTTAGTGGTGTCAAAAGGGATTTTGGGATCCTTGGGCCGATAGTTTCTCATGGGTTCGAGGAGACCCCGCTCTAGCAAGCTATTTAAAACTTTGCTTAAGGGAACACCCAAATCCTTGGGATTCGAGATTTGGTCATTGACTTGGTCACCATTCCGAATGGGTTTGCCGGTTTTGGTCCATCGGGGCGCCCAAGCTTGCCCGTTTCGATTAACCTTGAACCGCTCTCTTCAAGACTATGCAGCTTGTCGGTCGTGTGGCCATAATGATCATGGAAGGCGCAGTTGCTTACTCATGTCGAGAGGTGCATTTGAGCTCCTTGGATGGTAGTCCTCGAGAGGCTCCAAAAGGCCTACCCTTACTAAGCCCTTGAAAATTAAGCCCACGGGCATCCCAAGATCATCAAAACGTTCGTGCCTTAAAGGACCACCATTTCTTGGTTGCTTTTGGGGCCGTCAATTGTACACAATGCCTTCTTTCCTTTACCGGATGTCGGAGCCGTGTTGGAAGGGTAAGGTTTATAGCGGCGAGACATGTTCGCACTCGTAGTCTTTTCCCGTGCACGAACCCTTTTGATGTAATCATCAATGTAATCGTCGAGATTCGACCTTTGTAAACTTCATTCGTGTCGATACACAAGATTGATATGGTGAGATGGCCCGAGTCGAGCGATCGTCGATACTCTCGTTGCTAGGCTTTTCTTGTACCTTCTTAATTGGTTCTACCAATAATCCATTGGACGAGTCAATAGGAACATTAGGATTGCATGACCCCGCCACAAGATTGGCATTAGCAAACGAAACCACGTAGGAAGTACTCGGTGGGAGGAATGACGCCCGAGCATTAAAAGCGTGACCGTAATCTTCCTCATAAGGCCTGGCAGCTTGCCGAAGATGAAGATATATGGCTCGTAATGGGTGGATACCAGGGAGCAGCGAGTGCGGATCCGTAAGGCCGCTGAAAACATGAGGTTTGAGGCATCGTAACAAAGAGGGATTGAATGTGTCTTGACCGCACCGAGGAACATGACTGCAAGGGAAATGTGTATACCGTACTTGATGAGCAGGTGGAGCAGCTTGCGTAACGGCCGGGTGGAGAATTTGATGAGGAGCATTTGACCTTGTCGGACTTCCCAACCGGAGGGGCGGGGTAGAGCCTCGATGAAGTGGTGATAAAAGCCTGGTGGCCCACGTGATCTTGCAGCATCATAGGGGCCAAGTGTGCTTTGAGAATTGGAGGAAGCAAGCCGGCCCCCTCTCGAACCATGGAGCTCGAGAAACGAACTGTCCCATTCCGAGATGGTGACCCGAGCTGCATCGATGCGGTGAAGTAGTAACCGACCCCTTCCAAGCCGATGACCCGAACTGCATCGATGTTGTGAAGTAGTAAACCGACCCCTTCCAAGCCGCGGGGCGAAAGCCAACCGACTCAATCCCGGTGGTGAGACCCGAGAGGCACCGAGGGCAAAGTTGATCTAGATCGGACCGCCGAGGAGTATCGAGCAAGAAGTGGCCGAGATGTACCGAATCGACCAATTCCTGCATTGATGACCCGGGCCGACCGAGGTTTTGGAGTAGCGAACCGACCCATTCCAAGCCGATTGAAACCCAAAGGTGAAAACCGGGAGGTGCCGGGGGAAGTTGACCAAGATCGATACGATGAGGCCGAGAGGCAGCCGAGTGATAGGCTTGGGGATGCTTGGCCCATTAGTAGTTCCACACGAAAGGGGACAGGGCATTTGATGGTAGTTGGCATGCCCGGGAGGGTAATTAGCTCCAATCTTCGCATCAACCGTAAAGGTTCCATTAGGGTGGTGAACAATTGCTAGCCCCCGGGTTCTCGATACTTTCCAATAACCGATCGATCTCGAGCCTCTTGATTTTGTCTTATCTCGTTCCAACATCTCGATTCCACCGTTCGGCATTTTGCGGATTTTCGGGGTGCGGAGTTGTACGTCCCCCACCGTTCTCCTCCGAGTTGGTCATTCTGAAACTTTGAGCTGAAGCGAAGGAGGAAACCGATGAAGTATCCGACTTCGGAATGACCGAGCCGAACAAACGATGACCCGGGTCTCGATCCAAACTTTGCTTACCGTGGAAGGCACAAAAGGGTGTGGTTCAGACTCGGGAAAGCGAAACAAAGGTTGGTGTTTGGGCTTAGGGCTCATGCAACATGCGCTTATTTGTTCTTGTTTACTTAAAACATGTTTTATTAACCTAATCGGTTGGAAAAGATTGCTCTTCTTTTCGCGAACTACTCGATTCCTGGATCGGTGGGCGTCACTACGTCTATAAGCCTCTCGTATTCCACCTCGTATTTCGACCTCCCAGGGGTGGACAGCCCTGGCGAGGGTCTTATAGGGCAAGCGGGTCCCACCGACCGAAAGAAAAACGATCCTAAAAGTCTGGCGGGTAATCGAGTCTTAACGAGCATTCGATGTAAATTACGGACAAAGCTGACGTCAAAAGTCAAGATCATATCCGGGGGCTCGACGAAAAGTCGGCATGATTTGGACTGATAAGCGTCCACAATTGATCTTGACTTGTCGTCGCTAAGCCGTAATTAGGCATGGAATAATCATTAATCCTTGATGACTCGGTCAATGCCGGGAGTCAATGTATAATTTGTGCGCCGAGCCGAAGTCAAGGCGCCGGTCAATATCTTGGTCAAAGTCTCGCGGCGGAAAACCGGCAACTTCGACCGATTAGGGTCCCCGAAAGATATTGAGTCGGTATGCCGACAATGGCTTGAAAGGAAAGGTCTATACACGTACAGTGGCATGACACAGACCTTAATTAAAAACCAACCGGGTCTCGGACAAAGTGTGTCACGGACAAGTGCATGGTCGACACGAGGCTCCATGGGATGTTTGGGTAGTCCTGTGCTCATCCGAGAGGCGTAATAAGACCAAACGGACCGCGACAAGGATTTCCCGGGTTAGGGACGTAGTGTGCGGTGTAAGGTCACGTGCGCGTAGTGTGCAAGCGCCTATCTTCTTTTTCGAGAAAAATAGAAATTTTTTATTTGTCTTAAAAAGGCATGATGCATGATTTTTTTTTGAATTTTTTTTTTTGAAATTTTTTTTTGAAAATTTTATGAAAACATAAGCACATAAGCACAAAAATTCCGACAGTTAGGGACATTATTCCGACAGTCAAAATTTTGACTTTTCCGAGGCGGCCAAAAACAAACACGAAACTGTGCAAAAATCAACACACACAAAGCAAAGGATTTTCAAATGTTGAGACGGAAGCTTGACCCTCAAAAGCTTTTCTTTTTTTTTTTGAAAATAATGATACCGGTACGTGGGATTGTTAGACCACAATTTATCCCCGACTCGTGTTAGGAGGCGATAACGGGAAGTTTAATGGTTTCCACCAATATACCAAATATCATTTTTTTTTTAGAAAAAGCTTATGTCCCCAGCGGAGTCGCCACTGTGATGATGTGCATCCGAAAATTTTCCCATTTTTATTTGAAAAAATCAACGAAACGGAGTCGCCACGCCATTTTTGTTTTAAGGGCCAAAACTTTGAAAAAAGCCCGAGATCAGAAATTTAGGTTCGGAGGTCACGTTACGTGCCGGGAAGGACGTTAGTGTGCACCCGGAACGCCTCGTAAAAACGAGTCTTCCAAACATTCAAAATCCTTTGTTGTGTGTGTGTGTGTGTGTGTGTTTTGGCCAAAATAAGTTGAAACTGAGGTAAGTAAAAATTGGGAACTCTTTTTAAGGCTTTAAACTGATCCCATGATTTTTTGGATGATTTTTGGGTTGAGATTTGGAACTCAAAAGATTTTTTGAAGTTGAAAACCATTTCTGCCAAAATGAAAAAAGCAGTTGACCCTTGACTTTGAAATGGACTTTAGGGCTTGAAAACTCCAGAATCTTGGAAAAGTCTGGGAATGAAAAATGTTCAAAACACCTTAAAAAAGGTTTCTGTACAAGAACTTTTCATTTTGGAGATGATTTGAGGGGTCAAAACCTTCTGGAAATCTCAGATCTGAAATCTGGATTTCCAGAGACTGATGAACTGACCTTTAAAAGAAAATTTGAAAAAAGGAGTTTTACTCATACAAAAAATAAAGTAAAAATATGTATGTAAAGATCTAGATGTTGGCTACAAAAATTATTTTGTAGTCAACACCAAATTCTAAGTTTATCTATGTCCAAAAAATTATACCATGGACTGAGGTCTGAGAAAATTGCTACTGGACAGCAACTTCCCATGAAAGAAAATATGATTTTAAAGGGGGGTTTTGCATCCATGCTTGTCCCCATTTCCCTAGGTTTTGGTTAGTGATCACTTGACATTTTAGTGGTGAATCAACTATACCAAACCATCCTTGGGGTACATTAGGACTAAGCACTTCATTTGCTTGGGAAGGGGATTTTTATCCTTTGAAAATGAGATTTGATGCTTGAAAATGGTTTTTGGGGTTTTGAAAATGAGTTTTCTTTGAAAGAAAGTAAGAACACATTAAAGAAAATGTTGATCCTTGTAGAAGATCATCCATGGAGATGGACTTCCATGGTGATCTTCTTGGATCTTAAAACAAGAAGAAGAATGAACTACATTTTGTAGTTTGAAGATGCATGCATGGATGAGAGATTTAGGGTAAGAAGAGGGAGGTTATACCTATCTTCTTTGTATTTTGAGGCTTTGTCTTGAATATATGAGTGTTTGAGGCTTGAATGTGTTTAGGGTTTGAAAGTGTTTAGGGTTGATGATTTGAGTTGGTTAAAGAGAAAACAAGTAGATAACAATGAAGTCCTCTATGTTTTCTCTCTATTCCTCCTCCTAAAGGGTGATTTGAGCTTGAGTTAGTGTATGTATAAGAGTATGTATGAGAGTGATTTGAAGTGTTTGTGAGTGAGTGAGATTTGGGAAAGATTGAAGAGAAAATGGTGGCAATTCAAGTGAATTCCCACTGTTTTCTCCCTATATTTCGCCAGAGTTTCGTTGCTGTGATCAAATTGTGTTCTTTTAACTGAGAGAGGAGGGTTCAATTTATAAGCCCCTGTGAGATGCAATCCCATCCGCGCGGAGGGTTCCGTAAACGTGCCTGGTGCATTAAATGCTGCTCCAGGCTTTGAACAGGAAGAATATTATTCAAAATTCCAGCAATTTTTGTTGTTCAACTTGCCTAATTCAGATTTTTCCAATTTCTTTTGCTTTTTTGTTTCCTTTCCATGGTTTATCTTTAAATGGCAATGCCCACTTTACCCTTGCTTTGTTAGAAAGGTTAGGGTTTGTTAGAAATGTTAGAAATGTTAAAACTTTCGTTAACTTTCTAACGAAAATACTAACGGCTCAAATTGGAGCACTTACACCGCTGAACAATAGCAGAAATGTCTTATTCAAATCTCCCGCATTAATTGCAAAGATATGGCATTAAATGATCCTCACCTACCAACCATATTCCGATTCTACCCTTCAACGGCATCTTTAGTTCTTCTCTCTCTTTCTCTCCAAAGTATATATAGAAGACTTTGCTGCATTGAAGAAGGTTGGTGATTGCATTGAAGAAGAGTGTGCTTGAAGCATTGAATGAGCTCAAGCCTTCAAATCCATAAAATCATTAGACTTTATTAGGGATATACACTCGTGCACTTCTCAATCCTACTTGTAAGCATCCTCCAACAAGACAATCATTAGGATGCATTGATTGAGATTCACACACACACCTGAGTGAGATAAGTCTAACTTGCCACTCAAAAACACCTGGTCAGTTCTTCATTTAAAGATCCATCAGTAGATCCTTGTATTTAGTCCTCAGACGCAAGGCCGCACTTGTAATAGACTAGGACATACTGATAGTAAACTTTTCTCAAAATCCAAGATCTGACCAATCTTGGTAGAGGACGTAGCAGCATTCACGCTGTGAACCTCTCCAAATACTGTGTCCTTGTCTTTACTTTACTTTAATCTTGCCAAGTCGTTTAACGCAACAAATCAGAACAGCTTCATCCCGTGAATCATAAGTATTTCTCTAAACCAAACAAGTTGCTCTGCATATATGATTCATATAAATACTTTGTGTTTAAAATCAAGCTCTAAACTACTTCTTGCTGATTTTGTGTGAGTTCAAACTTAGTCACTAATATTCCGCTGTGCTTACTGATTATCTTACAACTTTCTGATTAGTGACTATGACCATTAAGGTATTTTAATTGAAATTGTAAAAAGGCTATTCACCCCCCCTCTAGCCTATTTCCTCGCCTATTGGGCCTTAAAATTGGTATCAGAGCTTGACATTTTTGAAAGAAATTTCCAAGCCTCACAGCTTGATTGCCGATACCATGGCGGGAAAAATTATGCAGACGTTTAACATCACTACCATACCGATGTTAAACATCAACGAGTTTGGTGTTCGGAAATCCCGAATGATAAAGTACATGAACTCCATAGATGAACGATTAATGAAAGTTGTGGAAGGTGGACCGATTACTCCCTTGAAAGTTCAAACCACCTACAAACCAATACCTTCCACTCCCCTAACTGCGCATGCTGACGCTGACGATGAACAACAAACAGATGTTCAAGTTACGGAAACTCTGGTTGAAAAACCAAGAGATGAATGGACTGACGAAGACAAGTTAACCTATGCTCTTGATGGGAAAGCCAGCCACATTATCTCTTGTGGTTTAGACGACAAACGATTACAAGCTCATTGACTTGTGTTACACGGCACAAGAATGCTTTGGAACAAGCTCCTTGAATACTTCAAGGAGATGCACGCACCAAGGACAACAGGCTTTATGATGCTATTGCCTGAGTTTGAATCCTTCAAAAAATCGAGATGGCGAATCACTCGAAAACAGATATGATCGATTCCGCGAGGTAAGTAATCTTTGTGCTTCTCTTGGTAAAGTATATACTATGAAAGACCCGAATATATGCTTTCTAAGTGCTTTAGGAAGTATATATCATACTAAGGTTCTTGTTCTTAGAGAAGCTAGAGATTTAAATACCACTTCTATTCAAAATATTGTGTCTAGTCTATTTTTGTATGAGAGAGAACTACAAAAACTTAATATTCTCGACAAAAACTTCAAATGCATGTCTCTCTCAAAGACAGACTCGTATATCTCAAATGCCTACTCCTTATCCTCCTACGATCAATGCCAAAGCCCTTGCTGTAGCAAAACCCTTGAAAGTCCTCCCGAGCCTCTTATGGAAGAAGAGGAATTTGCCGCATTTGCCGTAAAACTACCGAAAGTTCAAAAACTTCAAGAAAATGCAAAAAGACAAAGCAAACCAAATCAAAATAAACCATTTACTACTCCCTTCCATAGAACCACCAAAGAACCATAAGCCTTCTACCAAAGCCATGGTGATGGAAAGAACAAAGAAAGGAGACTTGGTATGCTTTAATCGCCGAAAACCTGGACATTTTGCATCTAAATGTCCCCAACCAAAATATGAATATGTCAGAAATCGGTAAACCAAAGACATCCAAAGTCCGGAAGCTATGTTGCGTATGACAAAGACTGAGAAAGCTATGCCGCCCGGGTGTGAAACCGACTCGAAGGTGAAGGTGCTGCCGATGACAATGAAGATGCTGATATAAGCTTTGTTGCCCTGGATGCCGATGATGAAATAGCACTAGATTTACCTACTCCTATTCATCGGAATGCTTCTCCTCCAAGAACACCATCAAGGAGAGACAGACCAAAGAAGACATTCATTCCAAGAAGTCAAAGTCAATGCAGTCAATCCTTATGGTTACAAGGTCATTCAAGTTGGAACCTCACTTTATGGACAGTGTGGACCCATTGCCTCCCATGCAACCAAACCAAGTCCTCCACAATCCTCTGAAAAGAAGCTATCCTTTACCAAACTTCCAAGTATTTCAAGAAATCTTGCCAAACCCATTTCATCCCTACCCAACTTCTCTCCTGAGCCAAAAGATCACTCAGCCAAAAGAAACATCACTGACCCTCTTCCTGAGATATCTAAGGCTGAGATGATAGAGACCATGGATGAACTTTTTGTTGATTATGAAAAGTTGAGTAGTGTTCATGAAATATTGACTGTTGATTTCAGTTTAGTTTCTGCTGAAAGAGAATCACTCAAAGCTGAACTTGATTCTTTGAAAACAAAACTGAGTGAATTCGATCAGCTTCAAACTGAAAACCTGGATCTCAAAAGCAGAGCAAAAGTACACATAGCACAGATTAAAGATTTAGCTCAAAGAAATGATTCTCTTATGAAAACCATTGAAATCTTTTCAAAACCTAACGCTGCTAAAATGGCAATTAATGCAAGCCAAGCTTCTCCTAAAAATGATCAACATGGGATAGGATTTGAAACTAGAAGCAGCAAGTGTACTGATGTCTCTCAGAATCGAGAAAAAGGATAAGAAGGCTGAGAACAACTCGATTAACCCATTGCATAAGGATACTAAGCTAAAATATAATGCTGTATCAATGAAGTATCCTCACTACAAGGAAATGGAGAAAGCCAGGTACGTACAAAAGGGAATTAAGATTGCTGAAAATGATTCTGCGGATGAAGATATTAAAAGTAAATGCATCAGCAAAGCTGGTATTGCCAATCTTGATTCAGCTGCCAATGATCGCCTCCCCAAAGGTGACTGGCAAAGGCAAGCAGAAAGGCAAGAAGGGCAAAACCAACACTTATAAAGTCCCTAAGTTCATATCTGCTGATTCTTCTAAGCCTAATGATGCAGTGACTAAATCTAGTGGTGTCTTGCCGACTACTCAGTCAATCAGCAAAGTGAAATGTGAAAATTGTTTGGATTATGGTCATCATGCTCATGAATGCCTCTTGAAAAGCCTTTCAGGACCCACAGTGGCAAATGCCTCCAGTGGCGGCCAGATATGGCTGCCCAAGAGGAACTAACCTCTTGGACCCAGTGAATAAGGGGGACCATAAGCATGTTTAACTTGCAGGTATGCTTTATGGCCTCGACTGATGCCAGCAAAGATGTATGGATTTTGGATAGTGGCTGTTCGAGACACATGACCGGCCGTCTTGATCTCCTTGCCGATATTGGCCGATGCATCGAGTCCTCCTGTAGTTTTTGGTGACAATGGTAGAGGTAAAATAATTGGATGTGGTACCATCATTAGAGGTGCGATATCTTGTACAGAAGGTCTCTTTGGTGGATGGACTCAAACATAACCTTCTCTCCATATCACAATTCTGTGATAGAGGAATGCAATGTATCTTCACTACTTCAAGTTGCTACATAAAAGATATTGCCTCGAATGAAACTCTTCTCACTGCCAAAAGAAAAGGTAACATTTATGCAGTAGACTTAGGTGCTATTACTGGTGTTACTAATATTTGTTTTGTAGCTAAGAACATCAGTGAGAACTCATGGCTATGGCACAAGAGACTCGCCACTTAAACTTCAAATCAATATCCAAGCTTGCCGATTCGGGATTGGCAACGGGTCTTCCAAAAGTGTCTGGCCGATCATGGAAAGAAGTGCGAGCTTGCCGCTGGGAAAACAACACAAATCCTCATTCGAGATCAAGCCCTGCATGTCAACTTCTAGGTGCCTACAAATGTTACATATGGATCTATTTGGCCCCACAACCACGACCTGGCCTTGGGGGAAGTAGATTTACCCTGGTCGTAGTAGATGATTATTCCCGATACACTTGGGTGGAAGCTTTCAGCAATAAAGATGACACATATGCTGTTGCCACCAAGTTATTCAGACTGCTACAGACTCAGAAGGAGAGCGATATCGTCAGCATGAGATCAGACAATGGAACTGAATTTACAAACAACGGTATTGCTCGATATTGTGACGATCATGGTATAGACCATAATTTCTCTGCTGCTGGTACACCTCAACAAAATGGTGTAGTTGAGAGAAAGAATAGGACGCTCATTGAAGCCGGTAAGACCATGATTTCTGAAGCCAGGCTACCGAAATATTTCTGGGCAGAAGCCATTCATACCGCTTGCTTCACTGCAATGCATCTCTCATCAACAAATTCCATAATAAGACTCCTTATGAACTCTGGAGAGGCCGAGTACCAAATATTGGATTCTTCAAAATCTTCGGGTGCAAATGTTATGTGCTTTACAACGGAAGAGAGCACCGAGGTAAGTTTGATGAAAAGGCTGATGAAGGCATCTTTGTCGGCTACTCAAAGCACAGTAAGGCCTTTCGAGTTTTCAATAAGAAACTTTTGAAAATTGTTGAATCTGTTCATGTAACTTTTGATGAATTTGATTTGTTAGAGTCCCACTGCACTCCAAATAGTGCTAACCAATCTAGTGGTTTTGAGACAGGTGAATCTAGTAATACTAATCAATCTGCAGATAATGTGCAAGATCCTTTTGTTGTTGCAGAAGATCCAACAGATATCTTTCCATCCTCAGCAAGAAATTGTCCTGCTGATAATCCTCCAGACATCTCTGCTGATAGCCATTCTGCCAATCCTTCTCATCCTGTACCAATGAATCCTAGCCCAAATCCAATCTCTGTAATTCATCCTCCTATACCAAATATTTCTCGATCAAATTCCAAATCCACTCAAAGTCCAAACCCTACTATCTCTCCTATTCCTTTAAATTTATCATCTTCCAAATCTGCTGCTGATTCTGAACCTCCTCTAGAATCCTTAAGACAAGAATCAGTAAGACAAGACCTTCCGAGAGAAGTTAGACCCCATCGTGACCATCCTCTTGAAAATGTCATTGGTGATATTTTTGGACCCAGAGTGACCAGAAATCTGAACAAGAACTTTGATGAGAATCTTTTCTCTTCAGCTATGGTGTCTGATATTGAGCCTCAGAAGACTGAAGAAGCCCTTGCTGATCCAAGCTGGGTGGAAGCTATGCAAGAAGAGTTGAATCAGTTTGAAAGATGTAAAGTCTGGGAACTGGTACCGAGACCTTCCTCTCAGCAAGTCATTGGAACGAAATGGGTATTCAGAAATAAGTTGGACGAATCAGGAAAGATTACAAGAAACAAAGCAAGATTAGTGGCCAAAGGATACCGTCAAGAGGAAGGGATTGATTATGACCAAACTTTCGCACCAGTAGCAAGATTAGAAGCGATAAGACTGTTTCTTGCCTATGCTGCCTTCAAAGAATTCAAGCTATATCAAATGGACGTGAAAAGCGCATTCCTAAATGGTGAACTTCAAGAGCTGGTCTACGTTGAACAACCGCCAGGCTTTGAAGATCCTAAGAAACCCAATCATGTCTACCGATTGAAGAAAGCTCTCTATGGCTTGAAGCAAGCTCCTAGGGCCTGGTACGAAACCCTGTCCAAATTCCTACTCAGTGATGATGTGGGATTTACAAGAGGAAAGATCGATACAACTCTATTTGTTACTAAGCACAAGGGTCATTCATTGTTTGTTCAAATATATGTGGACGACATCATCTTCGGTTCCACAAATGAAGCCCTATGCAAAAGATTTGAAAAGCTCATGAAAAGTAAGTTCGAAATGAGTATGATGGGTGAGCTTACCTATTTCCTTGGTCTTCAAGTAAAGCAAACCAATGAAGGAATTTTTATACATCAAGCCAAATACACCAAGGAACTAATCAAGAAATTTGGTTTCGATAATGCTCATCCTCAAAGCACTCCAATGGCGACAAATGTGCATCTTGACAAAGATGAATCCGGCAAGAAAGTGGACATGACTCTCTATAGAGGTATGATTGGTTCACTGCTCTATCTAACAACGGCCAATGACCGGATATTATGTTTGCTTGTGTCTGCGCAAGATTTCAAGCCGATCCTAGAGAATCCCATCTCGCAAGCCGTAAAAAGAATTATCAAATATCCGAGTGGCACTTTGCTAACCTTGGTCTATGGTATGCCGTAGATTCTTCTTTCAATCTTATCGGTTACTCGAATGCGACTATGCGGCTTGCCGAGTAACAAGGAAGAGCACCAAAGGAACTTGCCGGTTTCTTGGTGAGAGGCTAGTTTCTTGGTCATGCAAAAGCAAACAAAGAACCTCAACTTCCACAACCGAGGCCGAATACATTCCGCCGGTGAGGTGCCGCTCTCGATTCTATGGATGAAGCAACAATTAGTAGACTATGAGATTCCTCCTCAAGTGCGCCCAATCTATCGTGACAATCCGCCCGCCATCTCGCCTCAAATAATCCAAGAATGCACTCCAAAACAAAGCACATTGACATAAAATACCATTTCTTGAAAGATCATGTTGAGAAAGGCAACGTTGTCTTACTGAAAGTTCATACTGACTTTCAGAGAGCTGATATCTTGACAAAGCCTCTTGATCAGAAGAGATTTGAATTCCTTAGCAGTGAGCTGGGTGTTATTGGTTATTCTGGTTGATGCTTACATCTTGCTGAGATCGCTATGCCTGCCGATCTGTCCTTGCTGCTGATTGATATTTCTGCCGATTAGTTGTTCTGCCGATTTGTATCTTGACCGATTGCTTGCCGATGCCTTTTTTTGCTGATATTCTAAGTAGTGGTTGCCAGCTATCTATGTCTCCCATCAGCAAGCTTCCTATTAAATGTAAAGCTGAGTTCCCTGTCAGACCTATCAAATCAAGGACAGTTGGTCACACCCCTCTCTGACACGTGTGTGTACCGCCATTTCTGAAAATCGTGTCAAATGATTTATTCCAATTAATTTTGTGATAAATCTCAGGTAAACTGTATTATTTGAAAATCTTAAACAGTTATTCGTAATCATTTTTAACTGCTCAAAATTTGGCTCCTTAAATGCAACTGCTGCCGCACGTATTTCAATGAAAATGAACAGTTTCGTCTCTTGAAAACCCTTTTCAAATAAACCGTTCCCTCCAAACTCCATAACATATTTAAGCAAAGCTACTCTTTCAAAAACCTTTTCACATTCTCATCAAATCCTATCTTGCTATCTCAAGTCTCCATATCTCAAACTTCTTCTTTGAATCTGGTACGTATATCCTAATATTTCAAGTGATCTGATTCTAACCTTGATTTACTGTGTTTGAGTTTGCTTGATTGTTGAGTTTTGCAGAAACCATGAGTAATGAAAAGGATATCTATGGAGGTTACATAGACTCAAGCTTCTTCGATGATGGAGCTGATGGACAATTTCTCAGGGATCTCTTATCAGATACTTCCGTTCTTCCATTTCTGGCTCCTACTGACAATTTCGGAGTCTTCATTGATTCTGTCCGAGAGTTCTTCGCAAATGCCGTCGTTGAATATTCCAATGAAGATGACCCAGAATCCTTCTCTGCCATTTCTTCTACTGTTTCTGGTGTTCCAATCTCAGTTACCCCTAATAGCATATCCTCTATTTTTCCAACCCTAGGAAATTCCGGTCCCAATTTCATTGATGCTTCTGGTCTGGATGAAGCCTGGATTCTTACTAGAGGTGATGATGCCGGACCTAGACTCAGTGGAGACAAGCATTTCAAGGTTCATTACATTAGGAGATATTTTGCCTTAATAGAGATCATTGACAGATGCCTGATTTGCCGATCTGGTTCACATAGTCATGTTACCGATCTTCAGTTCGAAGCTTTTGCTGCCATTGTACTTAGGAGAAATTTCAACTGGTGTGGTTTCATTTTTAGAGTGATTGCTCAAGCAGCCAGAAAGTATGCTGCTGATAGACAAAAAGGTAAGGATTTCCCCGGCAAAGGATGTCACTATTGGTTGCTGAGCAGGATAATTAGAGGTAACCCTGCTGTAGTTCTTGCTGACCCCAATGCTACCAGCATATCCAAACTTAAGTTGAAGCACCACAGTGATGGTGATTGGAAAAGGATTAGCAATCAGTCTGCTGGTGGAGCCCCTGTTGCTGCTGATAGAGTTGCTGCCCCTGCTGCTGAGAAAGTTAAGAAGAAGAAATTGAAGAAACCATCCCTGGCACCTGCTAGTTCAAAGCCTTCAATTATTCCAGCCCCTGCTTCCTCATCCAACGTTGCTGCTGGCCCTGTAACAAGAGCCAAGAAATCTGCTTCCCTTCCTGCTGCCCCATCCTCTGTTGAACCAAAGAAGAGAACCCTGCCTGCATCTTCTGCCAAACCATCCAAGAAATCAAAATCTGTCATTGCAAAAGCTCCTGAATCCTTCCCTATTCCTTCTTCTGATCCTAGAGTCAGAAAGTCGTTGTTTGCTGAACCCATTCTTGATGATGCATCTCTGCTCCCCAAACCATCTTTCAGAAAGGTTACTAAGACATCTGAAGAAATTAATCAAGAAATTTCTGAAAGAAGAAGAATGATTGAGCAAGATTTGAGGAGGAGGATTCCATTACAACCCCTTTTATTATCTTATCCTAACCTTCCTGATATTCAGCACACTGCCTCATCAGGAGTAGCCATTGAAGCAAGGACCAGAAAATGTGCTCCTATCAAGAACCCCACCTTCCAAATCTATTTCAATAGCCCTTGGTCCATGATCAACAAGATTGCTCCAAGCAACTGGGTATTTCCTATTGACCATCTCCAGCCATTCATCAGAAGGCTTCTTCAGTTTCATGAAGAACAGAAAGATACTGTGCCTGCTGGAATCTTGACTGACTATGTTGATAGGGCAAGACTGGACATGAATGAGACCTTTGCTGAGAAGTTTCCTCCACTCTCCAAATATCAAAATTTCAGCAAGAATGTGTTGATGCTGAATTTCAATCGATATTTTGATCTTCTGCCTCTCCTCTGGAATCAAGTCTATCTTTTTCAGGATCGGATTAGGCAAGATCTGATGGTCATCTCTGTTTGGATTGCATATGCCTCTGTCTACAAAACTCAGTTTGATTTTGAAGAAAATGATCCCTATCAGCTAGGAAGAGCTGAAAACGATGAAGATTGGGGATTCAAGTATTCTGATGCTGAGACTCTGACCAGAGGTGCTCTTGCCACTCAGTTTATTGACAATGTTTTGAAGATGACTCAGGAGCTCATTACTTATTCTGAAGAAGCATTGAAAAGAAAAGTTGATAGTGCTTCTGATTTGAATGCTGATTCTAGCAATGCTGATAAAGTTCCTTCTGCTGATTCTTCAAGTGACACTATTGAATCCAGCAGAACTGTCTCTGATGATGACCAACAGTTTATCAGCACTGTGCTTCTGAAAAATACTCCTACATCTGATGCTCACTCCAGCCCATCTGCTAACCTTGCTCAATCTGCACCTATAGTGGTTACAGGAGGAGTCTTTCTTAATTCTGATCAAGCTCCCATCTTCTTTGATGTTCCTGCTGAACCGTTCCAAGAGGTTGTTGAGTTGGGAGGAGGAGCTACCTCAGACACTGACATTGCTGCTGATCTTCAAACTCAAGAAGTTGATAATGCCTTCTCTGCAATCGTTGTCTACGACCCTGTTCAGGCACTCATTCATCAGGCTGCTGCTGATTTCTTGACCAATGATGACTCTCTCCCTGTTGCTGATGAAGACAGTCCAGATGAAATAGACCCAGAAGATTATGATGAGATCCCAGATGATGCTGAAGAAGATACCTCACCTCCATCTTGGTACAACTCTCTTTCTGATGACTGTAGGTTGATGATGTGCTCAAATTGGTATACCACCATCAAGTCCATTCCAAAGGACTCTGCTGGTAATCCCCTATTCCCTCCTCATCAGAAACTCAAATGGAGATCTGGTACAAGGTTAGTGAAGAACTCCTTCAAAAATTCTGTTCCTACTGAGGGTTCTACCAGCATGCCTCCTATTCTGCTTAAATGGAACAAGGATATCAAGCATGGCAAGAAGAAAACCCCTGCTGTTTCTCATGCCAAAGTCAAATCTCTCCCTCCAGCTACCAACCAACCTGGCCCCTTAAGAATTCGTGGTGAAATTTGTCCTGCTGGTGAATCCCCAATTGAAGTTTGCGTTTATTCTGGTGGAATGATGAGCAAGCGTTTAGTGATTAATGATCTTGTGGTTGAAACTCTTGACTATTCTCCTTATTCTGCTGTTGGTGTTTGGAAGATGGTGTATCAGCATGCCCTAGCCATAACCTTACCATTATATGCTTCCAGACCATTTCAGCAAGATCATTCTGTGGACACTGGCAGAATTCTAAGCCTTGGCATCATGCGGGATCTGCTAAATGGAAGAGCATTTCTGAATTTTATGCTTGCCTGCAAGTTGTCCTTGGAGAATAATGGTCAAATGTTTGCTGATCTTCCCATTATCATTCATCCAGATTTCCCTCTCCTTCTTGATCCCCCTGTTCCAAGATCTGCTGATGTTCCATTGATTGTCAGCACAGTCATTCCTTCTACCTTCCTGGTACCCTATGATCCTCCACCTGTTTACACCCTGTTTGGCTACTTTGCTAATGAGCATGGTCATCTTTCTGAAGCTTATAAACCCGTGCTTAGAGGTGACATTGGTGATTTGGGGATGTTTTTCCGAAGTGAGATTGAAGAGGTTAAGGACTTGGTGCTTAAGTCCACTCAGGAGGAGGAGTTAGCAAACAGAATCGCATCCAAAGTCTCAGCCAAAGTTTCTGCATCTATTTCAAAAGCCCTCAGCAGACCTCAGACCTCATCCCTCAGTAATCTTAGTGCTGCTGATTTTGATCGGCTCAGTGATCTCCTAGACAGCTCCACCCAGGTTCAGAAAGTGGTACTTGATGTTAACTTGAATCAAGATCGCACCATCAAGGAGTTGGAGCTAAAGCTTGAAGCTGCTGAAAGTAGGATTCTTTCGTTGAAGCTGAGCTTGGCGAAGCTAATCTGAAGATTGCCAAGCTTGAAGGGAAAAATGAAGTGCTAGTGGAGCGTTACAAGGCTAGCAAGAAGAGGAAAGCTAAAAAGGCTGAAGCCAAGAAACAGAAAAAGTCCAAGCCTGTTGTTGATTCCTCCATTTCTTTGCCGATGCCGATCCTGCTGATCCTTGACAGTCTTGTAACCAATGAAATAGATATCCTCGTGAAGCCCCAAAGACAAACTTTCTTTTACTGACAATTTGGTTTTTGATTTTATGGTTTTTGCTTAATATCTATCTAACCCTTCTGCAGGAACTTTATTAGTTTATCTTTTCAGTTATCACTTATTTTTTATCTTAATATCTATTCATATCCTTTTAAGTGATTCTGTTTAAAGGTGATTGGCCTTAAGCAATTAGGAGGAGATTGTTGGGTCAAAATATATGTGGACTCAGAATTGCTTAATCCCAATCACATAGCTAGTTAGAGACCCCTAATTTAATTAGATTTTATTTTTGGATCTCTTACTGATGCCCTCCCCGTTAGTTCAGCATGTTCTGCAGGTTACTATCCTGCTGGTGGGATCTGCCTGGTAATCAGCAGGAGTTAACACTTTTCAGCAACATACTTCAGCAGATAGGTGACTTAAATTTGGATGACTCCTTTCGTTTGAAATAAAATCTCAGTCACAACGGTCACATCTCTATCTCTTTCATCGTACTTGTTTGCTAAAAGTAGTTATATTTTCCTGCCAACACCATTCTCCATGTTTGGCGGTTGACTTTGACTTCTCTGAATTGTTATAATGTCTCGCGCGGGACAAGCATGTCCCGCGCTGAACAAGCATTCAGAATTTTTTTTTTGATGAAAACAGTACAAAAAAATTCGAAAAAAATCAGAAAAATCAAAATTTTGCAGAAAATTAAAAAGATTGATAATACTCAATTGAAACGCAAGTCTAATCCTCTTAATTAACTGTCCCCAGCAGAGTCGCCAAAATTGTAGCGTTGATATTTTTATTGAATAACAGAGTCGCCACTTATTATTTATTTAGGAAAAACAATAAGAAAAACCTTTTTATGTTTAAAGAGATTTGAGGGTTCAGGGGTTAAGTTATGGAATGGGAAGGTCGAGGAGCACCCATTCCACCCAATCTGGAGATCGGTCTTGCCAATTGAGTAATATCAATCAAATGAAATAATTAAATCAGAAAACCCTAATTAATTTCTTAATTAGGAATGTCGGATTGTATGCTTCGAGATCACCTCCATGAATTGAAGGGACTCTAGGCTAATCCTTTTGATAGGATTACACTACTCTAAAAGCCAATAGAGAGGTTGAGAAGAAGAATAAGAATTTACCTTGTGTTTAGAGAGTATTTGGTTTAGGACGTGGTTCTAAGGTGTCTTCTCGGTCGAGAAATGATTTGGGCAGAGCTTCGCCTCGATTTAGGCTTGAACTTTGATGTTCGTCAATCAACATGGTTGATGGAAATTTAGGAGTTGTTTGTGAGTGATTTGAAGGAGTCTTTCGTGGAAAGAAACCAACAAATTATGTGTGTTGCGTGTTTTCGATTAGGAATCGGAGACCTCTGAAATACTGAAAGTCATCAAGTATTTATAGGAGGTTGGAGAAGTAAAGGTGGAGAGGGAAATCACCCTAGGAAGGTTCCAACTCAACTTCTATTGGAGAGTCGGATTGGATAAGATTTATCAAGAAAAGAGTTTGAAACGGAGAAAGAAAGTGATTCGTACATCCGCAGAGGGGTTGTCTCGCGCGAGACACGTAGGTCCCACGCGGGACAACTAGTTGATTGATTATTTTGTCCTCTTCGGTTATTACGTTAGTCGGTTAGGTCCAAAACTAACGAGGTTAGTTAGAAACTTAACGAAACATGACGAAACTAATATGCTTTCTTCACAACAAAACAAAGACGAAGAGTAGTGTAATCATTAATTATTGGTTCAGAATGGGGTGTCTACAGTACTTTGATTGTGGATGCTCTAGGCACATGACAGAGAGTCATGATGCTTTGACTGATTATAAATCCATCAATGGGGGAAAATGAACTTTGGTAGTCGTGCACAAGGAGAAATAATTGGGAAGGGAACTCTAGCTATTAAGGGTCTCCCAAAATAGCACAATGCCTACCATGTAGAAGGTTTTAAGTCAAACCAAATCGGCATCGATCGGTTGTGTTATAATGACCTTCGTGTGAAGTTTGATAAGAAAGTGTTTGAAGTGTTTGATAAAACTAACAAGTATGTCTTTACAAGCCCTAAATACGTTGACAATTGCTACCAGTTTAGTGACAATTTGTCATGTCTAAATACCACAATGAATGATATCAATCTGTGGCATCAAAAATTGGGCCATGCTAGTGGTAGAAAGTTGGAGGAACTATAAAGGTTTGAGGCTATAAAATACCTTCCTAAATTGAATTTCAAGAGCACTGGTGTCTGTGGCTCTTGTCAAAAGAGAAAATAGACCAAGTCTTCACATAAGAAGGTCCAATAGTGTTCCAACTCTAGATGTCTAAAACTCATACACAATGATTTGATGGGTCCCATAGAGGTAGAGACTTTTGGGTGGAAGAAAAACACCTTTGTGTGTGTTGATGATTTCTCTAGGTACACCTGGGTAATGTCCCTGAGAGAGAAGTCTGAGACCATCAACGAATTCAAAAATTGATACAAAAGGGTTAGGAATTTGTATGGCCTTAAGGCTATGAGGATTAGGTCTGATCATGATACTGAATATGATAATTCCATGTTTAGTGCCTTCTGTAACTCCAAGGGAATCACTCTTAAATTCTCTGCTCCTATAACTCCCCAACAGAATGGAGTTGCAGAAATGAAAAATAGAACCCTGCAAGAAATGACCAGGGTTATGCTCAGTTCTAAAAATCTCTCAAAGAAATTTTGGGCAGAAGCCCTGAACAGTGCCTATCACATTGGAAATAGGGTGTTCCTTAGACTTGGAAGCACTATGACACCCTACTAAATCTTACATGGGAAGAAACCCACTTTTAAGTATTTTCATGTATTTGGATGTATCTGTTACATTCTTAATGATAAGGAATACTTGTCCAAGTTTGATTCCAGGAGTGATAAAGCAATATTCATGGGGTACTCCACCAGTAGTAAAGCTTATATGGTGTTTAACCTAAAAACTAAGACTATAATGGAATATGCTAATGTGGTATTTGATGATACACTTGATCTTAACCTCAAATCTGCTTAGGATGATGTTTTAGGTTGCTTGTTGGATTGAAAATCTACAGACACAGAAGCTGGAGAAAAGACTAGCAAAGGAGAGGGCATACATACAAAAGAAAGTACAGATGTAAAGAATAATGTGACTACGGATGTGGACACATCTGCTCCCACATCTACCCCCAATCCTCCCACACATTTGAATCTGAGGACAATTCCTCTGAGTTTTAAAAGGAGGACAAATTAGCAGCTGATTAAAATGGATGTGTGGACAGAACAAGGGATATTCCATCCAGAATTCAGAGGAATCATCTCACATCTCATGTTGTGGGAGATGTACATGATCAAGTGAATACCAGACACAAAGAAAAGGTAAATTATAGAGAACTAGCTAGTTTGTGGAGTTACACTTCTCTGTTCTCTAAGGTAAGTTACTGTTGTTATATTTCCAGTATTGAACCTAATAACATAAATAAGGCTTTAAAAGATGATGATTGGATACTGGCTATGCAAGAAGAATTGTGTCTGTTTGAGAAAAATGATGTGTGGACTCTAGTACCTAGACCCTCTCATGGAAATGTCATAGATACTAATTGGATATTCATAAATAAGTCTAATGAGAATGGAGTGATCACTAGAAATAAGGCTATACTTGTGGCTCAGGGGTATACACAGGTTGAAGGGGTTGATTTTGAGTAAACCTTTGCTCCTGTTGCTAGGATTGATTCTATTAGACTCTTGTAAACTAAAGCTTGCCACCTCAACCTGACTCTTAATCAAATGGATGTTAAGAGTGCCTTTTTGAATAGCGTGTTAAATGAGGAAGCCTATGTAGAACAGCCTAAGGGCTTTGAGGATCATGAATTTCCAAATCACGTTTACAGGTTGAAAAGGGCTCTATATGGGCTAAAAACAGGCTCCTAGAGCCTGGTATGGTAGGTTGACAGATCACTTACTTCAACTGGGGTTCAAGAGAGGCGAGGTAGACAAAACTCTGTTTGTGAGAAGAGAGAAGAAGGAAATTATTGTAGCTCTAATCTATGTGGATGATATAGTGTTTGGATCTAATTCAGATACTATGTTGACTGCATTTGTGGAAAGCATGACCTATATATTTGAGATGAGCATGGTAGGTGAGTTGACTTATTTCCTTGGTCTACAGTTTAAACAGTTTAAGGAGGATATGTGCATGTCTCAGTCCAAGTATGCTAAGAACCTTATGAAAAAGTTCTTCCTTAAACATTTCCCTCACCTCAAAACTCCAATGGGGTCATCTCAGAGACTTAGTCAGGATGTTAATGATCAAAAGGTTGACCAAACTATGTACAAAAGCATAATAGGAAGCTTGCTATATCTCACAGCAAGTTGACCTGATATAATGTATAGTGTATGTCTCTGTGCTAGGTATCAAGCAAACCCAAAGGTTTCCCATATCAAGGCCCTGAAAAGGATCATCAGATATGTGAGTGAGACTGCCAACCTAGGATTACATTATTCCAAAGAGACAAATACTAACTTGGTAGGTTATAGTGACTCTAATTGGGTAGGTAATAGTGATGATAAGAAGAGCGCCACATGTTGGGTCAAAATATATGTGGACTCAAAATTGCTTAATCCCAATCACATAGCTAGTTAGAGACCCCTAATTTAATTAGATTTTATTTTTGGATCTCTTACTGATGCCCTCCCCGTTAGTTCAGCATGTTCCGCAGTGTTACTATCCCGTCGGTGGGATCTGCCTCTGTAATCAGCAGGAGTTAACACTTTTCAGCAACATACTTCAGCAGATAGGTGACTTAAATTTGGATGACTCCTTTCGTTTGAAATAAAATCTCAGTCACAACGGTCACATCTCTATCTCTTTCATCGTACTTGTTTGCTAAAAGTAGTTATATTTTCCTGCCAACACCATTCTGCCGGTTCTGACACAAGAGCTACTTTTAGCTCTACTTTGTCCTTTATGCCTGCTTTGCGGTGTAACCGGTTGGGACAAAGGGGTTTTTACCCGCTGAACAATAGCAGAAATGTCTTATTCAAATCTCCCGCATTAATTGCAAAGATATGGCATTAAATGATCCTCACCTACCAACCATATTCCGATTCTACCCTTCAACGGCATCTTTAGTTCTTCTCTCTCTTTCTCTCCAAAGTATATATAGAAGACTTTGCTGCTTTGAAGAAGGTTGGTATTGCATTGAAGAAGAGTGTGCTTGAAGCATTGAATGAGCTCAAGCCTTCAAATCCATAAAATCATTAGACTTTATTAGGGATATACACTCGTGCACTTCTCAATCCTACTTGTAAGCATCCTCCAACAAGACAATCATTAGGATGCATTGATTGAGATTCACACACACACCTGAGTGAGATAAGTCTAACTTGCCACTCAAAAACACCTGGTCAGTTCTTCATTTAAAGATCCATCAGTAGATCCTTGTATTTAGTCCTTGTAACCGGCAAGGCCGCACTTGTAATAGACTAGGACATACTGATAGTAAACTTTTCTCAAAATCCAAGATCTGACCAATCTTGGTAGAGGACGTAGCAGCATTCACGCTGTGAACCTCTCCAAATACTGTGTCCTTGTCTTTACTTTACTTTAATCTTGCCAAGTCGTTTAACGCAACAAATCAGAACAGTTCATCCTGCTGAATCATAAGTATTTCTCTAAACCAAACAAGTTGCTCTGCATATATGATTCATATAAATACTTTGTGTTTAAAATCAAGCTCTAAACTACTTCTTGCTGATTTTGTGTGAGTTCAAACTTAGTCACTAATATTCCGCTGTGCTTACTGATTATCTTACAACTTTCTGATTAGTGACTATGACCATTAAGGTATTTTAATTGAAATTTTAAAAAGGCTATTCACCCCCCCTCTAGCCTATTTCCTCGCCTATTGGGCCTAACACCACAAGTGGTTGCTTCTATCTAGGAAACAATCTTGTTTCTTGGTATATTAGAAAAAAAATATTATGTATCCCTTTCCACGGTTGAGGCTAAATACATTGCCCTTGAAAGTTGTTGCACATAGTTACTTTGTATGAATCAAATGCTTTAAGATTGTGGATTAAGAAGCAAAATTATTACTGCTTTCTGTGATAACAAAATTGCCTTAGACATATCAAAGAACCTTGTCCAACACTCCAGAACCAAATACATTGATATTAGACACCATTTCATAAGGGATCTTGTTGAGCAAAAAACTTTGTGTCTAGAATTTGTTGGTACCGAAAATCAATTGACAAATATATTTACAAAGGCAATAGATCATGTGAGATTTTCCTCTCTAAGAAAGTCTCTTGGCTTCTATGATATTTAAGGATGTTAGCACAAATGTGCACATATCCATTGACATATCTATATATTAACTAACTCAAAAACAATTTAGAAAAATCCAAAAATATCATGCATTGGCACTGACAATCTAAGTGTGGTCACTTATTTGTTTGCATACTTGACATGGGTGTTATTTGATTGTGGGCATTTATTATTCATGTTGTCTTTTGATAACTTGATATAATATTTCTAGATATCTCACAGTGGATGCCTTATTAGCAAAGAGAAATAGCTGCTTCACCCATCTGCATGAAGCCAATCCAGTGTGATCAAGTGATCTTTAAGATAATAGTTTGAAATCAAACTTGAAAAGATCACTGTATAAAGTGCTATCTTCGGGTAATAGAAAAGTGAAAGCTACTCCAATTATGTATTTTTTCCACAATTAAAAAATTGGTGGATGCATTCTAGAGAATGTGCGGATTGGATTATTGCTCATTAACTTCATGTAATCAGTTGTGTCCCCAAAATGTGACTTACATCATATGCCACATCTAAACTGAGATTGTTCCCATCACTTGTATGTTGCATCATGTTAGACATATAGCATCTTAGGGAATATAGGGTTCCTTGTAAATATATTTTCGTGTTTATTTTTGTTACTAACCCATTATTTGATTTAACATGTTTTTGATTGACAATATCCTTCATCAAAGGTAGGCTAATATCAATATCTTTATGGAGAATGGATGGACAACTGTTAAAGGGTAAACATGGAAGAGATATGTCAAACGGATCTGTTGTTATCTTGAAGGTAGATAGAATTTTGACTACATCTTAATCCCTTAATTTTTGATGGTTATCCGTGCGAAGTTCAAGGGGTTGGGATTGTTATTGCTCAACGACCTATTACGCCGCCCAACCTAGGGTTATCATGGTATCCTATTGATGTGAGATTCCTTAATTGAAAAGGAAAGGGGGAGTTGTGAGTATAAATATGAGTCACATCCGTCACTTCATCTTATAAAACTCTCTTGTTTCTCTCTCATCCTCTATTTTCGCACACACAACACCATATTTGTTCCTTTCTCTCCCAAATCACTTCTAAAAAATAATGGATCCCATACATCCCTCAGTTTAACTAGAAGTCCTGGATGTGCAACCAATTTCAATGGTTAGGCCTGAAGAAATTGTGGCACAACCAGAGTCACAAACAACCAATACTGCCCCTGTTCCGGAGGAATCCACTCTTATTGAAGCTCCATCCATGGAGGAACCTTCTCCAACTGAGAACATAACCATAGAGCCCCATGTTGCTCCTCCATCATCACCTCCATAGTAACTGAGCCTGCTCAACCACAGGAGGTGGATCCCATGGAAGAAGGAGAGGACTCAAGTGAGGACAGTGATGACACTGTAGAGGATGAAAATTTCAAGCTTGGTCCAGATGAGCTTGAGTAAAAAATGGAAGACCAAGAAGATGATCAAGTAGTTGAGACTACTGTGGAAGCTGAGATTGAGGAACCAACAGCACAACCTTCTCCACCAAGGGTTGTGGGTCCAGATGTTCACACATCCGCACGCACATCCTCCCGACTGTCCACCAAAAGAGGTAAAACATTTTCTCCTCCTTCCTTTTTTACTGTTGTAACCCCCATCTCCCCTAAATTTCTATCTACAGATGCCTCTGAGAGGTTTGAGCAAATTATTAATAAGGAACTCATTAGGGAGATGATGAGGGATAGGGAAACCTTTGCTAGGCTAAGGTTGGTAAGATTTTTTGAGGATGGGGGTCTTCTACTCACTGTTGATCATCCCAAGCCCTTCTACCCTAAGATAGTCCATGAGTTTTATGCTAATTTAACCAAGGGCTTGTCCAATCCTGCTTCCCCCATGTTCCAAACAGTATATGTTGGGATAAGTTTGTACGTTCTCGCCTTCTATTATTAACATTTTCATAGGGCTAGAAGAAGTTATTGATGAGGATTGTGAGGCCTCTGAGAGTGAGATTATCATTACGATTACCCATGGAAAGCTAACTGCCTATCCTGCAAAGCCAAAGGATCTAGGTAGTGGCTCTCTCACCTCCTTCTACTGTTTCCTACACCTCCTCCTCACAACAAACCTATCTCCTTCAA
The DNA here is from genome assembly GCA_022495995.1 of Adenophora triphylla var. japonica. Lineage (NCBI taxonomy): Eukaryota > Viridiplantae > Streptophyta > Magnoliopsida > Asterales > Campanulaceae > Adenophora > Adenophora triphylla. Next base: position 343,622 of record JAFEMH010002132.1, on the reverse strand, counting down.
ACAACAAAACCTCTATCACCAGAGTACATGATGATTAGCTTTATAGGCTGGGCTCCAGAAAATCCATAAACCTTGGGGCTTTCATATTCAAGAAAGTTTGTGTGTACTGTGAATCCCCATCCAAGAAATGGTCTCTCCCTTGTCCATCCCTAATCTCTCAGATCCTAGTGGCTCAAGGAGTGAAACCTGAGAAGGGTGAGCCTAGGGTGACTGAGTTTGAATTGTTAAAAGAGACCAAGACCCTACTGGATAAAAAGCAGAGGCATGTGGACTTGCCATTTAGGTATGAGACTGATCCTCCTATAGAAACTGAGGATGTGAGTCAAGATGTAGCCACATCTGGACATACATCTTATATTTCCATCACTGCTCTGCTAGATGCATTGGATGCTGAGATCCTAGCTTCTTAAGCTCACACAAAGGCTTTCCAAGCACAACTGATATCCTCCTAGTCCCACACTGAAATTTGAAGAAACTGAAGGTGAACATCCAGAATTGGTTGACTACACTTTCTAGTAAAAAGGGGGAGAGGAAACTGAGAATGAAGGTGAAGATCAAGAGTCTTGAAGCTGAAAACTCAGGGGGAGTTTGGTTAGGATGTTTTTTTTAGTTTTAATTCAGAATAATTTGGTTTGTAATAACTTATACATTCTGAATACTATTTGTGTTTGTTGAACTGCAAGTTTTGATATAACTAGTTTCTATTCAATTTTGTGTGGGAATGTGTTTACACATTCTCACACACATTCAATTCAGGGGGAGCTTAGAGAACTGATATCTGTTTTTTGTGACTTGATTTCTAAATCTTAGTTTTGACCAGAAAGTCCAAAATAAGGAAAAATTGAAAGAGTGAGGATTACTTGAAATATTTACTTTCCTAATCCGAGGCAAAGTGGTAAGTTTGGTAAGTAGGATTTTTGCCTTTGTTATCAAAGATTTAAATGTATAATTGATAAAGATATTGTATATATTTGTATATATCTTTATTTATGTAAATATCTTGTGATTGATTTAATTAGGACTAACAATACTAATTGATCACTTGGTTTTTGGTAGTGTCATTCTATTTGTTTCCTTATATGATTAAGATCACTACATTATAGGAAGAGATTGATTTGAAAACTTATAGAGGCTGCCTATAAATGAAGATCATACAACAAAGAAAAGTCTCATGCATTAAAGAATTATTTTGAGAGAAAAGTTATTACTTATTGAAATTACCCGGGGATTGCAGCGCGGGGGTGCACGGCGAGGTGGTTGTCTTTCGCGGATGTTTGGGACCTCGCTTTCGGGAAGGAGAGGAGTCGCCACGCGGTTTTGTATTTTGAGCCCAAACGTTGAAAAATGGCTTTGAAAAAGGTGTCATTTTTATTGGTAGAAAAAACATGGAAAAGGCTTTGAAAAGGGGACGTTTTGATTGGTAGCCAAAACTTGGAAAAGGCTTTTTAGTACCAGAGATTATTAGGTTCGGAGGTCACGTTACGTTTCGGGAAGAGTAGTTTGAGATCACCCAAAACGCCTCGTATGACGAATCTTTCTACCTTTCTCGAAATTGTGTGTGTGTGTTTGCATTTTGAAAATGGGGGCTTGAATGACAAGCTTAATCTTGGTTTGGATGTCAAACGTTGATTTTATGATTCTTTGTAAAAAGCGAGAGTTTGAATGACAAACGTCGGTTTTGGAGTTTTTTTTAGGAAAAGAGGTGCGAGTGACGAGTTTTGAATCTTTAACTTACGTGTCAAATGTTGACTTTTAAGAAAAGAGCGTTTGAATGTCAAATGTCGGGTTTTGAATTTAAAGATGATCGTTTGGATGCCAAACATCACTTTGCACGTTTTGAAAGAGAGTTCGAATGACGAACTCCGATTTTGAACCGGACATTACATTGTTAGCGATTTTACGGGAAAAAGTATTAAATGATATGCGATAAACAAATCGTTTTGCATCTCGGACTTTGATAAGTAAATACTATCACTAGCCAAACGGCTCGAACTTGTAAATGACAGTATTTAAAGTGCGGTATCAACGGAATCAAACGATCCGGATTTTAAAGGTGCGATCAACGAACCAAACGGCTCAGACTTGTAAAGTTGAGTTATTTAAATGGCATTCAACGGATCAAACGATCCAGACCGTTAAATGACTATCACGAACTGAACGGTTCGGACTATAAAGTTGCGTAAAGTAAATGACATTCAACGGATCAAACGATTCGGACCGTTAAATGACATAAAAGTAAAGAAACGGGGTCGAAACGCCGTTTTAACCTGAGATTACTTCTCTTACGGGAGAGAAGAGGATATTGGACTAAAACGTATCGGACCCCGTAGACGGTGACGTCTACATTTCAATGAATTTTGACCAAAACGGTTGTAGCGATAGTCACGTAAACCGAGACGGAATGAGTGTTTAGGGAGAGAGAGTGTTACCTATGGCTAGGGGTTAACTCTCTTTACTCGGTTGACGTATACGGGATACGGTTTAGTGTTTGGAAAGGTGTTTCGAGGTGGTTTGGTTCGTGTTTGGTTGAAATATGAGGTTTTCACGCAAATCGAGACAAAACGAGGCTCGGGAGGGGTTGAAACTGGTTCATGTCGTGGGCTATGGTGAAAATGGATTATATTTTTTCTCTTTTGAAATGTTTTGACAGCCCTTGTATTTATAGGGTGATTTTGTAAAAGAGTCCGGACAGACTTGTCCTCAATTTGGGGGGGGGGGTTTGTGGTATTTTGGAAAATGGGAGGACTTGCTGGCAATTCTGTTTTGCCTGTAAAACAATCCGGACGGACTGTGACACAATCTCAGGGGCATTTTGGTCTTTTCACTCCGAAATTTGATTGATGTTGACTAGAGGGATGTGGCATGTGTGCCACGTGCCCCTGTGACTCACCAGGGCTAGGGTTTTCATCCCGTTATTCTTGATTTTATCCGTTTTTTAAATAATTGTCCGGAAAATGTTTGAAACGCCCCCGGAAAGTGCGTTTTTCAAGAAAAGCTGTACTTTTACGTGTGATAACGTGTGTTGAGTACGCTTTAACGTTGGGATGCACGGGGCAGTCCCGGGACGTCTTGTTGGCTTGAGAACGGGGAGTTTAACGGGTTCCGATTAACCTGGAGCGGGCCAGTTAACGGATTCCGGTTAACTTTTAACGGATTTAGATATAAGGATCCAAATTGGGGGATGCCTTATTTGAAGAGACCTGAGAGGGCAGCTAGCTGGACCCTTAGCGGAAGGATTCCTACGTATCCCGAGCGAGAATTAAGCCGATCGTAGTTCGTAGGTGCAAGGGCCGCGCGTGGGGACCTTGACCTAAGCGAGACTGTTGTGAGGCGTCTGAACCTAAACGAGACTGTTGTGAGGCGTCTGAACCTAAGATTATTGAAACTTTCGAGGACGTGTGATGCCTCATACCGAGATTACTAAAGCTTTCGAGGGCGTGTGGCACCTCAGACCGAGATTACTGAAATATTTGAGGGCATGTGGTGCCTCAGACCGAGATTACTGAAGCTTTCGAGGGCGTGTGGCACCTCAGACCGAGATTACTGAAACATTTGAGGGCGTGTGGCACCTCAGACCGAGATTACTGAAACATTTGAGGGCGTGTGGCACCTCAGACCGAGATTACTGAAACTTTCGAGGGCGTGTGGTGCCTCAGATCGAGATTACGAGGACGTGTTTATCCTGAGATGAAGGCGTTCGTGCCTTGGGTGCTGGACTTATGATGACGGCCAGGTTTTATATGCTAGGGATATGGTGGAAAATGACGGGAATGGCTGCGTTAGATGGATGTTATAACAACATGGAAGGATTGACGTTCTAACGACGGGGTTAGGAATGGGATGTGATCTCGAGAGAGACTGACACATTGCTGGGGAAAAGCGCCAAGAGTTCTAACATAACTAGTTAGGAATTGGGGGGATTGATTGACGTTTCTTCTTCTTAGGATCCTGCTGGGGAGGAGTGTTCGGGCTTACGATGATGGCCAAAGAGGGATTGTTTTGCGGTCTTACCTTGATGGCCGCTGAATTGGGATGGTCGAGCTTACGATGACTGCCGGGGAAGTGAATGTTCACTTGCTGGAGGGAAAAGGCATTCGGACTTACGAAGATAGCCGAAGAGGGATTTTTGTGCGGGCTTACCTTGATGGCTGCTGAAGTGGGATGGTCGGGCTTATGACTGGAGGCCAGAGAGATGAATGTTGGTGAAAACCAATGGGAATTTTGACGTCGGGAGACAGAATTGTGATTTAACGTCAAAAGACGGTCTGAGATTTAACGTCTGGAGACGGAACGTTAGTGAGAACTAACAGGAAATTTAACGTCTAGAGACGGAATTGTGATTTAACGTCCGAAGAAGGTTTGAGATTTAACGTCTGGAGACGAAACGTTAGTGAAAACTAACGGGAAATTTAACATCTGGAGACGGAATTGTGATTTAACGTCCGAAGACGGTTTGAGATTTAACGTCTGGAGACGAAACGTTAGTGAAAACTAACTGGAAATTTAACGTCTGGAGACGGAATTGTGATTTAACGTCCGAAGACGGTTTGAGATTTAACGTCTGGAGACGAAACGTTAGTGAGAACTAACGGGAAATTTAACGTCTGGAGATAGAATTGTGATTTAACGTCCGAAGAAGGTTTGAGATTTAACGTCTGGAGATGAAACGTTAGTGAGAACTAACGGGAGTTTTAACGTCTGGAGACGAGATTGTGATTTAACATCCGAAGACGGTTTGAGATTTAACATCTGGAGACGAAACGTTAGTGAAAACTAACTGAAAATTTAACGTCTGGAGACGGAATTGTGATTTAACATCCGAAGACGGTTTGGGATTTAACATCTGGAGACGAAACGTTAGCAAGAACTAACGAGAAATTAACGTCTGGAGATGGGATTGTAATTTAACGTTCGAAGACGATTTGAGATTTAACGTCTGGAGACGAAACATTAGTGAGAACTAACGGGAGATTTAACGTCTGGAGATGGAATTGTGATTTAACGTCCGAAGACGGTTTGAGATTTAACGTCTGGAGACGAAACGTTAGTGGGAACTAACGGGAGTTTTAACCTCTGGAGACGGAATTGTGATTTAACGTCTGAAGACGGTTTGAGATTTAACGTCTGGAGATGAAACGTTAGTGAGAACTAACGGGAATTTTAACTTCTGGAGACGGGATTGTGATTTAACGTCCGAAGACGGTATGAGATTTAACGTCTGGAGACGAAACGTTAGTGAGAACTAACGGGAGTTTTAACGTCTGGAGACGAGATTGTGATTTAACGTCCGAAGACGGTCTGAGATTTAACGTCTGGAGAGGAAAGGTTAGTGAGAACTAACGGGAATTTTAACGTCTGGAGACAGAATTGTGATTTAACGTCCGAAGACGGTTTGAGATTTAACGTTTGGAGACGAAACGTTAGTGAGAACTAACGGGAGTTTTAACGTCTGGAGACGAGATTGTGATTTAACGTCCGAAGACGGTTTGAGATTTAACGTCTGGAGACGAAACGTTAGTGAGAACTAACGGGAATTTTAACGTCTAGAGACGGAATTGTGATTTAACGTCCGAAGACGGTTTTAGATTTAACGTCTGGAGACGGAATGTTAGAAATGTCTAACTAGGATTTAACCTTGGGGAGGGGGTGTTAGAAAGGTCTAACTTGGGGAAATTTTACACTTTTGGGGGCCAAAAGGGGTAAAATTGAAATTGTGAGAAGCTGAGGGGCCAAAGTGGCAAGGAATCTTTCAGCCTGTAAAAGAGTCCGACCGGAGCGGACTGAGACTCAATTTGACCAGGTTCAAATCAGCAACAGGCCGACGCAAATCAGTTCATTTCCTCCATATTTTCAGGCGAGAGAAGAGAGAAAAGAGAGAAAAAATCTTCCCCCTTTTGCGAGTTTTGTTCGAATCTTCGCGGGATAATCATCATGGATGCCGGTTTAGAACCATGGGCTCGTCATAGGAGGACCGACAACGAGAGAGCGAGGTTGGTGAGGACCATTCGGACCACCGCTCTTCCCATGGATCCAACCGAGTTTTATCCGGCTCGGGACACTCATAAATCCAAGGAAGGGATCGAAAGACAGGTAAACATCCTCTAAATTCCGTTAATTTTCAGAATGTGCATTCTTTGAATTTTAGGAATTTGATTAGAAATGAGTTAGGGTTCTTAGTGCCCGAATTGGGGCTTTTGACTTTGCGATGTGCCTTTGTCGAAATTGACTAGAGTTTAGTTCAATTGACGTTATGGGTAGATAACATAAAAATTTTGGTTGCAAAATTCCATGTCTAGGGGTGTTTTCCGAAATTAAAGTAAGTTTAATTTGGGACGGAGTAATTTTTCGAAATGTTCGAAACGTTTGAAAGTTCCGACTTCGACGGATTTTTCGAGATATTTTGAAAGTTCCGAATTCGACGGATTTTTCGAGATGTTTTGAAAGTTCCGAATTCGACGAATTTTTCGAAATGTTTTGAAAGTTCCGAGTTCGACGGATTTTCGAGATGTTTTGAAAGTTCCGAATTCGAAGGATTTTTCGAAATGTTTTGAAAGTTCCGAGTTCGACGGATTTTTTGAAATGTTTTGAAAGTTCCAAATTCGACGGATTTTTCGAAATGTTTTGAAAGTTCCGAGTTCGACGGATTTTTCGACATGTTTGAACTTTTTTTTTGGGATTTTGGACCGTTAATACTCAAACTGGAATGGACATATTTTAGGAAAATAAACTGTTAATGTAAGGGTTTTTGAAACTGAACCGTTAATACTCCAACTGAGATGGAAATATTTTAGGAAAATGAACTATATATATGTTTCATCATTTCGATATGCATTTGTGCATTCTGTAGATGTTGTTTCTGTAGTAAAGTACTTTTGTCGTGTTCACCTGCAGGGGCGAGGGCCGATTAATGTTCGTAACTTGAAGAGCAGGGGAGCCTTTGAGGCAGTTCGAGCGCTGTGGGAGATGCTCCCAGACGAGGCTCGGGACGGAGAGAGGAGTCCATGGCAGTTTGTGGTTGACTCCAGCTTGGCAGGATTTATCAGCGCAGTAGCCGTGGTGGCTTCGACGCAGAGGGCGAGGGTTTTGCATGTCGCTCTGAGCGAGTACTGGTGGGACACGACCCACACGTTCCACTTTAGGTGGGGGGAGGCGACCGTGACTCCCACTGATTTTGCAGCGATTATCGGGTTGCTATTCTGGGGCAACACACTTGTGTGGGTAGATGGCTACACCCCGGAGCAGTTGTCGGGGCTGCTGGGTTTTGACATTACCGATGCCAGGGGCTTGGGTATTCGGTACGGGCCGATGGAGGCTCATCTGAGGAGGGGTATTGAGGAGTATTTGGCGGGGTCCTTGAGGATGACAGCAGAGCGCCTGGCTCGTTTTTATGGTTCACTTTGTCAGCTACCTTGTTTCCCACTGCTGACACATCATGTCACTTTCCTCTGCTCGGCTCACTGACTGATCTGGATGCCGTGAGAGGGTTCACATGGGGAGAGGATGGTCTGGCCGAGCTCTACCATGCTTTGGATAGGTTCTCGCGGGGAGAGGAGAACACTATGAGCTATTTTGTGTTTGCCTTGGATGTAAGTTCCCTTCTTTTTCTCTTCCTTGTCTCATTTGTACTCGTATGTATCTGCTTTATAGCTGACATAACTTTCCATGTGTTTGACAGGTGTGGTTCTTGGAGGTGTTCCACCCGCAGAGGTGGGAGACCAGGGAGGAGTATGCATCCTTATTCCCTGCCATGTTGGTTTGGCAGAAGGTGGCGAAGAAGCCGGCAAAGTTGAGGGAGGGTACTCTGCTGACTTATGAGGAGGTGTCTCTGGCCATGAGCCGAGAGTTTTTTGCACGGATCCAGCTGACTTGGTGGAGCCGGATTGATGCTTTTGTGGTCCAGGCTGCTAGGGACGTTACACGTCGGCGGAAGCTGCTGGTGGGGCTTCATTGTGACGCGATGTATTTGGGTGAGAGGGTGACCTATCAGCATGGTCCGGGGTCCCTTCCTTTGGTTTCGATGGACCAGCCTCTACACATGCAGTATCCTTTGCTGATACCGATGGAGGATTTGCAGCGGTATAGACAGGGCGTGTCTTATGCTGAGGTTATCATAGAGGACGCCGACTATGATATCTTCCTGAGGACGAGGCTGAGGAGCCCGCAGGTGTTGCACAGGGAGGGCGAGGGCCCTGCATATCCCTGGGACTACCCATTCCCTCACGCTCGGCTGGCGTATGAGGGGCCTGATGGTTCTCGCAGGTGACTGACGGTTCCCATTCCGGAGGAGGTGAGGCCTCGGTACAGAATGGATCCCAATGCTTCTGTGATTTTCTGTACTTGATAGTAGCATTCTGCAAATGTTGCATCTGTGCTGTCTGTTTGTCTTTTGACGGCTTTCCTGATTTGCAGGTGTCTGGCCGTACTTACAACCATGCCGTGAGGCATATGGATGGGATAGCCAACTATATCAGGAGACTCGTGGAGTTCCTGTGGTGTAGTTCCCGGAGGAGTGCGGCTGTGCATGAGCCGATGCCATCTAGGCCGTCTGCAGCGAGAGACTCGTCTGCCTCCACGACTGGTGGGGCAGATTTTACGCAGGGGTTCGGCCAGTTCTCTGGTGAGACGGTGGGGTTCAGAGCTCGTCACTCTTCGTATTTGTGACATGAGCGAGGAGAGTCCTCGGGGACACAGGCCCGGAGGCGGCCTTTCTCGTATTCCCGCCTTGAGGAATTCGGGGATTACCTGTCCTCGGTGGATCCGACTGCGGTGGGGCAGTATTTCGAGTGCTCGAATAACGAGCAGGACTCTAAGTAGTCCTCTTTTTTTGATTTTTTTAGACAAAAGTGTGTATTGTCTAAACAATTTGATTTGTACTTGAAAGGGCCTTTGAGGCGAACCCTTGTATTTTGAATATTTATTTAGTGATTACCTTCCTTTATTATTGGCAAATAAGCAAGTAGGTTGATCAAAAATAAACAAAAATGAGACATGCATAAAAATTCGAACTTGTCAAAATTTGTGTATATGCACTGTTATTTAATTACTTGCACTGTTGCACGAGCCCGGGGCGGATGTGCTGTCGGCAATGCATGATTTAAACTATGGATGCACGTAGTTTAAACAAGTCTTGAACAGGATGTGGTTTGGAGATGTTCCTGAATTTGAGGCAGCTGGCTGCAAAGTTGACCAAGTCAACTTGAAAAACAGTCCGGCCGAACTGGGCTTCAATTCCAGTTTGTTTTAAATTGCAGTCCAGTTTCTGCAATTTTGAAAACATTATGTTTGCTTTTGATCAAACACTGAATTTCTCTCTTAAATTCTTGAAGGTTTCCTTTGTTCTTTTCATGGCTCCATTTCCCAGGTTATCGTCTCAGATGCAAGAGCGATATTTGGATAATTTCCAGTCGTGGGTACAGCACCACATGAGGCAAAGCAAGGTTTTTTTTTGAGGGTTGTTATGGGAAAAAAGCGGTTTGGGCTTTGAAGGAGCTCATGCCGGATTGGGATCTCTTGAGAGTTGCGGCTCGCTTCTGGGACGTACGGAGGCACGTTTACAGCTTTTTGTACAATGAAATTACCCCACATTTGAAGTTTTCTGGGCCATACTAGGAGGACCTGAGACGGAACAACTAGTTCTTCCTTTGATGGGCGGCCTGACCACCGTTGAGAAGTTAGTGTCTTTGCTTGGTATCTCAGCTGAAGAAGCATACGGGATGCTAATACCGAACACGGATTATGTTGACATTTCGGGGCTGCCCGATAAATTTGCCGGTGTTGAGGGGAGCATTTTCGCGTGGGACGCTTTTGCTCTGTGCGCAATTGCCACTTTATTCACGTTCACGTCCCTGGGTGTGTGCCATTACAGTGTACTGGACCTGGTGAGGCAGTGCCAGAACGGGGGAGACATCGTGCCTTTGATCCTGGGCGAGACATTCCTTGGCATAGGTCGGATGGCGACCGACAGCCGATACATGTGGGGAGGGAGTCCCGCTATGCTCACTCTGGGAGCGATTGCAGATGGTGCCCAAGGTGCCAGTGTCTTGTGACCCCTGGTCCTTTTCTTGACCTCCTTTGGTAATAGGGCGCGATCAGGCTGAGTTGGAGCTCTAGAAGGCCAGACTCCGCACGCATCATTTGCGATGGTGGGTTCCTCATTGGAAGCTACAAACTTGTCGGACTGCTCAGGTGGGTCTTCTTGTTGTCAGAGTGCCGGGAGTGTCCCAGACTGCTTTCTACATTCCATCATTGGTGCTGCGACAGTTCGGGCTGGAGCAGGTGCCGTTGACAGGTTTGGGTCATGCTGCTACCTTGGAGGTGGGATCTCTTCTGATGGAAGATCCTTCAATGCTATTGCTTCTCACGCGGCTGTGGCAACATACGTCCTTTCCTTCCAGGGTTCTCTTTCACCGGAGTGGGGGCATTGTTCTGTCTACACAGTATTTGAACTGGTATGAGGAGTTATGGGGGAGACACAGATGGCCATTTTATGGAGAAGAAGTGAGTTGTTGGGCCTTGATTACCCTGACGGCTCGACTTTGAGGAGGGCCGAAGCGGGGACTAACCCCCTGGATCGTACTGGGGACGACATGGCTGATTATGAGACCAATGCTAGTCGGGCGGCCGATTAAAGGATGGATATGATGACTTGGAGGGAGGCAGCTCGTGATAGAGCTAGGGAAAGGGCTGCGTTGGTAGTTACCGGTTTGACAGAGGCATCGGGAAGGGTCCCAGAGCCAGGTAGAAGGACTACAGGAATATTCCCTGTGAAGGTGAAGAATACTCGCCACGGAAAAGGGAAGGGGAAGAAGGATGAAGGACCAAGTACGGGGGACTAGGTTGACCTTGCTGTCCGAAGTATCCACCCACTGTCATTGCAAACACATTAATTGATTAATGTTTATTGTAGTTTTGCTAGCGTGTAGCGAGTCAAGAGTTGACCGTGCTTGAACTCATCAAAGATTGTTTTAACCGTTATTAATCTGTAGGTTAATTTAAAGAGTTTTTCAAAACACATGCGATTGGTGCTTATTTGTTTTTTTTTTGATATCGAACCAATGATGGCTGCCTACGTTCCCCTTTTACAATTGGACTAAGGGGCTCAGGTCACCGTAGTTCGACACTTTAGGTGATATTTGAGAAAAAGACAAAAGAAGTGCGACCCTGTTTTTTTACCTGGATCATTATCGGGAATGTATCCAGTTGGGTATTACTCTTTTAGCACTTTAATTTTACTGAGGGGTGGTGTATGGGGAAGGAGAGTTGACTCGTGTTCTTCCTCAAACGAAGTATCTGCAGAGCTTGCTTTCGTTTATGGGGTTAACGAAAGGGTTCCCGTCCAAATCTGCTAACTTCATGGCTCCTCCGAAGAAGATTCTTTGTACCATGAACGGGCCTATCCAGGTAGGCTCCCACTTTCCGAGGGGATTGGATGCGTAGGAGGCTTTTCCTTTAGCACCAATTCGCCTTCTCTGATGTCTCGGATCTTGACTTTCTTATCAAATGCTCGGGCCATTCTGCTTTGGTAGGCACGAGTATGCTCCATGGCTTTCAATCTGTGCTCGTTGAGTAGAGCTAGTTCGTCGTGACGGCTTTGGAGCCATTCGACTTCATTGATTCCATTTTCCAAGAGGACTTGGAGGGATGGAATTTCCAATTCAACTAATAACATCACTTCCATTCCGTATGTGAGTGCAAAAAGAGTCTCCCCTGTGGTGGTTCTGACTGATGTTCTGTATCCCCAGAGAGCTAGATGTAGCTTCTTGGGCCAATCCCGACCTCTGACGATCATCTTTCTGATTATCATTGCGAGAGTCTTGTTTGCTGCCTCTACTGCACCATTAGTTTGTGGTCTGTAGGGAGAAGACTTGTGGCGTGTAACTCTGAACTCGGTCAACAGTTGGCCACAATCTCCTTCAAAGTGGGTCCCATTGTCGGATATGATTTCGTTGGGAACCCCGTATCTGTACATGATGTTCTCTTTGATGAACTTGGCCACCTTCTTGTAATTCAGTACCCTGTATGATCTGGCTTCTACCCATTTGGTGAAGTAGTCGACTGCGACTAATATGAACTCGTGACCATTGCTCCCTGGCGGAGTGATTTTGCCGATGATGTCGATTCCCCATGTGGCGAAAGGCCATGGCGTAGTCATGCAATAGAGTTCGTGAGGAGGGATGTGATTGAGGTTGGAGAACCGTTGACATTTGTCGCAGCTTCTGATGAACTGGATGCAGTCTATTTCCATTGATACCCAATAGTATCCCATACGGAGGATGATCTGTGTCAATGCTCTGGCGTTCATGTGTGGACCGCAGGTTCCGGATTGAACTTCGTTCATTAGCTCGCTGGCTTTTCCTTTATTCACACACCGAAGGAGTGGTCCTTGTTGGCGTTTCTTGTACAACATACCCCCCAGAATGACGAAATGGGATGCCAAGTGTTTTAGTGCCATCATGTTTTTGGCTTTGATCCCTTCTTTGTATTTTCCATCTTCATTTGTGAAGGAAGCTTCTCCATTTTGGAGGTACTGGTAGATTTGATTGTACCAGGGGTCGTCGATCGGTTCATGTTCAACTTCGATCTCACAGCAGTAAGCGGGTGTTTTCCGTCTGCCTATTCTGAGGGGTTTTACTGACTTCCCCTCGGAAATTTCGATAAGAGATGCTAGGGTAGCCAGGGCATCTGCGAAGCGGTTCCTGTCTCTTGGCAAATAATGGAAAGAGATGTCCTTGAACTTATAAGTACCCAAATCTGGCTCATGCCTTCCGGTTAATTTTCCCGACAATTCCGGTAATTTTCCCGGTAACTCCCCGGACTTTCCTGGAGTTCCGGAACAATTCCGGAACTGTTCCAAATCATATAAGGGCTGAAAGGAAAGCTTCCCAATTAAGAAACACGTTTTTCTTAATTTGGGAAAAGTTCTGGAATGGGCACCTTGCATGATTCTAGAAACATGCTGAGTCACAAGGGATAATGCTGCACGGCTGCATTAGCCAAGGGTCTCTGGCCGCACGGCTTCATTGGTCTTATCCAGACTGCCTATAAATAGAGCCCTCCTCTACCCATTTTAGATACGAAAAACACACACCACACTCCATATTCAGACTCAAAAATACTCCTAAATACTGCTGGGAATCCCAAGGGTTGAAGAAGCAAGCCAAGAAGCCACCTCCCTCCTCCTTGAAGATCCCAAGATTGGTCCTTCCATCTAACACCACCCAAAGAAGAAGAGGCCACCATTGGTAACCTCTCACTCCCTAACCTTGCATTTTAATTGCTCTATGTGAATTAGATTGCTCATTGCATTCATATATTGTTATTATCTTTGCTTGGGACTTGGTAGTTAGTATTAAAGATCATATCTTTATCATACCCCCTTTTCCCCTTTGCATCCTTTGCATGAATTAGGCATCATTTGTCATTAAAAATGTAATCTTTATACTCAAAGGTGCATCCTTTGCACCTAAAAATCCCCTTTTTACATAAAAATGTCATCTTTATGCATCATTTGCTCATAAAAATGCAATCTTTATATCAAAAATGCATCCTTTGCACATAAAATCCATTTTCATGCATCCTTTGCATTAAAGGTCATTCCTTCATCATAAAAATGCATCCTTTGCTTTTCAAAATGCAATCTTTATGCATCCTTTGCATATTAAATGCTAATTTCTTCATAAAAATGCATCCTTTGCATAAAAATCATGTCTTTACATTCAAAATGCATCCTTTGCAATAAAGATCACTTCTTTAAATCAAATGCATCCTTTGCAACCCAAAATGTCATCTTTTCACTAAAAATGTCATTTTTACATGCATTCCCCATGTCCCCATTAGCAACCTTGGAACGGACCGGTGTAAAGATCCTATCTTTACATCGTTTCTTCCATTAAAGGTTCCATAATCTCTTTAGAAAGGGATAACCTTGAACCCTATATCTCCGATTATCACTTAAGACGAGCATGAAGCATTCATATAAGCTCGATCGTCTTAAGGTGTAGGATTGATGGGCTAAGGACATTCCTTCCTAAAGAACCTCATTTTGGACTATAAAAGAGAGTCCTTCTCTCGATCACGCAAGTCCCGAGGTTAAAAATGCGATGATCACAAGTCCAAGATGAGGACGGGATCAAAATCCCGAATACATAAAATCCAAGAAATCCCGAGCGACAACCAATAAATGGTTTGTACGTCCGGAAGACAACTTGGGACATTCCCTCCCCTTTCATTCAAACACATGCACACAAGAAAGCACGCAAGCAAGCAAAATAAACGGAATCTAGGGAGACTTGCTACGGCAAGGCACCTTGGGTGAACGACGATCCGTTCTTTCCAAGGGTAACTTAACCTCCGAACCCATAAATCCTTTTTTTCAAAGTTTTGAGGAAATCAAAATGGCGTGGCGACTCCGTTTTTCAAATTAAACCGGATGTCTTCAAACTCGCGTGAATCCAACACACAAATTTTGGGCACACATTCACAGTTTGGCGACTCCGCTGGGGACATCCCAAAGGAGAAAAGCTTCCATTTTTAAATAAACGATACTTGGTATATAGGTGGAAACCACTTAACCTTCCTGTATCGCTCCCTAACCCGGGGCTTGGGATAAACGGTGGTTTAACAATCCCACGTACCGGTATCACTTTTCGAAAAAAAAATAAAAGAAAGCTTTTCCCTTTGAGCGGGTTAGACTCCCATCGCGGATTCCGTTTATTTTGCTTGCTTTCTTTGCCTTGCATTGCATCATTTGCATCTTGGGATTTGTGCATACTTTGAACGGGAAACAACCCGAAAAATAGCAAAGGAGTGGAACCTGGAAAATTGATCCATGCAGTCGTACGGCTCAATCCTCCTTGGATTCGGCCAGGACGGCCTCGGTGGCAATTCCACCGGGGAAAAATTGAGGTTAATGCGGTCTGGCGGCTTGGGGCTACTCGGTTCCAAGGCGGCGGGGCTCCCAGAAAATTTACGTGCTTAACTGTTGCATTCTCCCCCGTCCCAAAAATCATTCCTTTAAAACACATTTATGAAAATCTCTGTTTTAACTCAAAAAGGAACATTTTTAGGAGACCGCACACTACGCGCACCTTATATATCCTGTACACTTTGCACGCACGTCCCTTTAACCCGGGGTGGTTGTTCGAGCTGCGATCACGGAAAGCCTTACGATGCTCCGGGCGCACGGAATCACCCCAAACTCCCATGGCGGCCGGTGTCGACCAATGCACGGTCCGTGTCACACGTTTCAAAAAACCGTGACTTTTGGTTGGTTTTTGGTCTAGTCCGTGTCATATAGCCCGGTTGCATATCCCAGTAAAGGTCAAGCCTTAGTCCATAACGAAAGTCGAGGTCCTTCGCTCAAGCGAAACTACGCAAAATTCCGACAAGGAAAAATTGGTAGAACCTTGACTCCGACATTGACTTTGACCTTGACCTGCACGGAATGCGTAAGAGTCGAGACCGAGTCTTTGCCAAGAAAAGTCCAAAGATCTTTCGCTCAAGCGAAGCTCTGCCAAAATTCCGACAAGGAAAAATTGGCAAGATCTTGACCCGGCATTGACTTCGATTTTGACTCACGCACGGCGTGTGCAACGAAGTTCAATGTGACATTGTGCCATCCGACTTTTACCGCCTGACCCATGCCTATTATCTTCTCGGACATTACCAAAAAGTCAAAACGTCAATCGCGCAAGCGAAATTACGCGAAATTCTATCAAGGCTGAAAGACGAGACTTTCCCGGTATTGCCTTGACTATAATTCGCATCGCTTGTGCGTTAAAAGTTCCTATGATCCGCTAGACCCGTTAGGAGCGTTCTTCTCTCTCGGTCGGTGGGATCCGCGTGCCCTATAGGACCCTCGCTCGGGGCTGTCCACCACAGGAGGTCGAAATACGGGTGGAATACGAGGGCTTATAGACGTAGTGACGGAACCCGGCGATCCGGGATCTAGAGTAGTTGCGAAAAAGAAGGGCAAATCCCTTTTCCAACCAAATAGAAATTAATAAAAGACAACATTTTAAGTAAAAATTTGGAAGATTCTTAATTTGCATATTGCTTGAGCCTTCGACTAAACACCTACCAGAGTCTAAACCTCTCCTATCCCTTTCCCGCGGTGAGAAAGAATTGGGTGAGAACACCAGTACAGCAGTTTGTCGGCCCAAAGATCTCAAGTAACCCGTCAAAATCTTCGAGTCTCGGTTTTCCGGTGTCAAAATGGCCAACGTGGTAGTCAACAATGGTAATGACCAAGTAGTCGGAGAGGCCGTCCAGTTCAACCCAAGCCCCATATACGGTATGATGTATGCATTGTGAGGATTATGCGGAATACGAGTATCAAGAATGGATTAATGAAGACGCTCCTTCAAGAAAGAAGAAGAAGAGGAAGTCCACGCGGCGAGAAATTAAAGGAAAGGTATGAAGCGGGGACAAGAGCATCGGAACTCTAGGGAGCCTTCGGGCAAGTTTGATTACTACGTCGGTTATGCCAAAGAGCCCGGAACCCATCATTCAAAGCACGATCCGGCTGATACCCCTATGGACGGTGACCCTCTTGAAGCGAGAAAGTGCTGAATTTGTGGCCATCGTGAAATTCAATGAGAAGTTAGCGAGATTTAGAAGCGAGAATACGAAAGCCTATTGAATACGTAGCCGATCGAGGAAGAATTAAGATCCCTTACGAAGAAGACTTCATCGGCATTATCCGGGCCAACCCTCCTGTTGGCTATCTTGACAAGGTCGTGGTGTCCAAGATCGGTAAAGAGAAAATGAGTTATCGGCGGTGCATTGATAAGATGAGTCGAGACTCTTGATCAATGAGTCCGGTTGTCACGGACGAGCTCGCCGAGAGATTGCATCAAGCTACTCTAGCTCCCCTCACCATCTTTCCACGGTACCGGCACATCAATGATTTCCGGCAAGTTTTTGATCAATTTGAAGTCTCCAACTTTACGAAGAATGTGGACAAGGGCTACTCCCAGGGGCAACGGCGGGAAGGAGTGAGATCCCGGTCCAACCCTTGTCAAACACCCTCGAGTCAATAAGTAGTGTAGGGTCGAGTCGGTAGGGTCGAGTCGGTCGAGTCGGGAATCTTTGAATTCCGAGTCCTACGAGTCATCAGAAGGCCTCACGCCTGAGGACTATCAATATGTAATCGATGTCATCTTTCCCTTTGCTTTGAATGAAATGACGGATCTTTACGATTATCCCCTTATTGCCAACTTAACAAATGATAAATTAACTCAAAACTTAACAACGAGTTAATAATGAATCATTTGAACAAGATGCAAACACACTAAATGAACAATACATTAAAGAAATCTTTAAGCGGAGTTACGAGAAAAAGAGGAAAACCGGGCCCAAGCTGCCGAGGAGGTTTTGACAAGTGTGAACTTGGGTGCTTGTCGAGGAACCTAAAGAGACACTGATTGGAAACTTCTTCCCGGGGGGTTGAACGGGACGGTGGTTAATCTGCTCGAGAGAATACATGGACGTCTTTGCGTGGTCGTACAAGGATATGCCGGGGCTAGGCGGTTCAATAGTAGAGCACGAGAATCCCTCTAGCACCGAGATGCTAAGCCGGTAAAGCGAGAAATTGAGGAAAATCAAGCCGAGTGGTCTCTACGGGTCAAAGAAGAAATTGAGAAGCTACTGCGGGTAGGATTCATCGAGTCATCGAATATCCGACATGGTTATCCAATATTGTGACCGTCACCAAGGCCGATGGGAAGGTGCGGCTCTTTGTGTAGATTTTCGGGATGCGAACAAGGCCGGCCCAAAGATGATTACCCCTTGCCAAACATAGACATCTGGTGGACTCCACCTTCTACGAAGTCAAATCCTTCGTTGATGGCTTTGCGAGCTACAACCGGATCAAGATGGCCGAAGAAGACCAAGAAAAGACGGCCTTCACCAGTGGGGAACTTCTTGCTATACGGTAATGCCATTTGGGCTCAAGAATGCCGGGGCTACTTATCGAAAGGGCGGCGACCGCGCTTTTCCATGACATGATCCACAAGGAGATTGAGGTCTACGTAGACGACATGATAATCCACTCCAAAGGCGAGGACGGACGGCACTTTGTTGACTGCGAAAGTTCTTTGAGAGAGTGAGACAACATTCCATGAGACTAAACCTGCTAAATGCACCTTCGGAGTGACAAGGGGAAAAGTGCTTGGGTATATGGTCACGGAGCGAGGTATCGAAGTCGACCCCAGAAAGATCAAAGCCATTATGGACATGAGGCCACCTCGAACCCGGACGAAGTCAAGAGCTTTATGGGGAAGTTGCGGTACATCGGCCGTTTCGTCAATCGGTTGACCACTATGTGCGAGCCCATCTTCAAGCTCATGAAGAAGAATGTAGACACGAGAATGGACCGAAGAATGCCGGGATGCCTTTGACCGAGATTAAGGCATACTTAGTACATCCTCCGGTGCTATGCCCCGCGTAGACGAAACCTCTTACTGCTCTATCTCACTTTGTCAACGATACGGCGGTTGGGGCTATGCTTGCTCGGGAGAAGAAAGACTCTCGGGTAGAAACGCCATTTACTTTGTCGGACGGAAGGCTGCGGGGAAGTGAGCTCAATTACTCCGCATGTGAAAAGACTTGTGCGGGAGGCGAGTGCAGGTAGTCGGCAAGTTGAAGCATTATATGCGAAGCCCACCCTGTGAATTTGGTCTCAAAAATGGACCCCATCAAGTACATCTTCGATAAGCCTTCCCTCTCGATGCGTCTAGCAAAGTGGTCCTTCTTCTTAGCGAGTACGACATCAATTATGTGACCGGAAAGGCCATCGAGGTCAAGCATTGTCGAGACCACTGGCGAACTTCCCGGTAATGAGGACCGTGGGCACGAACCCCAATTCCCGAGATGAAGGGATCTTCGTAGTTGAGCACGAAAACCGATGGCGGCTTTTCTTTGATGGAGTGCTAACAAAAGAGGAAATGGCGTAGGGATGCTCTTGGTCGATCCGAAAGATGAGCATACACCCATAGCCCTCAAGTTGAACTTCCTGCCACGAACAATGTCGCCGAGTACGAAGCTTGCATTCTTGGTTTGGAGGCTGCCCTAGAAAGGAATGTCAAGGAGCTCGAAGTTTATGGAGACTCGGCCACGATCATCAACCGGGTCTCCAACAAATGGAAGGCTGTGGACCCTAATCTTCAGCGGTATCATGCCCGTATGGAGGAGTTGGCGGACGGTTCGGAGAAGTGACTTTCCACTACTTGCCAAGGAAAAGAGCAGTTCGCGAGATGCCCTCGCTACTTTAGCCTCCTTTGGTAGAGATTCCCGAGGAAAAGCCATAAAACCCTTGAGTAGGTAGAAGAGAAGCCCCGGCTTTACATTTGTGAAGTAGACACAGGACCGAGCCTATCAAGGAACCGTGGTACAATCAAATTTACCGGTTCCTCAAAGATGGAGAGTCGGCTTTCAAAGATGAAGAAGGTAGACCAAAAGAAGGTGTCAAAGCCAAGAGCTTGCAAGCCACGAAAAGGTTGGCCTCCCATTATGTCATTCTAGGAGGCAACTGTACAAGAAGCGGTATCAAGGACCACTCCTCTTATGCGTCACTCAAGAAAGGGCCAAAGAGTTGATGGCGAAGTCCATGATGGTCCTGCGGTCCTCATATGAATGCTAGAGCCACGATGCAAGTGATCCTCGAGAATGGGTTACTATTGGATTTCTATGGAGCAGTGTGTCCGGCATGTCCGGCGTGCGACAAGTGCCAACGGTTTGCCAACCTCAACCATCTCCCGCCTCATGACACATCTTGCA
This sequence comes from Adenophora triphylla var. japonica, assembly GCA_022495995.1. Classification (NCBI taxonomy): domain Eukaryota; kingdom Viridiplantae; phylum Streptophyta; class Magnoliopsida; order Asterales; family Campanulaceae; genus Adenophora; species Adenophora triphylla. The sequence goes on along the minus strand of JAFEMH010002132.1, from coordinate 323,846 downwards.
TGACGACTCCTTGGCCGTTTGCAACTTGGGGTATTGACGTGATAGGGAAGATAGCCGGCGGAAGCAATGGGCATGAATTCGTGTTAGTGGCGGTCGACTACTTCACCAAAGTGGGTAGAGGCCAAGTCCTACAAGGTCCTCACTTCCAAGAAGGTGGCCCGGTTTATCAAAGAAAACATAATGTGTAGATATGGGGTGCCCAATGAGATCATTTCGATAATGGGTCACACTTTGAAGGGGCTGCGGTAGATTCTTTGTCGAGTTCGGGATCACTCGCCACAAGTCGTCCCCGTACGGACCTCGAGACTAATGGAGCCGTGGAAGGCGCTAATAAGACGCTCGAACGGATCATCAGGAAAATGGCCACCCGTGGTCGTGATTGGCGAAAAGCTGCACTGGCACTCTGGGGCTCTGAACGTCTGTCGGAAACGGCCACGGGAGAAACTCCCTTTGCCCTAACCTACGGGATGGAAGCGGTGTTACCGGTGGAGTTGGAAATCCCGTCATTGAGGGTCCTCTGGAAAACGGTGTCAACGAAGTAGAATGGCTACGTAGCCGGCATGATGAATTGGCCTGCTCGACGAAAGAAGGCTTAAAGCCATGGAGCATACCCGAGCCTATCGGAGGCGAATGGCGAGCATTTGACAAAAGGTCAAAGCCGGGGACATCAAAGAGGGTGACTTAGTCTGAAAGTAAAGCCCCCTACCGAGACAACCCCACAGGAAAATGGGAACCCGTTTGGATCGGCCCGTATGTGGTGCGGAAGATACTATCGGGAGGAGCCATGAAACTTGCGGACACGGACGGCAATCCCTTTGTCCACCCAGTCAGCGGTGATAAGCTCAGAAGGTACTATGTCTAAGAAATAAAAAAAAAAAAAAAAAAAAGAAAAAAAAAAAAAAAAAATATATATTAGTGCAAAAAGAGTAATGCCCGACTAAATTTGAAAACCCAAAAAGGGCGGTCTAGGCAAAAACGGGGTTGCACATATAAAAAAAAAAAAGAAAAAGAAAAAATCTTAGTGCAAAAAGAGTAATGCCCGGCTAAGTGAAAACCCAAAAGGGCGGTCTAGGCAAAAAACGAGTGCACAGAGAAATAAAAAAAAAAAAGGGCCAAAAGACCTAATCCCGAGAGTTCACCAGAATGAACTACGAAGACATGAGCCCCTTAGTCTTTCTTGTAAAAGGGGAACGTAGGCAGCCATATATGGTTCGGTCTAAACAATAAAAAGGACAATTAAGTTTCCATGAAATGCGTTCTAAACAATAATAAAGGGTATTCCAGTTTTCATAAAACGGGCCCCAATCAATAAAGACATTTGAAATTTCCATGAAATTGTGTCTTGATTAATTTCTAAGATAATATTTCTTGTTCATTACAAGTTAAAAACTTCTTGATGGTTCAAGCACGGTCTACTCTTGACTCTGCTAACACCTTTACAAAGATCTAAAATACAATAAAATGCCTAATAAAACTATTGTGTTTGCAAAATGGCAATAAGGGAATCCTAAGAAAAGATGCATCGGTCGTCATTATTTGAGTCTTCTTTGGTCTTCTTCCCTTTACCTCGACCCCGTCAGTGTTCTTTCTCTTCTTCTCTATAATGTCGGTCTCCCTCATTCCGACCTCGGGTATCCTCGCTGGAGCCTCTATCAAACCCGTGTCAATAAGTGCCCTCTCAACTCGAGCACGAGTCCGCACTTCCTCCCTCGAGCCTCGGTCAAAGGAGCGACCTCGGACAATCTCTTGTATCGAGCCTCCATATCTACGATCGGAGTCACCCGGCGGTTATGGCGACTCGCCTTAGCCTTAGTCTCCCTCGAGTCCTACTCGAGTCGCGATCGGCCCCTAATAAAGCCGACGTCTCTCCCCCAATATGACTGGGTCGCTCCCATCTCCCTCTCGTACCAATCCAAGTAGACGGTGGTCAAGATGGTACTCTTCTTGCTCTGAAGATAGCCACAGGTGGGAAAGCGTGTATGTCCAAGCCCTCGAGAAAAATAAGAAGGCTGTTTGGATCTCTCATATCAAATGGCACCACCTCCATGGTACGGATGTCCTCCCAATCGCTCGATGGCTCTGTAAGGCCCGGGCTGCTGGATACCAAGCGGGGAATGTAGAAAGACGACCGGCGAGAACCACGGAACCCTCACTATATAGGACTCTGAAATATCCTCTGAGTACGCAACCTCCGGTGGGGTACCCACCGGCGGATGTCCGAAGTGGATAACCTAGCCATCATCGGCTCGGCTACCACTGGTCCTGCTGTCGAGGTGCACCTCTCAGAAATCACCCGAGGGCGAGTCGGCAAAGCCCTGGCAAAGCCCGAGCCTCTCCTGCACCACAAAGTCGATGCAGTTTGGACTCCCGAGACCTCATGAAATGGTCTCCTCTAGCCATCCTATCAATGCCATGAAGGTCTCACCCAGAACCAACGGGACAATGTCCTTCCCGGCCACTGCAATCTCGACCATGTCTAAGAGACCACCATGACAGATCCCCACGGACTCGGCGGTGAACGAGAGAAGAAAATATGCGAGAGGATAAAGGCATCCATAGCCACCGTGGTCGCGGCCATAGTTGGGAGACCCGAACTGCCGGGATATCGAGAAAGGTCAATCCTATCCGGGGCTATCATCATCCCCTCAGCCTCTTCCAGAGAGACTTGCAGAAAAGATGCAAGCTTTGCCGCCACCGGCACGTCTTCGATCAACGGAATCGATACAGCCTCAGTTTCTGGACCCCCAATCAAGGCTCGGAAGTCTTCATGCGTTGGGACAATCTCATTGTAAGAAAAGCAGTAAACATGTCTCCGGACGTCCCAAAACTTTGCTGCTGCTCTCAAAAGGTCCCAATCGGGCGGGAGATCCCTCAAATGCCATAAAGACTTGATCTTGAAGGAAGAATCAAGTAACCCCTTGTGAGATTGGGAGTTATATCTCACCCAAGACTGAAGATCGGACAGAAAGCGGTCTCTTTTCCCCCTTTGCAATCTAACGGGCTTCTCCATCGCAAGGTGATCAAAGTTGATGTCTTTTGGTCAGAAATAGGCTCTGGGATCAATTGGGACAAGTCTAAGTTGAAAATGAAATGAAATGGCCAAGCCTTGATTTTATTCTGAAAATAACCAGTCCAGACAGAACTGTAAGCCGCACGGCCTCATTTGCCCTCAGGTCCATGCCGCACGGCTTCATTTACCTGATGTAAGTGACAAATCTGCAGCAACCAAGTTGCTGCCCAAAGGGAGTTTTCACCCCACTTTTCCAACCAAAACCTGTACAAAAACATGTTCAAAGATCATCCAAGCATTTATACATCATTATATATCATTTTGGCCCAGTTTCAGCCCCGATTCCAAGCAAAAAACCGCCCCGAGGCTCAAGTAATATGCAAATTAATAAAAGCATAAATAGAAAAGCAAATAAAACAGTAATACATTGTTTTCGCCCCATCGGCGCCCAAATAAAGCAAAAAATAAACAAAATGTGCATAAAAACTTGTTCATTGTTTGTTTTCTTCCTAAGTCAACTCTAGAGACCTCCTAGGCCTCCGATTCTTCTTCCTCATCGCTGCTCAGCTCATAAACGCTAGCCTCCCTCATCAAATCCTCCGCGTCGCTCACATCTGAAAGATGGACATTATCGTGCTCGTACTCAGCCCGGTTGCTCCAAGATGTCGGCATTGGGTCCTCGTCCCGAGGCATGGCCTTTGGAAGAGTACTCCGGGCCGATGAGGTGGATCTTTGCGCCCCAACATGCCTTCTCTTGCGCCCGGGCTCACTGCACGTCCGCCGCCGCCTTTGAAGCGCGAGCCGGCTTCCTCGAAGGGACCGGCACATGTCCTTCCGGCCCCTATTACGCACGACCAATGCATCGTAAGTGCGAGCTGGAACCTGAAAAAAAAAAAGAGAGAAGAAAATCTCAATAAATCTCAGAATTGCAAAAAGCAAAGAAAGCTGAAAAAGGGAAAAGACCCTAAAAGTATACTTACAGTCTTTGTAGGCGGCAAGGTATCTTGGGGCTCCCTAGCATCGGGGACGGGTATCCTCAATCTCCTCGGTACTCCGTGGACCACGTATGAAAGATGCGCGGGAGGGATCGGCGGATCAGAAGGCTCGTCCTCCCCATATCCCTGAGTGACCGCCAGCTTCACTAGCACGTGGCGTCCTCGGTCGCTGCTCCACAAACACGGCGTAGGGGGGTATCCATGTCAAAATACTCCTCGGCGGCCACGCACACGATATCTCTCTATCTCATCTGCCGGCCAATCCACAGGGCTGCGGCATCCGTCTTTGGAGGATCTGGGAGTAATGGCGTCAAGGGAGGGACATGGCCATGTTGCTGGAAAATCGGTCCCCGGATAAATGATATCACATGTCAGCCCAGTCAACCATCACCTCTGCCTCGTCGCCTCCACGGCCTCTCCTAGCAAAATCTCCGGATACCTGCCCCACGGGTAGAAGTCCACTCCGTCATGTCCATCCCTGTTGATGATTGGCCTCACCATCTTATAATCTAACGTGATCCGGGTCTTCCCGGTGAACTTATCCCTCGCATCTCCCCTCCAGCGGACCATAGCAGGAAAGATGGTGACATCGCTCTGTTGGTTCCACGGAAAAAACCTGATCACCTCACAAAACCAGACCTGCATGTTCAAAACATCAAAAAGGTCATTTTCTCTCATGAAAAGTCTCAAAGGCGAGAAAAGTAAAGAGAAAGAAAGAGAGACTACCTCGAGAGCAAAGGAGAACCAATCCATGGAGCGACCTTATTGCATTTGTACATATCCGAGGAGAAGTATAGCTCACCAATCCGGCCTCGCCCCACGAGACCGTCCCAATCCACCAACATCCTCCGGAGAGTCGAGGAGGCAAGTCATAGCCGAGTCCCGGGAATTTGCAAAGATAGTGACCAGACGGCATCAACCACACAAAGGCTCTAGCAAGGCGATGGGCGGTCACCTCACTAGCGGCAAAGTCCCGTATGCGGTTACGGGTGCCACCTCGGCGTTCCTCGTCTCCATTCCAAGCCCCTTGGGAATCAACTCAAATCCAACCAAAGCCACTGAACTCCTCGGCGGTGATATGGTCCCTCCAAGTCACGAGGCCTCCCAGATGAGCTGTAAGCCCGTGATAGCGGTGAAATCGGCCGGAGTCACCGTCGGCTCCCCCGGCTAAGATGAAAGGCTGTGGGTGGTGTCCCACCAGAACTCAGATAGGGCCTGGACCAAGCCCTTGCTCTTCGAGGTAATGTGGATACCTCTGCCGATGGCCTCAATGAACAAATCCAAGCCGGTAGCCCGCACCAGCTGCTTAGGGTTCGCCCCATTCTTCTCAAAATCAGGCATCCTCTCCCACAGCCTGACAGCAATCTCCAAAGGCTCTCTAGACTTGTTCTCCTGTAGACAAGCACAGCAAAGAAATGCGTCAGTCCTTCATCTCATTTCAAAAGCATGCATATATTCAAAAGCGCATATATTTTCAAAAGAAAAGCATTCATAAATTTTTTTTTCTAGCATCCTATGCATAGAAAACACGTCTTTCATCACTTGAAACACATCGTGTCAAGCACATTGCTTTCTTAAGCACAAAATCACAATTTTCAAAATTATTTGCACATAAGCATTTATTTTTTTCAAAAATGGCATGCATGGATCCTTTTCATCTTCCGAAATCCCGTTTTCTCATCTATGATTCAGATTTGACCTAGTTTTAGCACATGCGAGGACTTCGTCACATTTTTAGACAATTATTTTCGAAAAAAAAGTGAGTCATTCTCATTATTTTGTCAAGTAAATTGCACATGCATGTTTGTTTATCTTTTTAGCCTAATAGGTTAATCATCAATATTTCAAAATCATCCAAAAATCCTAGGAAAATTCGAAAAATTCCTAAAGCTCGGGTCAAGCCCTAAATCAATCAAAATCCAATCAAAATCGACGGAATTGAGCAAACTAAGAATGCTTACCCCAACCGATCGAGGGTTTGTTGATTTATGCTCCCTTCTCCCCGGATAGAGCTCCGATGGAGGCGTAAGGAAGTCATACTTCCTCTCCGTCCGAACAAGCTCCTTCCTCCTCCTTCTCGCGGCCGCAGAGATGTTCCTTCTAGCTTGCCTCGGCATTGGGTTCCCCTCCGGATCCATCTCAATCAATAGAAGCAAGGGAATTGAGGGATTCTTGAAGAAACTCTCTCCTTTCTCTCTCTCTTCCTCGACAGTTCAAGGGCGACAATAATGCCCAATGCCCGTTCAAATCTGTTTTAAATAATCTGGAAAAATCAAGCTTCTAGCCGTATGGCTTCTTTTTCTCCATCTCATGCCGGGCGGCTTCTTTCGCTCTGAGCAGAAATTACCCTTTTACCCCTTGACTTTCCACTTGGGCATGCAATTCCCGTTATCTTTTAACAAAGATAACGTTGTTTTCAAAAGATATCCTTTATCTTCCAAGCAAATAAGCTTTCTTCCCCAGTCACCTCTGTTACTTCCGTTATAATGGAATAATGCTAGGTGACAACCTCCGAATTGTCAGAACTCTAAACCTAAGCTACCTCTATCACGAATAGTGAAGTACGCTCAAGTTCTCCAAACTTTAGCTACCTCTATCCCGAATAGTGAAGTATGCTAAGTTCTTCAAACTTTAGCTACCTCTATCCCAGATAGTAAAGTATGCTCAAGTTCTTCAAACTTTAGCTACCTCTATCTCCTCGATAGTGACGTAAGCTCTAGTTCCTTCAGGTGACAACCTCCATTAATTGTCAAAACCTTCAAGGATCCTAGACATCGTTCCTAACCTATCTAGTGATGCTTGAACTACGATCAAGGCTTGATTCCTCTGGGATACGTAGGTAGCCTTTTATAAAAGGTCCAGCCATCCGACCACTTTGGTCACCCTATTCCTTCGTCAATCCTCAGTGATGAAATAGCCTCTCATAAAGGTCTTGACATCTGACCACATTGGTCACTTCTAGCATATCCCCAGTAGGATCAATTGCTTGACCTCTTAGGTCATTTCCTCTACTATTTCCCCATCAAGAGACCAGTTTTCTCTTCTCTATTCCTCAGAGGATCTTTTCAGAACTACGGCCTGGCTTGATTCCCACTCGGGATACGTAGGTAGCCTTCCAGAGGTTCAGCCACTCGACCACCTTGGTCACCCAATCCGTCTCGGCACTCGCCAGATTGGATCCTTTTCTATCGACAACCCCACTCGCCCTGCAAGTGACGTTGCCGAGGGGCTTCTGTAAGTACCCAAATCTGGCTCATGCCTTCCGGTTAATTTTCCCGGCAATTCCGGTAATTTTCCCGGTAACTCCCCGGACTTTCCTGGAGTTCCGGAACAATTCCGAAACTGTTCCAAATCATATAAGGGCTGAAAGGAAAGCTTCCCAATTAAGAAACACGTTTTTCTTAATTTGGGAAAAGTTCTAGAATGGCCACCTTGCATGATTCTAGAAACATGCTGAGTCACAAGGGATAATGCCGCACGGCTGCATTAGCCAAGGGTCTCTGGCCGCACGGCTTCATTGGTCTTATCCAGACTGCCTATAAATAGAGCCCTCCTCTACCCATTTTAGATACGAAAAACACACACCACACTCCATATTCAGACTAAAAAATACTCCTAAATACTGCTGGGAATCCCAAGAGTTGAAGAAGCAAGCCAAGAAGCCACCTCCCTCCTCCTTGAAGATCCCAAGATTGGTCCTTCCATCTAACACCACCCAAAGAAGAAGAGGCCACCATTGGTAACCTCTCACTCCCTAACCTTGCATTTTAATTGCTCTATGTGAATTAGATTGCTCATTGCATTCATATATTGTTATTATCTTTGTTTGGGACTTGGTAGTTAGTATTAAAGATCATATCTTCATCATATCCCCTTTTCCCCTTTGCATCCTTTGCATGAATTAGGCATCATTTGTCATTAAAAATGTAATCTTCATACTCAAAGGTGCATCCTTTGCACCTAAAAATCCCCTTTTTATATAAAAATGTCATCTTTATGCATCATTTGCTCATAAAAATGCAATCTTTATATCAAAAATTCATCCTTTGCACATAAAATCCATTTTCATGCATCCTTTGCATTAAAGGTCATTCCTTCATCATAAAAATGCATCCTTTGCCTTTCAAAATGCAATCTTTATGCATCCTTTGCATATTAAATGCTAATTTCTTCATAAAAATGCATCCTTTGCATAAAAATCATGTCTTTACATTCAAAATGCACCCTTTGCAATAAAGATCACTTCTTTAAATCAAATGCATCCTTTGCAACCCAAAATGTCATCTTTTCACTAAAAATGTCATTTTTACATGCATTCCCCCATGTCCCCATTAGCAACCTTGGAACGGACCGGTGTAAAGATCCTATCTTTGCATCATTTCTTTCATTAAAGGTTCCATAATCTCTTTAGAAAGGGATAACCTTGAACCCTATATCTCCGATTATCACTTAAGACGAGCATGAAGAATTCATATAAGCTCGATCATCTTAAGGTGTAGGATTGATGGGCTAAGGACATTCCTTCCTAAAGAACCTCATTTTGGACTATAAAAGAGAGTCCTTCTCTCGATCACGCAAGTCCCGAGGTTAAAAATGCGATGATCACAAGTCCAAGATGAGGACGGGATCAAAATCCCGAATACATAAAATCCAAGAAATCCTGAGCGACAACCAATAAATGGTTTGTACGTCCGGAAGACAACTTGGGACATTCCCTCCCCTTTCATTCAAACACAGTCACACAAGAAAGCACGCAAGCAAGCAAAATAAACGGAATCTAGGGAGACTTGCTACGGCAAGGCACCTTGGGTGAACGACGATCCGTTCTTCCCAAGGGGTAACTTAACCTCCGAACCCATAAATCCTTTTTTTTCAAAGTTTTAAGGAAATCAAAATGGCGTGGCGACTCCATTTTTCGAATTAAACCGGATGTCTTCAAACTCGCGTGAATCCAACACACCAAATTTTGGGCACACATTCACAGAACTGAGCAATGAGCTCCTCCATGTACATGTGGTACTTCTGGAGGCCAGAATCTATCGTCTTCCATTTTTTGGACACTTGATTGATGATCAATGCTGAGTCTCCGTATACTTCCAGTTCTGAGATGTTGCGCTCAAGAGCAGCTTCTAGGCCGGCTGCGCGAGCTTCATATTCTGATGCATTGTTGGTTGCTTCAAAATTCAGTTTGATGGCTATGGGAGTGTGCTCGTCTTTAGGATCGATCAAAAGCATTCCAATACCATTTCCCTTCTTGTTGGCTGCCCCATCGAAGAAGAGTTGCCAGCGGTTTGCACTGTCGAGTGAAAAGATCCCGTCATCTGGAAACTGCCGATCGGGACCCTTGGGTTCACTTCTTTGGAAGTCTGCCAGCTGATCTGCCATTACTCTGCCCTTTGTTGATTTTCTGACCATGTATTTGATGTCGAATTCAGCCAGGAAGAATGACCACTTGGCTAGTCTCATTGATAGAGACGGCTTGTCAAAGAGATATCTGACGGGGTCCATCTTGGAGACCAGGAGCACTGAATGTGACTGCATGTAGTGTTTTAGTTTCCCGACTACCCATACCAAGGCGGTACAAGTTTTCTCTAATGATGAGTAGTTGAGTTCACTTCCCTGAAGCTTTCGGCTTACGAAGTAGATTGCATGCTCAACCTTGGAATATTTCTGTTCTTGTGCCAACATTGCTCCAATTGACGTGTCTGTTACTGTCAGGTACAGGAGGAGTGGCTTATCTTCATATGGAGGGCACAGGATTGGGGGATTCACCAAGTATGTCTCGATTTTCTCGAAAGCTGTCTGGCACTCGGAGTCCCATTTGATGTCGGCATTCTTCTTCATCAGCTTGAACATTGGCTCGCAGAGAGATGTCAACTGGTTGATGAAGCGGCTGATGTAATGAAGTCTTCCCATAAAACTTTTCACTTTTGTCAGTGTCTGTAAGTGCTCCAATTTGAGCTTGTTAGTATTTTCGTTAGAAAATTAACAAAAGTTATAACATTCCTAACAATTCCTAACATTCCTAACATTTCTAACAAAGCAAGGGCAAAGTGGGCATTGTTATTTAAGGATAAACCAAGGAAAGGAATCAAACAAGCAAAAGAGATTGGAAAAATCCGAATTGGGCAAGTTGAAAAACATAATATTGGATTTTTGAATTTTATTCTTCTTGTCCAAAGCCTGAAGCTGTAATTAATGAACAGTGCACGCTAACAATCCCATCCGCGCGGACATCATTGTAATTTCAGAGGGCTATAAATTGAGGCCTTCAGTCTCAGAAATAAAAGAGAAGAAACACAATTTGCAACTGCACCTTGGCGAAAATAGAGAGAAAACAGTGAGAATTCTCTAGAATTGTCACCTTTTTCTCAACTATTCACCCAAAATCACACTCACTCAAACACTCTCATATTCAAGCCTCAAACACTCTTACATTCAAGCCAAAAACTCCAAAACACAAAGAAGATAGGTATAACCTCCCTCTTCTTACCCTAAATCTCTCATCCATGCATGCATTTTCAAGCTACAAAATGTAGTTTATTCATCTTCTTGTCTTAGATCCAAGAAGATCACCATGGAAGTTCATCTCCATGGATGATCTTCTACAAGGATCAACATTATTTTCAAAGCATTCTTGCTTACTTGCAAAGAAAACACATTTTCAAAACCCTAAAACTCATTTTCATACATCAAATCTCATTTTCGAAGGATAAAATTCCCCTTCCCAAGCAAATGAAGTGCTTAGTCCTAATGTACCCCAAGGATGGTTTGATATAGTTGATTCACCACTAAAATGTCAAGTGATCACTAATCAAAACCTAGGGAAATGGGAACAAGCATGGATGCCAAATCCCCTTTTAAATCATGTTTTTCTTTCTTGAGAAGTTGCTGTCCAGTAGCAATTTTCTAAGACCCCAATCCATGGTCTAATTTTTTGGACACAGATAAACTTGGAATTTGGTGTTGACTACAAAACACTTTTTGTATCCAACATCCAGATATTTCCAGACATATTTTTACTTTATTTTTTTCGTGAGTAAAACTCCATTTTCCAAATTTTCTTTTGAAGGTCAGATCACCAGTCTCTGGAAGTCCAGATCTCATATCTGAGATTTCCAGAAGGTTTTGAGTCCTCAAATCTTCTCCAAAATGGAAAATTCTTTCACAAAAATCTTATTTGAGGTGTCTGGAACAACTTTCATTCTCTGAGTTTTCTCAGATTATGAAGTTTTAAAGCCCTTAAATCCATTTCAAAATCAAGTGTCCACTGCCTTTTTCATTCTGGCAGAAGTGGTTTTCAACTTCCAAAAATCTTTTGAGTACCAAAACTCAACCCAAAAATCACACCAAAAATCATGGGATCTGTCCAAAGTCTAATAAAGAATTCCCAATTTTTACTTCCCTCAGTTTCAACTTATTTTTGCCAAAAGACACACACACACACAAATGATTTTTAGCTTGGAAGACTCGTTTTACGAGGCATTTCGGGTGCACACTAACGTCCTTCCCGGCATGTAACGTGACCTCCGAATCCAAATCTCTAATCCCGGGCATTTTTCAAAGTTTTGGCCCTTAAAACAAAAATGGCGTGGCGACTCCGGTCTTTTTTCGATTGGGTTTTTCAAAGAAACGAAAAATTTCAAAGTTAAACCTTTTTCGGAAAAAATTTGGCGGGCACATCATTACAGTGTCTGTGGCGGCTTCATTTTGATGATGGCCTTGATTTTCTTGGGATCGGCTTCGATACCTCTTTCTGTAACCATGTACCCCAGTACCTTGCCTCGCTTGACGCCGAAGGTGCACTTTGCAGGGTTCAATCTCATGGAGTGCTTTCTGAGTCTGTTGAAGAACTTTCTCAAATCTATCATGTGCTGCATGTCTGATCCTCTGGAGTGGATGATCATGTCGTCGACATACACTTCAATTTCCTTGTGAATCATGTCATGGAAGAGGGCTATTGCAGCCCGCTGGTAAGTAGCCCCAACGTTCTTCAAACCGAATGGCATGACCGTGTAGCAATATGTCCCCCACGGAGTGGTGAAAGCAGTCTTGGCTTGATCTTCCTCGGACATTTTGATCTGATTGTATCCGGTAAACCCATCCATGAAAGATTTTACTTCGAAATTTGCCGTGGTGTCGACTAGCATGTTGATGTTGGGTAGTGGAAAATCATCTTTAGGGCTGGCCTTGTTGAGATCTCGGAAATCTACACAACATCTGACCTTTCCATTGGCCTTGGTGACCGTCACGATGTTGGAGAGACAGGTCGGGTACTCAATTACTCTGATGAAACCTACGCGGAGCATTTTCTCAATTTCTTCATTCACTTGCAAGGACCACTCTGGCTTGATCTTGCGCAACTTCTGCTTGATAGGCTTGGATTCTAGATCCAGGGGAATTCTGTGCTCTACGATTGAAGGATCGAGTCCTGGCATGTCCTGATATGACCAGGCGAACACGTCAACATACTCTTTGAGGAGATTTATCAGGGCTTCCTTTTCTGCACCGGCAAAGAAACTGCCCACTTGTGTCTCTTTAGGCTCTTGCATTGACCCCAGGTTCACTTTAGTCATAACCTCTTCGGCAGCTTGGGCCCGATTGTCCTCTTGGTCTACTAAACGCTTGAGAACTTCTTTAATGTATTGTTCGTTTAATGTGTCTGCTTCTTTATCAAATGAGTCATTATTAACGTCTTTTAAGTTGTTTGTTAACTTATCAGTTGTTAAAGTGGCAATGAGGGGATAATCTGAAAGGTCAAACTTTTCATTAAATGCGAACGGAAATACATTGTTGGCTACATTATCATAGTCTTTCGGCGTGAGGCCGTTGGACGACTCAGAGGACTGGACTTTGACAAGGACTGACTCAGAGGGTTTGAGACCGGGTTTAGGGAGATGTGGGTGCAGGCCCAACTTGTCTTTCATTTATGTCTGGCTGGCCCTTGGTCCGGTGAAAGTTACCCAATTTTTCAGTGGCATTGCTGGATGCTTGATGAGGGTTCAGGGGTCGAGAGGCTTGGCTTCTGCTGTCCCAATCATGGCGATCATGCTATTTTTGAAGCCCAGGTCAATCAGGTTTGGGCCCTCCATAACTTCTTCAAAAAGACTCTGTAGAGCGGGTCCACTGAGAGCATTCTCTATGAATTCTAGTTCCTTCTGCTTTGGAGTTACTCTCTCGAATGTGGTCTCGGCAGCTGACCCAAACAGTTTGTTTCCCGTGAAGAGTGTCTCGAGCTGCTCTTCCATATCTGGGATTCCTTTGAATGTGTACTCATGCTGAACTGTGGTGGCAATTGGTCCAGGTAGAGCTGTGATGTCAAGGAACGTTCCCCTTGCTATCTTTTCCATCCTTTCTGTAGTCTCTGTGCTGACTTTCCCTGCTTCTTTCTCATCTTCATCAGTTCCACTTTCGGTCCCCTCAGTTCTGCTATCGGTTCAGCTGTCGGTTCCCTCAGTTTTGCTGTCGGTTCCCTTGTCGGTTCCCTCAGTTTTGCTGTCAGTTCCCTTGTCGGTCCCCTCAGTTCTGCTGTCGGTTCCCTTGATGAAGTAATGAGCGAGGTCGAAACTGTAAGGTTGGAGATTGGGTGTGCCGTTGGAGGTTCCCCTTCTACGGGCTGCTGCCTTGGTGTGGGCGAGCCTTTTGTTTTCTTTGATATCAGCTGGTGTTGGCATATAACCGAGTCCCTGATCTGTGGTGTGGTCCTTGACTTCGATGACTTGGTGTTGGCTTTGTAACCTTTTGCCGAGCCCCAGTCCTGGGATGAAGTTCATGAGTTTCATCATCTTCATGGCGGGAGGGATTTTGTCCTAAAACAGTGGAAGGTCCACGCTGCATATTTGGATTTTGGAGGTCTCCAGTGTGAATATAGTTAATGCCATATCATCATCATGCTTGATCTCTAGCACTGGAATGTCGTTGGCGTTGGTCCCCTCGGTGGTGACGCTGTCGCCGTTGACTATCGTTAGGTCGTTGCCTTGCATGAACTTGATACATTGGTGAAGGGTGGATGCCACGCCATTCATTTGATGCAGCCAGGGTCGCCCCAGGATGGCTGTGAAAGTGATAGGAATGTCCAACACTTGGAATTTGGTGGGGATCATCCGCTTGCCGAACCAGATATTTAGAGTAGCAACCCCGAGAACTGTGCGGGAAGTGGAGTCATAGGCCTTGACAGTGTGGACTGAAGGCTTCAAATTTGTGGGCTTGATGTCAAGCAGGTCCATCATCTTGGCGGGCAAGACATTCATTCTGGAACCTCCGTCTACCAACACGCGGGGAAGGCGTCGCTCGTCCAGCTGAACTGTGATGTATTGTGATCAGCCCAAATTTTGGCAGGTCCAAATTTGTGAAGGTGATGATGTTGTCGTAGTGGATGTTGCCGATCATCTGAATTACTTCGTCTGGAGTTGCGTCCACGGGGACATGGTGTGGGCCAAACTTTCCTCTAGCTTGAGCTTGTGAGGATATGAAGATGTGAGCAGGGACCAAAGGAAAATGTTCGCCTGGGTCTACTTGAGCTGAGTGAGGATCGGGTCCTCCTTCACGGAACTTGTGTCTTCGGGTAGGCCGGGTTGCGGTTCTGGCTCCGTTGGCTTTTTAGTGGCCTTGGGTGGTAATACATGGATTTGACCCGATCAGGTCAGGACGCAGACATCAGGTTTGGTCCCTTACGAACAGGTTGCTTTGAGCTGAGCCATAGTCAGAGGAGGATTCCTCGAAGCATAGGGCCATATGTCTTCTCTCAATTCGTTGACTGTAGATACATTCCCGGGGGCTTCGGTAGCTTTTCGGATTCTGTCCCAAGATACTGGCCTGGGTGCCTCTGCGGGGAGGGAGTCTATGGTTTGCCGCATCTGTTCGAATGTCAGTGCGCAACACTGGTTGCCGAAACTGAACTGTGCGTTGTTGACCCTCCGGGGGAGGTTAGAGAGTTCTTGGTTCATGCGAACAGTCTCCTTGATCTCTTCACGGTATATCGCACTTCTTTCCTTCTTGCTGAGCATGCTCAGGGCATTCTGGAGTTGGGTTAGGCGATATTCATGGTTTGCTAATTTTCCTCCACTTTTAGCCCAGATCAGCTCTCTTGCAGTAGTGCCTACGTCGAGAGTTAGCGCCTGTGTTTCTTCCCATGTGAGAATAGCCAGTGCTTCCTTGAATTGTATGCGGCAGTCTAGATAAACTTCCATCGGGGAGAGCTTTTTCTTCTGCATTAACTGTGTGGCAGGTATGTCGGAAGGTGAGTACACGGCTTCCCGAACATCTGCCCATGTAACTGGCCGCTGTCCCAGTTGATCGTTTCTGTAAACGAATACCGTAGTCTGTGGAATCTCCCTGAGTAGTTGCTGGAGATGTATTTCCATTTTTCTTTTCTTTTTGAATAGACCTTCCTCCCTCAGTTGGCCTTTTAGGTTGAGAGCGGAAATGATCCGTTCCCATCCTCCCAGGACCTTTGGGATTCCGGTTTTGTTGACTTCACGACTGGCTTGGAAGAGAATGGTTTCATCGTCTTCGTCGTCGCTTTCACAGAGGACTTGCTTTTCTTGGGGAGATAAGCGCTTGTACTCTTTATGCTGTTTGGCTAGGTATTCCTTGTATTGTGCCATTCCATCTCCTAGGTCGTCGGGACCATTGACCGCCCTCCCTTGCCAGAGGGGGTTTGATGGGAAGTGATGGTAGTCCAGGAAGTTGCCGTGGGCAAAACCTTTGAGGTCGAACTGGTCTAGAGTGGCCTCTAGCTTTCTGTCTGAAGCTGCTTATGACGCTTTAAGGGCTTGGTCCCTGTGAGTCTTCTGAGCTTGGTTCTCGTCCCAGAGACGATTCTCTTGAGCAGCTAGTTCCAGGAGGGCCTTCCTTGCGAGAGCTAAACAGTCTCCGTAGGTGCACGCCGTCTGACTGGTGTCTAGAACTGTAATCACATCCAAGTCCCCGAATGGCGAAAACATTTGGATTATATTGACGAAGGAAGTCGTGCTGGGACATGCCAGGCGGCCTTCCCTGATCTCAGTTATCAAGAATTTTGCCCATAAATGTTTGATTAAACCCACGGGGGTATTGAATTCTGCGATGTTGATAGTCTCATGATCTCGCCGGATAGCCAAGTCTATCATAGCTAGCAGTTTGCTGGCGGGATGCCTGAATCCGTGGCCGTGATGGCTGGGAGCAGGGTCGAACTTGAGCATGTTGATGCTGAGGTAATCATTCCTTTCTTCGGAAGCTTGATCTGTTTTGCGGGGAAGATTCTTACATATGTTTTCAGGGTGGCTACTAGAAGCGTTCCCGAGGTTGATCTGATTAGTAGGAGGGTGAGGAGCTTTGTCACCTTTGCTGGTGCCCTTGGCCTTGGCAGCGCTCATGGCTGTAAGTTTGACTGACGGCACGAGCCGGTTGCCACTGGGGCTGGTAGTCGGAAGTGATGATGAGCTTTGAGCTCGATTGGCTAGGGCCTCGTTTACCATGAGCAGGCAGTCATCGAGGGTAACTTTGGCATTGCAGAATCTGATAATAAGGACCGGATCCTTGGCATCATCAGGGTATCTGGAAAAGATAATGTTGACGAAGTCGTCGTCGGTTACTTGATCAGAGGGGTTCTTTGTCGTGTCAACCAGTTGTTTCCATTCGCCGGATGTAAGTATGCCAATCCAATTCGCAACCCTTTTAGGTGCATTTTTAATGTAATAAAATTGCATTAAGGGGCATTTTAGTAAATTCCCAGTCCATTCCGAGACTTCCGGAAACATTCCATAAGTTTCCCGCGAAGGAAGTACATTTTGGTACTTCGCTCGTGCTAAAGGACCTCCTGGGAATAAACCTTTTTGGACTTTTTAGGTATTTATACCTGAATATTCCAGAAACTGGTTTTGGCGCCAAAAACAGTTGGTGTCACCTTGTGTCACGCGACACATCGAGGCATGGAAAGTGGTTACGTAAAGTCGTGCGACACAGGGTGACCACTAACTGCAGCCTATAAATAAGACCCTTCCCCTCTTAGAAATGGATCCAGAACTTGACATACTGTTACTCTGCAGAAATTGCAACGTAACACACACACTAAAACACACACCCCTCTCTCTCTCTCCCCAATTCACCTCTAATCCCTTCCAATTCAACCCACCTCTCTCTATCAAACCTTAGATCTATCTTCAACTAATTCTCCCAAGCTCTCCAGGACCAGAAGCTGTTGTAGAAGGATTCTGTATCTAACTTGATACAGAATTCGTGGAAGCAACAAGGGTAACTTCCTTAAATTCCCTTTTCTCTCTCTCTTCTACCTTGTTTCTCTAATAATTCTATTGTTTTCTCTTCCTAGGATTCAGTAATCAGACTCTATCCGTCTCGATTACTGAATCCCAATCGCAATCTCTCTGTTTAACTTGGTTATTTTGGATAATTGATTGTTCATTGCTTGATCATTGTGAAATTTGGTGTTTAGACCCCAAGGGGGTGTGGATCCACCCATATCCACACTCCCTGGGTTGAATTGTTGTTGTTTGCATATTTCGAAGCTTATCTGATTGATCAATTGGATCTGTGTTGGCTATTGGTGTTGCTGAGTTCAAATCTGTAGGTATCTGCAGATGGACACTGTGTGTCACGCGACACATTGTGACTGGTTAGATCCTGTGTCATGGACACATCTAGCTAGGCACATCCTGTGTCACGCGACACTCTATAACCATTTGCAGATACCATTTCCCCTTGTAATCTGTATGGATCTGTTGTATAAGGGATGTGGCCTCCCTGAATAATTGGCTCACAAGTTGTAAATTTCCAAATTCACATCAATAAAATACATGTTTACTACATTTGTCTACTATCAATGCTCACACACACTTATGGATTAATTGAATGTTTAATTAGAAAGACTCGTCTACGGACGAGGCGTGTTGGGTGAACTCTCGGTTCTTCCCAACACGTAACCTGACCCCCGGACCCTTTCTCTTTCAAAGGTTTTTCAAAGTGCACCTCTTAAGCATGGCGTGGCAACTCCTTTTTCTTTTTCATCATTGGAAAAAAAAATCTCGCGGGCGAGCGCGCATTCAGTGGCGACTTTGAGAACCTGTTTTTCAAAGTTAAGAGGGTCAAACTTTCATTAGATTGGACATCCAATCTATCCATTCTTGTGTGCATCTTTGATAATCTTTTATAGTTCATGCATTTTGTTGATTATGAGACTTGTGAGCCTTGTGTGTTTTGTGGCCTTTCTATTGTGCTTTAGATATTATGCTTTGTCCCTTGCCATGGAGAGGCAGGGGCTGATTTGATTTTTGCAGGGTTCTGGTTCAGTGATCACCTTGGTCGTGCGACATATCTGTTCCCTGATGTCCTGTGTCACGCGACAGGGAATGGTCACTGAACAGGTCTTCAGAAGCTGGTTTGAGGGCAGTCCCTTGAATCGAAATGTGGCTCAGTTGATTATTGTTCCCCTTCTTCCCTGTGAGAGTGTGTGTGTTTTTCTCTTTTTCTTTTCAAAAATAAATAAAATAAAATGATAAAATTTTGTTTTTCATAAATAAAGGAAGATAGTCATCCGCACACTACACCACATAGACTTAGAACTCTCAGGTGCGATTGATGGCATCGCGGACGGCCATGAAATTTGCCTACGCTTGAGCGCCTGAAATCAAACCTACCCCCCTAGTGCGTTATAGGTGGCGCCACACTTAAACCTTACCCACGGTTGGTTTTTGATACAACGTTTTTTTATCACACCAAAATGAATTGTTTTGAAACTTATCATAGGTCCTTATACCTTCCCCAAAACCTCGCATCTTGTGGGCATGTTGCCAACGCAATATGATTTCACGTGGGGACATGTCACTCCCGTGGCGTGTTCTAACAAGAGATCATGCCGCATTGTCAATGTGCACCGACGAGAGGTCATGCCGGATTTTTCTTTGAAATTCTTCAAGAATACCCGTTATGCTGCCCAAATTTCCCCAGAAATTTGGACAACCTCTCCGTCCCATACGGTGTTAGATTTTGGTTAGGTATCATTACCTATTATAGATTTCAATGCAAAGCATTTAGTGTGATTTGAATGTTGCGTCCCTAGGTTTTCCCCAAGGTGTAGTTAGTTTAAATAAAGGCTTCTCCTTTCCCAACCGTATTTAGGATTAAGACACCAATTTATACTTAAAGATAAATAAATTGTTTGTGTGAGTATGTCCCTTGTTTCCTTTCCCTCTCCCGTATTACCTCAAAATCTCCCTTCACTACCTTATAAACCCGTATCTACCCCTGCAGCTACGGCAAGTTGGGCCCGCTCATCTGTTCCAGGAGCTCGTTTGGTTCGTGTTCAAGCAGTCTCAAGAGTTTCAGTCAGTGCAGAATCAGAAATGGCCGGGAATGGAGATGTGTTTGCCGCTCAGTCTGTGGGAGGTTCGGTTTCAATGGGTCAACCGGGTTTGAACGATATGTCTGCAGAAGAGTTGAGGATAACCTTGGAAGCCACTTTGGCCAGGGAACGTGAGGCCCACCTGTTGGCTCAGAATGCCAAGGCCCGAGAGGAAGAAGTTCATAACCGCTTTGTTGAGGCCATGAGAGCCAAGGGAATCGCAATACTCCGTCGAGAAGATGGTTCCTATGAGGAAATTACTGAAGACAACAACAACGGGACTGGATCCGCTTCTCCTGTCTAGCCTGCTCAACCCAGCTACAATGCTATGCCTCCTCCCATGAGCTATGCACCGCGCCCTGATCAAATACCATCTCCGGGAATGATTGTGAATGCCCAAGGAAGGTTTCCTCCCCCATCCTCTCAAGTGTATAACCAAGTTGCTCAGCAGGGTCTTAGCAAAAGTGGCGGTCAACCATCGAACTTCTTCGATCTTACCTCCTCTCCAGCTCCTAATGCCCCAGCATCGCAGGCTCAGTACGGATCTCAAATCTAAGCAGGCTATTCCCAACCCCAGTTCAGTATGTACCCCGACAGTTATCAGTGTGGTCAGTCTAATCTGCAACAGAATGGTCAGTATCGTCTTTCAGGGAATCAGATTTGTCAAGACAGTATTCTGAGGTATCCGCAGTCTCAGCTCCAAGGCAATTTCCCTCAGCCCGTAGTATGTTCTCCTCTTACCCAGCATCTGTATGGTTCTACCCCGTATTCTGCTCCTTGCATCAGTACCGGATTTTCTACTTTTGGTCAGTTTGGAGGTCAGTCAGTGCAGTTCAGTCCCCAGAATCCCAGTGTTCAGTTCAATGGTTATGACATGTATGGGAACAAGATTCCTAGTTCAGTCAGTTTGTTGGATAGCAATATCAGTATCCCCAGTACCTTCGGTCTCCCATCGGCTGCTTTGCCCATTAGATCTACTCCAGAGTTCCCAGTACCGTCTTCAACAGTGGCTCCTGTTATTCCCCAGATTCCGGGTTTGACTCCGGAAGTGACAGCCTTATTGAAGCAGATGCATCAGCAAATCGATAGATTGACTGTGGGTTCTATTGGTCTCAAGCTGGTGGACCCGGCTCAGGTAACGCCTCTGCCCCATAAGTTCAAAATGCCAAAGATGGATTTTGATGGAACAGCCTGTCCAAAGACTCATGTGGATACTTACGTCATGACAATGGGGGCGATGGGCTGCACGCCCGAGTTTATGGCTTCTCATTTCCATCTGACTTTGAAGGGTCCGGCGCTCACTTGGTTCTTGGCTCTCAAGCAAGAATGCCGCTCCACCTGGAGCCAGATCACAGAGACCTTCTTGGAGAAGTATAGAGGCAATCTGGAATGGCGTACTACCCGGGATGACTTAGTGGGGACCATTCAGAAGAACGACGATTCGATCACAGAATTCTATAAGCGGTGGAATGCCAAGCTTAATGAGCTATCAGAGCCCATCCCCCTTCAGGATTAGAAAGATATTTTCTTGTCGTGTGTAAAGCCGGTGTTAAGGGAGGCTATTGGAAAAGGTTGGTATCCAGATTTGCGAGAGATGGTTGGGATGGGCGCTCGCAGTGAGAATAGGCTCTTTAATCAAACCCCAGGTGTGAATGCTAGCGGTAGTAGCGGAAGTGGAGGATTCCGATACCGGGCACCTAACCCAGTTTCTGCGATGGCATCAAAGGGAAGAGAAGTGGTCAAAGATAACAGCATCAACAACCTGCAAAGAGGAGGTGGCAATATACAGAATGCAGTGAGATTCCAACCCAGGCCGCAGCCAAGGTTTGATGACTTGGGCATGTCTACAGAAGAAGTTTTCAACGACCTGCTTCGGACCGGCATGATTAAGCCGGTTGAAAATTACAGCCCTACCCGTCCTAACCCCAATCTTGATGCTAGTAAGTATTGCCGATTCCATCAGTTCCCGGGGCACACCACAAACACCTGCGTAACCCTCAAGAAGATCATCCAAAGCCTTATGGATGACAAGAAGATCGAAAAATCTCCTCGCCCCAACGTCGTCAACAATCCTCTGCCTAGTAACAATGTGAATCTCATCGACTTTGATCAAGATTATTTTGTCAATGTAATAGAGTTTGGGGAGTCTGTAAATGGAAATGTTAGTAATGATTGTAATAAGGTTGTGACTAATGTAATCCCTTGTTCCAATGAAATGAAAGATAACTTCTGCTATGTCTTGTATCTTGATGACTTGTATGATTTGAATAATGCTACTGATTACGATGAGTACGAAGAGCATTTGACTTCTGCTATGTCTTGTATCTTGATGACTTGTATGATTTGAATAATGCTGCTGATTACGATGAGTACGAAGAGCATTTGGTCATTAACGATATATCCTCTATGGCTCCTAGAGAATCTCCAATCTCTTTAGAGGAGCTCAGGAGAGCAGCTAACATGGATGCGCAATTATCCGTAAATGAGATAAGACAGGCAACGTGTCCATACAACACTCGCCCTGTTCCACTTACACTGGCAGAACTCAAGGAGGCTAGCAAGAACTTTGTGGTTGAAGATCATCAAGAGGTTAATTTGTTGACTCGGTCTGGAAGAATGTTGGGAATGGATAGTGCAGATCCATCCAGGAAAGGCAAAGGAGTCGCGGTCTCGAATCCCCAGTCCTTTCAGGATCCCTGCAACGCCACTCCCGACGAGGCCTGTCAGCTGATTGGAACGACCCAGTATGGAAACATTATTACTTTTACAGACCTTGATCTGCCTGCTTACGGTTCGAAGCATAATGAGTCTCTACACATCACTGTGCCTCTGGAAGGACGTCGGATTCCCCATGTGTTAGTGGACAATGAGTCGGCAATGAACGTGCTTCCCGCCAAAATGATGAGTATGCTAGACATTGACGCACAGAGCCTTAAACCATCCAGCCAGACCATAAAAGCCTACGATTCTACATCCAGGGCAGTGTTGGGGATAGTCTCACTGAATCTGTTATTTGGGAGTAAGGAGATGATGGTAGAGTTCTAGGTTATCGACATTCCGGTCACGTTCTCAGCGCTATTGGGTACGCCGTGGATTCATGAAATTGGAGCGGTAGCCTCCACCCTCCACCAATGCTTGAAGTTTGTGCAAGACGAAGTTTCGACGACCATTTATGGGGATAGCATCACTATTGGGGAGACCAGTACCAATACCATGCCAGTGATGGAAATAAAGCTTGACCAAGAGAACCTGATGCTCAGTGGCTTCATGATAGAAAAGCCTAAAGGGCAGGTCTGCACTATAGATTTGACAACCTCCTCGGACAAGATTCCCCCTGTACTGAAAATGATGAGAGGCATGAGCTACATCCCTGGTCTGGGGCTAGGAAAACGACAACAGGGACCGTGTAAGCTTGTGATGCCAGAACCCAAGAGAAATAGGCGAGGCCTGGGATATGTGGTGACAGGAGAAGACAAAGCGTATGAGAAAACTAAAGCGTTTAAAGAAAGGATGACCTCAGCTGCTGGTAAGAGGTACAAGAGGCCTGAGATGCGCCCGTATAGCTGGTCTTTGAACAGAAACTTTGTCAAAGAAGATGGGGATATGTTTGTTTGCCCAGAGTTGAAGCTGAGCCAAGTGGAGGAAAGGATGAGAACAATTCGGAGGTTTGCCAACAGTCAAAACCCGGTAAAGGAAATGCTCATTAGTATGCCTAGAAGGCCAGGTGTCACCGCCACATTTGAGAACAGCTACCATTTCTGGGGCCCTAATTATGTAAACAATGTTGAGAAGCTTGCTCTGGATGAGCCCGTCATGCACAAGATCCGTGGTGCAGATTCTGTAGACATTGATGGTGATTTGGCAGATTTGTTCAAGGAGCAGGGGCTGTCAGAGTCCGCAAGCGGCTTGTTCACAGAGGAGATACCTGTAGAAGGGTTTGTTGTTGCTGAAGATCCCAGGGATATGATTGACTTTTCCTCTGACAACAAGGTAGTGGCTGTGTTGGAATTTGAAAAGGGGCCAGTTGCGGATTTGAACAGTTTGGAGACCGTCACAGAGAGGCTGCTTCAAAACTGGACTTCATTCCAAGGACCGGTCGCTGACAGGGAGACTATGATCAAAAAGCTAGGGCTCAAGCCGCGTCCTTGTCCCTCTGAGTCTAAATTTGTCCCCCGTGTCTTGAGTTGTTCCCCTGAATCCCTTGTGATTGAATTTGAGTCCTCCGATCGGTCTGACGTCCTCACGACGGAAGACCGTCGTCGTGTTGTAGACACTGTTTTTTCCCTTCGCATTGAATAAAATGGTCGATCTTTCTGAGTATCCCGTGATTGCAAATCTAACAATTGAATGCTTAACCAAGAATAATCATCAAGATTTAAAAATAATTAAGCCAGATTCAATTGAAGATAATGCAGACTTAATAGATGAACAGATTTTAGAAAATAATTCAAAGCAGGTTTGCGAGCAAAAGGAAAGCCGGGCCCAAGCTGCCGACGAGATATTAACAATGGTGAACCTGGGAACAGCTGAAGAACCCAAAGAAACGCAAATTGGTAGCTTCTTCTCCGGAGATGAACGGGTTGCCCTGATCGAGTTGCTTAAGGAATTCGTAGACGTCTTTGCCTGGTCCTATAAAGACATGCCCGAATTGGATGCATCTATTGTAGAACACCGGATACCCCTAGATCCAGAGATTAAGCCGATCAAGCAAAAACTGAGGCGGATCAAGCCCGAGTGGTCCTTAGAGGTCAAAGAAGAGATTGAGAAACTCCTACGGGTGGGCTTTATCAAAGTGATCGAATACCCGACTTAGCTGGCAAACATAGTAACGGTCACAAAAGCAAATGGAAAGGTTCGAGTTTGTGTAGACTTCGGGGATCTCAACAATGCTAGTCCCAAGGATGACTTCCCCTTGCCCACCATTGATATGCTGGTTGATGCAACAGCGAACTATGAGGTCAAGTCCTTCGTCGATGGCTTTGCGGGTTATAACCAGATTAAAATGGCCGAGGAAGATCAAGACAAGACAGCATTCACCACTTCTTGGGGCACTTATTGCTACACTGTAATGCCGTTTGGGCTGAAGAATGCTGGGGCTACCTACCAGAGGGCCGTCACTACCCTGTTTCACGACATGATCCACAAGGAGATTGAAGTGTACGTTGATGATATGATTATTCACTCGAAAGGGTCAGATGGACAACATTTCAACGATTTAAGGAAGTTCTTCAACAGACTTCGGGAGCACTCCATGAGACTAAATCCAGCCAAGTGCACCTTTGGGGTTATCCGGGGTAAAGTTTTGGGCTACATGGTCACAGAACGCGGCATCGAAGTAGATCCCAGAAAAGTCAAGGCAATTGTTGAGATAAAGCCACCCAGAACTGTCTCCGAGGTAAAGGGTTTCATGGGCCGTCTACAGTGCATCAGCCGATTCGTCAACCAGCTGACCTCCATGTGTGAGCCAATCTTTAAGCTATTGAAGAAGAATTAGGAAGTGGTTTGGAACGAGGAATGCCAGCTAGCTTTCAAGAGAATCAAAGCTTATCTCGTTAATCCTCCCATTTTTTGCCCACCTCATGGAAGCAAGCCTTTACTTCTATACCTGACGGTCACAGACACAGCCACCGGGGCCATGCTAGCACAAGAGAAGAAGGATTCCAAGGTCGAGAATGACATATACTTTGTCAGCCGCAAATTTCAAGGTAGGGAGTTGAATTACTCTGCCTTAGAAAAGACATGCGCAGCTCTGGTTTGGGTGGTCGAAAAGCTAAAGCACTACATGCTATCCCACACAGTATATCTGGTCTCCAAGATGGATCCGATTAAGTAACTGTTTCAGGGTGACAGAGGCAACATTTCCACCAGACTGGCAAAATGGACCTTCTTCCTAGCTGAGTTTGATATTAAATATGTGATCCGGAAATCAATCAAGGGACAGGCTTTGGCAGATCAGTTGGCTGACTTCCCCAGCATATAGGCCCGAGGACCAGATCTCCAGTTTCCAGATGAAGGGATTTTTGTTGTAGAAAATGGCAACCGGTGCAGCTATTCTTTGATGGTGCAGCAAACAAAAGAGGTAACGGCATCGAGATAGTACTAGTAGACCCGAATGACATGCATACCCCCATAGCTATCAAGCTAAACTTCTCGGTTACCAATAATGCAGCCGAATACGAAGCCTGCATAGCCGGTCTTGAAGCTGCACTTAAGCGACATGTGGAAGTGTTTGGTGATTCCCAACTGATAATCAATCAAGCCGCCAATAGATGGAAAACTTCAGATCCGTGTCTCTAGAGGTATCATGCTTACATTACAGAGCTCGTCGGCCAGTTCAAGAAAGTGTCATTCCAGTCCTGCCGCGAGAAAAGAACAGATTCGCCGACGCAATAGCTACTCTGGCCTCCTTGGTGGAAATCCCAGAAGGAAAGTCAATTAAACCGTTCAGGGTCGGAAGGTGAGAAAATCCTGCATATTGTTGTGAAATAGAGATCGAAACCGTCGATGAGCCGTGGTACAACCAAATCTTCCAATATCTTAAGCATGGTGAAGCATCCTTCCCCATAGATAAAGAAGGAGACCTAAAAGGTATTCATGCCAAAAGTCTGCAAGCTATGAAAAGGCTAGCGGCTCAGTACGTCATACTTGGTAATGAGTTATGGAAGAAAAGGGAAGGTTGCCCTCTCCTGCTCTGTATCAGCAAAGAAAAAGCTCAGAGAGTAATGGAAGATGTTCACAACGGTGCCTGCGAACCTCATATGAACACTTGATCCCTTATGCATAGCATTATCAGGCTGGGTTACTTCTGGATCACTATGGAGACTGATTGTATTCAATTTGTGCAGACTTGTGATAAGTGCCAGCAGTTCTCCAACCTAAACCACATCCCTCCTCATGATCTATACTGTATGACAACTCCTTGGCCCTTTGCAACATGGGGAATCAATGTCATTGGGAAGATAACTCCACCAGGAGCAATGGACACTCATTTGTTTTGGGCGCGGTAGATTACTTTACAAAATGGGTAGAAGTCGCGTCCTACAAAGTGCTCACAGCTAAGAAGGTAGCTCGCTTCATAAAGGAACAAATTTTCTGCCGCTACGGAGTCCCGAATGAGATCATCTCTGACAATGGTACCCATTTCGAAGGAGAAACTGATCGGTTGCTCACTGAATACAGGGTCAAGCGTCACAAGTCCTCGCCATACAGACCCCAGACGAACGGTGCTGTTGAGGCTGCCAATAAGAACCTCGAGAGAATCATAAAGAAGATGGCCGAACGAGGAAGGGACTGGCCGGAGAAACTGCATTTAGCATTGTGGGGCTACCGCACTTCAATTCGGACTGCTACCGGTGCAACTCCATATGCCTTGACCTACGGAATGGAGGCTGTCATGCCCATCGAGCTAGAGATTCCATCCCTCAGGGTTTTGCTCGAGAATGAAGTAAATGAGATTGAATGGCTCCAAAGTCGGTACAACGAATTGGCACTGTTAGACGAACGCAGATTAAAGGCCATGGAGCATAACCGGGCATATCAGAAAAGAATGGCCCGTGCTTTTGACAAAAGAGTGAAACCCAGGGACATCAAGGTTGGTGATCTGGTTCTCAAGATGAAGCCCGCAAATCAGAACAGTGCATTGGGCAAGTGGGCACCTGTTTGGGTCGGACCCTTTCTAGTGAAGAAGATATTCTCCGGAGGAGCGATATAGCTGACAGACTTGGACGGCAACCCGTTCCTGCACCCCGTCAACGGAGACAAGTTGCGGCGGTATTTTGTGTGATCGAGTCTTTTCCCCCTCTGTACATAAAATAAAAATATAAAAAAAAGAAATGAAAATAAAGGCGCAATAAAATTGTCCCAGATGAGACTGAAAACCTCTCAAAAGGCAGTCCATGCAAAAATAGGGGACGCGCCCGGTGCTAAAAGAATATACCCAGCTAGGCTGAAAACCCTAAAAATGGGCGGCCTAGGTAAAAAACAGGGTTGCACCATGTCCCCCTTCTGTCTTCCCCTTTCTTTAAACACAAAGTTGATTGAGTCGAACTACGGAGACCTGAGCCCCTTAGTTTTCTTTGTAAAAGGGGAACGTAGGCAACCACTCATGGTTCGGTCTAAAATGCTGCAAAATCTCATATCTTGCCAAAATGTGTTTTGATTACAGTCCCAAGGCTTTTCAGAGGTTCATTCTGAGTTAATATTCTTGTTGATGAGTTCAAGCACGGCCTTCTTTTGACTCAAATGACTTGCTGCGAACAAAAAGGTGATAAATTTCAACATCTATTTCGTCTGCATTTAAGTAATCAAGGGATACTCAAGTTCCAGACAATAAATTCTTCCCTCAAAACACAAACAGAAAAAAAGAGTCTCCTATCTCTCTCAAAAAAAAGAGAAAGTGTCTAGAAGCTCGTTCCCGCTCCCGAACTCGCTCCTCTGTCTTTCCTCTTCCTCGGTCCCCGGGAGGTCCTTCGCCTAGGAATGTCATACAAGTCAGTTTGAGCTCGTCCCAGCTCAGGTATAACGCGTGTCGGTGGCTCGATCAGACCAGTCTCCCTCAAAGCGGCCCTAGCAATCCTCTCTTGTTTCAAGGCCTCTCTGCGAGCTATCATCATCGGATCATCCCTCATAGAAGCTCTCCGGATCTCTTGCCTTCGATAGTCCTTAGCAACATCGCCGGTAATATTATCGGGGTTCCCCTGGGCCACTGCATCCCTGAAAGACTGGCTGGTCAAGTAATTTGCTCCTAGATATTCCCGACGGCGAGCCTCTATGGCCAACTGCACAGGACCTTGATGCTCCTCATACCAGATCAAGTACTCTGTGTTCAAGAATGTAATCCCTCTAGACTGCTGAAGAAGTGTACGAGTGGGTAGAAAACCCTCCAGAAAGGATCTGCTGAAGAACTGCATAGTCTGGGGCTCGGTAATGGCCATCGGAACAGCGTCAGTCGTCAGCCTCTCCCTCAAAGCCCTGACAATTTGCTGAGGATACCCATACTGCCTGATCACCAGTGATGGGACACAGAATGAAGATACATGCAAGACTGGCAGCCTGACTACCACTGATCCATCCTGAATGTCTCTCATGGTCTGTAACTTCCACGCAGGAATCCAAAAGCTCAGATTAGTAGTCCCGTAACTAAACAATCTCGTCTGCCAGCTGTCATAGGCCGCATCCCTCAGTAGCCTGCGCAGCCAAGTTACCCAAGGCATCGCCGTCCGACCCTTTGGTAATGGCCCGATCAAGCGCAATCGCTCAAAAAGCCACAAGGACAACAAACTGGGGCTTCCTGCACCCATGAAGCCTGATCCTCTTGCTAGCCTGTCAATACCGTGGTAGGTCTCAGCCAGTAACAATGGTACAATGTCCATCTCCCCCTGCCCAGTATGGATTTGACGAAGGTCCACACCTCGGTCGCCCCTAAGCTGCCTGACAACCTCCAACAGTGTGCTCGAACAGACTCCGATGTACCCACAGAAATAGTAAGCCGACAGGGTGAACATCATGAATATATCCAAAGAGGTAGAAAGATCAAACAGCTTAGGACTGGACAAGCGCAACCTAGCCATCCGATTCAAATCTATGAACCCATCACCCAGAATCATAGATGGCACCTGATCCACTGGCAAGCATAGGAAGCCTGATAACTGCTCCACAACCGACCGTTCGTCCCGTAGGAATGCTACAGTAGCTGCCTCACCCAAGCCTGTCAATGCCCTGAAGTCCTCCATGGTTGGTGTCAGATCATTACATGACAGAGTAAAGACGTGCCTCTCCGATTCCCAAAAGCAGGATGCAACCCTGAGCAAATCCCAGTCGACCCTCCAGTCTTTCAAGGGCCAAATGTATGGCATGTTGTACCGCTTGTCAATAACCTGCCTGTGATGCCTCAGATGAAATCCCCAAATTTCTACAAAGTCCTGATGGAATTGATGTTCCCGGGAAGCTACTTCTCCATTATAATGCTCCATGGCAGTTGAAAGTATCAGTCTTGTCCAAAGAGTTCGCTTGTCTGTCAAGTTGGGACTGCTGGTTTCCTTCTATTGAAAGGGCAGTGCTTACAAATGAAGCCTGAACTGATTTTAAAAGGGACCTGTTACGAGCTTCGTCCCGTCGTGCGACACAACCTGTCCAGTAGACACAGCATGTCGGGCGACACACCCGGTTAGCATCAGACATACCAGAGTGCCTGCAGTGTCTACCCCAGAGCACTTTCCGACTCGCCGTCACTGTAATACACTTCCTGTCCTCGCATACATTCCTATGAAAATGCACGGGAGAGGGCCCCCTTACTATATGTATCACCGTATACACTCATCCGATATAGCTCTATCATCTCAGATACAAACCCGACAAAGCCGACCTTTTAATACAATGATCGCATTTCTTTCCCAGAGCAGACAGACTCGTGCAAACAAGCTAGCATAGCTTAATCTTTGCTAACAGAATAGCATAGTTAGATGTAGCGGTTGGAGTGTTGTTTCCCCCGCAGGTACAACGGTCAACTGAGCCTCATCAACCCTTGAAGACTAGCCCTCAGCCAAAACCGAGACAAAGAATTCGTGTCTATTTTAGTCTCCCCAGCAGTGCACACCAAAATCAGTGGCCTCGCCGCCAAAGTACCAGTAAGAACCCGCTCCCTAGCAAGCAAAAACCCCGTCCTACCAAGCAAAGCTCAAAAGCCAACCGTCAGCAAAGACCGTCCTGCACTCGGCAAAGCACCAGCAAGCCACCAACGGCAGTAGCGTGAGTCCCCCGGCAGCTACACTTATCCCCAACAGCAGCAGTAGCGTGAGTCCCCTGGCAGCTACCCTGCATCAACACCCAGTGGTATGAGTCCCTCCGGCATCCACAGAGACTATCGACAGTAGCGTGAGTCCCTCCGGCAGCTACAACCCAACACCCAGTGGTATGAGTCCCTCCGGCATCTACGAAAACATGCAGCAGTAGCGTGAGTCCCCTGGCAGCTACCCTGCATCAACACCCAGTGGTATGAGTCCCTTCAGCATCCACGAAGACCAGCAAGTTGTAGCATGAGACCCTCCGGCAGCTACAACCTTGCACCAACGGCAGTAGAATGAGACCCTCCGGCAACTAAAACCTTGCATCAACGGCAGCTACTCGCCATCCGCAGTAGCACCAACCCCTCAGGTAGCTACAGGTAAGCACAACAAAGGTATGAAAACACATCACTACTCTTTCTTGCTTATTGTCAGTTTTGTTTTTGAACTACGATTTGGCTTGATTCCCTCTTAGGGATACGTAGGAATCCTTTCTCCAAAGGTCCAGCCACCCGATCTCCCCAGATCACCTTCTAGCCTTCTGCCTTATCCCTTGCTACTAATTGGGATTGGGTCATATTTTATCGACAACCTCACTTCTTCCAAAAGTGACGTTGCCGAGGGGCTCTGTAAGTACGCCAATCCAATTCGCAACCCTTTTAGGTGCATTTTTAATGTAATAAAATTGCATTAAGGGGTGTTTTGGTAAATTTCCGGTCCATTCCGAGACTTTCGGAAACATTCCATAAGTTTCCCGCGAAGGAAGTACCTTTTGGTACTTCGCTCGTGCTAAAGGACCTCCTGGGAATAAACCTTTTTGAACTTTTTAGGTATTTATACCTGAATATTCCAGAAACTGGTTTTGGCGCCAAAAACAGTTGGTGTCTCCTTGTGTCACGCGACACATCGAGGCATGGAAAGTGGTTACGTAAAGTCGTGCGACACAGGGTGACCACTAACTGTAGCCTATAAATAAGACCCTTCCCTTCTTAGAAATGGATCCAGAACTTGACATATTGTTACTCTGCACAAATTGCAACGTACACACACATACTAAAACATACACCCCTCTCTCTCTCTTCCCAATTCACCTCTAATCCCTTCCAATTCAACCCACTTCTCTCTATCAAACCTTAGATCTATCTTTAACTAATTCTCCCAAGCTCTCCAGGACCAGAAGCTGTTGTAGAAGGATTCTGCATCTAAACTGATACAGAATTCGTGGAAGTAACAAGGGTAACTTCCTTAAATTCCCTTTTCTCTCTCTCTTCTACCTTGTTTCTCTAATAATTCTATTGTTTTCTCTTCCTAGGATTCAGTAATCAGACTCTATCTATCTCGATTACTGAATCCCAATTGCAATCTCTCTGTTTAACTTGGTTATTTTGGATAATTGATTGTTCATTGCTTGATCATTGTGAAATTTGGTGTTTAGACCCTAAGGGGGTGTGGATCCACCCATATCCACACTCCCTGGGTTGAATTGTTGTTGTTTGCATATTTTGAAGCTTATCTAATTGATTAACTGGATTTGTGTTGGCTATTGGTGTTGCTGAGTTCAAATCTGTAGGTATCTGCAGATGGACACTGTGTGTCACGCGACACATTGTGACTGGTTAGATCATGTGTCACGCGACACATCTGGCCAGGCACATCCTGTGTCACGCGACACTCTATGACCATTTGCAGATACCATTTCCCCTTGTAATCTGTATAGATCTGTTGTATAAGGGATGTGGCCTCCCTGAATAATTGGCTCACAAGTTGTAAATTTCCAAATTCACATCAATAAAATACATGTTTACTACATTTGTCTATTATCAATGCATGCTCACACACACTTATGGATTAATTAGATGTTTAATTAGAAAGACTCGTCTACGGAAGAGGCATGTTGGGTGAACTCTCGCTTCTTCCCAACACGTAACCTGACCCCCAGACCCTTTCTCTTTCAAAGGTTTTTCAAAGTGCACCTCTTAAGCATGGCGTGGCGACTCCTTTTTCTTTTTCATCATTGGAAAACAAAAATCTCACGGGCGAGCGCGCATTCACCGGATAACTGCCTGTACTGGATGTTGAGCTTGACAATTTCCATGGTATTGGAGCCCTCGTCGTAGGTGACCTCATTGGAACTGGTGCCGTCCTCGAAACTGAGCATATATATGTAGGGATCTTCCCGTGGATCCACCGCGTCTTCGACTCCGGAGAGTCCTGATTCGTTGTCGTCTGACGGCTCAACCCAGACATAAGGACATCTCGCGTCCTGCTGTGAAGCTGGAGCTGCTAGAAAAACATCATGCCCTTCGCTTGAGAAGAGGGGCTCGGAGGCAATTCCTCGTGTAGGACATCCCATACGACTGCCATACATTCATCACGAGTGTGATTCCTGTTGACCTTTATCACGAAGATTTCTTCGCCTGGCGGGGCCAGAGAGTTGGATTGAAGGATGCTGACAAATCTCCAATTGGAGACAAGGGGTTGCGTGCCCACATCATTGCGATGCTCAGGGTTTCTTTCCAGTCTGCGTCCAAGTGTTGGAAATGGCAGTTGTACTTGATGAATCTGACTACTTCAGAATCTGCTTGTTCGAGAACGTTGACATAGTTAGCACCTCCGGACTCTGAGGGATTCTGATGAGATTTGCCCCGATAGTCCCTTGGTCGGCTTGAGGAGGTAGCCCCGGTGCCTGGCTGCGGGCACGCTTGGCTGTTGTCTCGGCTTTGTTCCCTATGAGGAAACTGTCTCTTCTGATGACTTTGAGATCTCCCTACCGGTTAATGAACTTGGCACACTGATGGAGAGTGGAGGCTATGGCTTTCACGTGGTGTAGCCATGGGCGTCCCAACAGAGCTGTGAATTCGGACGGGATGTCCATCACGTGGAATTTTGCTGGCACCATTTGGGTTTCAAACCAGAGCTCCAGAGTCACCGTCCCCAGGGTGGGACAAGACGTGATGTCGTAGGCTTTGATAGTCCGGGCAGATGGGATAATGTGGCCTTCATTGATGCGTAGGGCTCGCATCATGCTGAGAGGGAGGACATTGACTGCTGATCCATTGTCTACTAATACCCCGGGGAGAGAGATGGTGTTGAGCCGAAGAGTGATGTACAAAGCTTCATTATGCCTTAGGTGTCTTTCGGCAGGTCTTCGTCAAAGAAGGTGAGCATACTGCCATACAGTCGGGAATTGTAGATCTGGTCTCTTTCCGGAGAGGGAGAGTCATCAAGCCATCCGTTTCCTGTCTTCCTCTTAAGAGGTAAAGCTTTTGGTGGTGCCGCGGGATTGTGTCGAGGTAGCTTATGGCGGTGGCTGCCCTTGGTCAGCACGTTGATTGAGTGCGAGTGCCAAGTTGACTTTGACTTTCCTTTGTCAGCCCGTGCTCTGAAGTTGGGCAAATTGAACCTTGGCTGACCCCGCGGGGGATTAAGCTTCTGGCTGGCGGTAGGGTTGCCAAGATTTGAGGTATTCCGGTGTCCTGAGGCATGAACTTTGGCGTCAGCAGGATTTTTCGGCTTTCCCACCCTTGTCTGCTCTAAAGCTGCGTGGCCTGGAGGAAGGGAGTACTGGCTTGAGTAGAGTACGTAGTAATCAAACTTCTCGGATGGCTCTCCGAGTGTACCCACACTAGTGTCTCCAGCTTCATATCTTTCTCTCAGTTTCTGTTGAGAAGACTTCTTCTTCTGCTTTCTAGGAGAATCACCCCTGATCATGTCTTGGAACTCATACTCAAGGCATTCGGAGCAGTCACAAACATCGTGAATCGATGTGAACGTCGATGAGGACACATTTGGAACAGGCGGAGGAACTGGCTCTGCTGCAATCTTCTTTGGCACCCACTCGATGGAGTTCACACTATTCGGAAAAGGGTTTCCGACTGTATTAGGTCCACGGGGACGCTCCAATTTTCTTTCCTCTATCAAATTCTGAATTTTGTACCGTAACCCCACACAGTTGTTGGTGGTGTGTCCATGATACTAGTGGAAGGCGCAGTATTTGCTTTTATCAGCATTGACTACGGGATTCTTGGATTTGTAGTTTGCAACGGCCTTGAGGAGGCCTTCCTTGATCAACCCTTCCAGCATCTTACTCAGAGGCATGTCCAACTTGTCGAAGTGTATAGGAGGCTCCTTTGGGGTGGAGTTGTTGCTTTGCGGGACTGGCTTTCTGTTGCCCGACTGCTATCCCTGATGAATGTAGTTGACGGACGTATCTTTCCCTTTGCCGGGGGCCGGTGCGGGATTGAATGCAGCTGCTGATCGGTATCTGTATGGCTGTACTGTGGCCAGTGTTTCCTTGAAATCCTTTTTGAACTGTGAGCCGACATTGACCATGGTTCGGAGATCTGGGAAGAAGTGATGGCTGATGAGGGTTCTGATGGACGGCCTCAAGCAGGACTTGAAGATTCGCATCTGTTCATCCTTGGAGAGTGGCTCCATAATCTCGGAGAGCTTCCAACTCCACCTCTTGTAGAATTCTCCGATGCTTTCATCTTCTTTCTGTTCGGTGGTGATTAAGTCCTCACGACTTGTTTCCCACTCTAGGTTGGATCTGTACCGCTCTAGGAAGATATTGCTGATCTGATCCCAGGTATGACGATCTGCAGGCTTGACCCTTAGAAACCATCGTAACGCTGAACTCTTGAGCGTATGCTGGAAGTGATCGGCCATTTGCTGAAGGGTTGCTCCTTTCGCTCTCATGCCGAGAACGTAGGTGTCAACATGCATCTGTGGACATTTGGTTCCATCGAATCGGTCCATCTCTGGCATTCTGAACTTGGCAAGGAGAGGCATGACCATTCCCGGATCTGTGGATCTGAGCGTTTCTTGCTTTGAGCTGCTCATGCTGGCTTTCAGGTCTTTCATCTGTTCGACCATCCAGGCTAAGGTTGGGTCCAGTGGTGGACTTTGAGGCTCGACGCCGGGTGCTACCATATGAGTGGCAGTGATTGGAGGTGGGAGGCTCGATATATGTGGATATATGGGGGCCTTTTGTGGACTATATCGGGGTTTGTCCCCTGTATTTTGGGGTTCGTGTATAGGCAATGGGTTGAACCCGGGAGGATATTGGAGGATATATTGACATCTGTTTGAGATGGTCCAGCGGTGCGCTGGTTGTGCTGAGTGATGGGAGTAGTACTGGCTTGGTCGTATATGATAGGCTTGCCTTGAGAGGTGGCAGCATGAAGCCTTGGTCGGCTGTTTCCTTGGTTCGAAGGCACCCCGTAAGTTGTCGGGGGAGGAACCTGGTTGAAGGTTTGAGGAGCTGGTTTCGGGGAATCGTCGTCCTCGATTAGAATGAAAGTACCATCTGGCTGGGGGATAGCTGCTATACCTCGCTCATTCAGAAGCTGTACTACGAAATTCTGCTAATCTTCTTTATACCTTTTGTGAACCTCACAAGCCCGGATGGCTTCTTCCAATGTCATATCTGTTACCGGTGGCGGGGTTTCGTTACCGTCACGATTTCTCGGTGAGCTTGACATGTCGGAGAGTCTGGCTGAAGGAAATGAGGGAACCGACACTACAAAAAAAGGGTTTTTTACCACACTTTATTTGTTACGGTCCGTCGAACCGACACAAATAGGCTTTTATTTATTACCGTTTTTAAGAACGTAATAAATAAAAAATTATCTACTACGGTTCAAATACGGTCACAAACTAATATGTCGCACACAATTATCTGAGGTGACGTGTAAATAACCGTAATAAATATATCAATTGTGACGGTTATAACCGTCGCAAAAAAGCGTAACATAACTTTTAAGCATATGACTGTAAGTACGCCAATCCAATTCGCAACCTTTTCGATGCATTTTAACATAATAAAACTGCATTAAGGGGCGTTTTGGTAAATTCCCGGCCTATCCCGAGACTTCCGGAAACGTTCCATGAGTTTCCCGCGAAGGAAGTACCTTTTGGTACATCATTCATGCCAAAGGACCCCTTGGGAATAAAACCTGTTGGACCTTTTGGGTATTTTCCCGGAATGTTCCAGAAACTGGTTTTTGGCGCCAAAAGCGGTTGAGCCACCTTGTGTCACGCGACAGCTTGAGACATGGAAAGTAGACGCGTAAGGTCGTGCGACATACTAAGGCAGCCAACTGCAGCCTATAAATAAGACCCTCCCCCTCATTGAAATGGATCCCAATTCCAGCCTACTGTTACTCTGTCAAAATAGCATTGTGACGAACATCCCAAACACCAAAACTCTCTCTCTCCTACCTTTCCAACCCCTAATCTCTCTCATCCAAACCCAATTCTCTACCCACACCAATTAGAACCCTTGGATCAGAGCTGTGAGATCTACAACGAAGAATTGAAGGATTCTATATCTGACTAGATATAGAATTCGTGGAATCAACAAGGGTAACAATTCCCTAACCCTCTCTCTCTCTCTCTCTCTCTCATTTAATTCCTTGCAAATTTTATAATTCTATTTTGTTTGGATTCGATAATCGGATCCTAGCTATCTCGAATGCGAATCCCAATCGCAATCTCTCTGTTTAACTTGCATATATTGTGTAATTGAGCTCATATTGATTGATTTGGTTGAATTTGGTGTTTGAGCCCCGAGGGGTGTGGATCTATCCATATCCACACTCCTGGGTTGATTTGATGTTGTTTATGTTTTTCGTTCATAATTCGGATTGTTAATTAGATTTGTATAGCTTACATTAATTTACGAATTCATATTGTAAGGTTTACTGAAGGCTCATATGTGTCACGCGACACCTTCGTCCTCAAGTGATCTGTGTCACGCGACACATGTGGTCATCGGTACGATGTGTCATGCGACACAGATGACCCATCTGCAGTGACCCTTTTCCTTTGTAATCTGTTTTAGTCTGTTTGTATCAGGGATGTGGCCTCCCTAAATAATGGGCTCACAATATGTAATTTCTCGTTTCATAATTAATAAGATGCATTTCATCACATTTCGTTTATTATCGATATTTGCACACACTTTGGATTTACTTGGATGTTGTTTGATTGAAAGACTCGTCTATGGACGAGGCGTGTTGAGTGAACTCTCGGTTCTTCCCAACACGTAACCTGACCCCCGAACTCATGTTTTCTCTCTAAAACAAAGGTTTTCAATGTTTCCTCTTAAAACGGCGTGGCGACTCCTTTTCATTTCCTAATCTTTTTCGGGCGAGCGCACATTCAGTGGCGACTCCGCTGGGGACTCACTTGAAAACCTGTTTTTCAAGTGTTAAGTGGGTCAAGCTTTCGTTTAGTAAAAAAAACATCCAATACATCCATTTTGTGTACATTATTCGATAATCATTTGTGATACCTACATTTTGTTGATTATGGAACTTGTGAGCCCTTTGTGCTTGTGGTCATTTGTTGTGCATTAGTATCTCTGTGTTGCTCTTGATATGGTAAAGCAGGGGCTGATTTGATGATTTGAGGAGCTGCTGGTTCAGTGACCACCCGAGTCGTGCGACACCTTTGTCTCTGGTTGTCCTGTGTCACGCGACAAGAGGTGGCCACTGAACAGATCATCAAAAGACTGGTTTGAGGGCAGTCCCTTGGACCAAAGCGTGACTCATTTGGTTATTGTTCCCTGTTTGCCTTGTGTGAGGGTGTGTGTGTTCTTCTTAAAAAAAAAAAAAAAAAAAAACAAATAAAAAAAATAAATAAAAAAAATCTTGTTTTTTTGCAAATAAACGAATTAGTCATCCGCACACTACATCACTTAGATTTAGAACCCTCGGGTGCGATTGACGGCATCGCGGACGGCCATGAAATTCGCCTACGCTTGAGCGCCTGAAGTCAAACCTAAACCCCTAGTGCGTTATAGGTGGCACCACACTAAACCTTACCCACGGTTGGTTTTTGACACGACATTTTCAAATACTCTAAAATGAATTGTTTCAAAATTTTTAAAAGGCTTTCGTACCTCCCCCAAACCTAGCACGTGTGGGCATGTTGCCAACGCAACATGGTTTCACGAGAGGACATGTCGTTCCCACGGCATGTTCTAACGAGAGATCATGTCGCTTTGTCAACGTGCACCGACGAGAGGTCATGCCGGATTTTTCCTTGAAATTCTTCAGAAATACCCGTTATGCTGCCCAAATTTCTTCAGAAATTGGGGCTGCTCGTTCGTCCCATAAATGCTTTGGTTTGGATTAGGTACTGTCGCCTATTATTAATTTTGACTCAAAGCATTTGGTGTATTTCTTGATGATGTGTCGTTAGGTTTCCCCGAGGTCTAGATTATGTGAATAAAGGCTTATCCTTTTCCAACCGACCCTATGACTTAAAAGACACCGATTTCTACTTGAAGATTAATAAAGTGTTGCACGAGTCCGTCTCCTTCCGTATTCTTCCCTCTCCCGTACCTCCTCAAAGATTCTCTATTCGCAGCCTTATACACGCTCTTACCTCTTCACCTTTGCAAAGGTTACGGCAAGTTGGGTGTGCGCTCTCGTGCCCGACGCTCGATTGGTCCATATTCCTGAGGCGGAAGCAGTTCAAGTGCTCGAGCGGTTGTCCATCTGATGCAGAATCCAAAATGCTCGGTGCAGAGAAGATTATGACCCACTAGCCTGAAAGTCCATATCCCTTGGGTCAGCAGCAGAGTGCAAACGGTGTGTCCATCGAAAGCGAGCTACACTTGAAGATATTCTTCCTCGCAAGCGAGAGGCCCGGTTGTTTGCTCAGATTGCTAAAGATAAGGAGGGCGACTTATGAAAGACAAAAGATCGAGAAGGGTCCTCACCGCACCGATGGCAACGATGCTCAATGTTGAAGAAGTCAATCAGTCTTCGTAGGGTCTAGAATGTCCACTGTCGGACATGAGTCTGTCGAGTCCAAGTTGGACCAATTTTTGCTTTGCAGTGATAAAATCTTTGTTTCTATTCTTGCTAGACTCGAGACATTACTAGCACACCTACGTTACACTCAATTGAAATGGTCTTATTCCAAATGATCACTCATGCTGCTCACTGACTAACGCTTTGAAATGGCTAATGTTTGAATTGATCAGAGTGAGAAAATCGACTGATATCCTTCCCAAAGTGGGGCTTATCAACTCCCCACCTCGATTCCAATGTGCTCACATATTTTATTTCGTCCTCATCGTCTCGTTGCTCGATGAATTTGCACGGATCTTCCGCGAAGTAAGCTTAAGCAAAGCAATGAAGACTTGATCTCGTTCGGACCATCCGGTAGGGGTTGCGGTTGAAACCTTTCACCCTTAGGAAAACCATTACCTCACCCTCACCAAATAATATCCCTTCATTTCAAGATCGGCGTATTTGAAACCCGTTTAACCATCTCAAGAAGAAGAGGGACTATCCTTGAGACTCCCGCAAGTCAAAAGAAGGGCGACCGTGTCCAAGCTCAAGAACGACGGAAAGCAATGACCCATCCTGGGGACTAGCTGAAATTCTCCTCTCGAAACAAAAAAGAGAAGATACAAAAAAAAAAAAAAAAAAAAAGAAAAAGAAAGAGAGCCTAGTCCCCAGCGATTCTCTCAAAAGTAAAAGTTCAAGGACCCGGTCGTTACTCAAGAGGAGTCTCAGAGCGAACAAAGAGACAACATGGATGTCCCCTCACCATTACCTCTAACCGATCCCAAGCCGTCCTCTCGATTTTAGAGGATATTTCCATTACCCTCACCTTTTCCTTTAGCCAAAGCCAAGATTGACCTCTCATTCTTAGAGGCAGCAAAGATGCAACCACAGATTTCCTTCACCTTAGAAATCCCAAACACATACCCAAGAGCCAACCTCTCATTTTTAGAGGATCAGTCAGCAAAAAGCCTAGCCGACCTCTCGTTTTAAGAGGTCATGATATCCTGAATCACCCAAAGACCGATCGAAACCCTGAAGCCCAGTCGCAGTTCCTACCGGATAGCAGCTTCATTCCAATATCGTCGAGATCTTAAAACAAATTATTGCTTAAAGCGGAGCCAAGTCCATCCCGGCTCAAAGGACCGTCAAGCGAAGATTGTGCAAATTTCGTCCGTTCATTCGACGTTGTATGTGAGCATATTTCATTTCTCCTTCAAAAACACTTGCCGTGGACGTCCCACTGGGGCTTCACATCTGTGTCTCTTAGTGACACTCTAAGAGGACATATTCTTTCAATTCTCAAAATCCTCAAAAGTCCTCACATCCTCGAATTTCAACGTTCATTCTTTTCATTCGGGATAAGCCAAACTACGGCGACCTGAGCTCCTCCTATGGAGGGGAACGTAGGCAACCTTAATTGGTCCGGTCGAAATCACAAACAGATCTCAGAAAATCCGGTCTCTTCAAGGACCATGCTTATACATCTTCCATCCTTCCGAATTCGATCTCGATATCAGTGGGCTTTCTCCTCAGGATTGATGAAAATATTTGTCCATATCAGCGTTGGCGGTTGAATAACCCGAACATCAATAAAGGGTTTTAAACAGCTTTGTGATCATCACGAATAAGACAAGTTTTCAAGTGTCTCGACAAGTCTTCTATTTCTACATCATAGGAAGATAGAGCTAAACACCGTTTCGGTCAGCAGGGGCTTCCATACACTTTCCACACCTTGTGATGCTTATACTCTCCCAAAAGAGTTAAACCAAAAGCGAGAGTGTCATACAGAACTCGGGATTCATTCCCACCCTCGAAAAATACGCCCCTGCACGTAAACACTTCCGAGTCTTGTCCAGCGACTGATTGACTGCGATTTGAAATGATGAGTTGCCTCCTCGGCCACAAGATGACTCTGCCTGCGATGAAGCTGCATGGAATATCCTCAAGCTGGGGCTTTGGTTAAGGTATCCCTCCGTCTCTCCTTACCAGATTCCCTCCAAGATTGCTTTGTACTGTCAACTGGGGCTTCTCCAAGCCGGAATCATTCTCTTCCCCCTCTGCTGCTTACTGTCTCAGACGCGCGATACACTCTGTCCTCACTAGCAAGGGACCTGCTGCAACCAGTACTCCCGGGAGCGTCCCCGACTTGCCTAAGCTGCACCATCACTTATACGTTTCCCCTATAACGGGAGAGGGTCAACCCCATTACAAACACTTTTCGTCCCATACACAATCCCTCATAGAGCAACTGATACAGACATATCTGCTCACCAAGCCGTGCAAAACCCTCACTTCCCTATTCTCCCCAGCTGAGATGGACTTGTGCAACCAAAGATTAATAATGCATAAGCAAGAGTCGAATAAAATGCAAAGTGTCTTGAGTGTTGTGTCTCCCCCCGCAGAGTACAATAATCAGGTGATCGTGATGTGATCGTGAGGACTGCTCCTCGAATCACAATCTTGGACAGGGATTCCAAATCCACAGTGGCAGACCCCGCCTTTATTATCTTCATCAGACCCTGACTCATCGGCATCATATGAAAGAGCCCCAGCAGCCCCAGTCTTCAAACAGTGTTTGTCAAAGAAAGAAAAAAGAAAGAAGAGCCCCAGCTGCTCCAGAATTTAAGCAACAAGGCTCACCAGTCCCGACGACTTCAAAGCCCATTCTGCATGATGAGCCGAGACAAAGAGTCCGCATCTGTCAACCCCAAAGAGGAAAGAGTCCCAGTTGCCTCAGCCCCCAAGCAGTGCTTGTCAAAGAAAGAAAAAAGAAGAAAAGCCTCTCTAGCGGAGCACACTCATAAAAAAGCCTCCCAAGCAGAGCACACCAAGAAAAAAGCCTCCCAAGTGGAGCACACCCAGAAAAAAGCCTCCCAAGCAGAGCACACCCAGAAAAAAGCATCCCAAGCGGAGCACACCCAGGAAAAAGCCTCTCAAGCAGAGCACACCAAGAAAAAAGCCTCTCTAGCGGAGCCCACCAAGAAGAAAAGCCTCTCAAGCAGAGCCAAACCAAGAAAAGCCTCTCAAGCAGAGCCAAACCAAGAAAAGCCACTCTAGCGGAGCCCACAAAGAAAAAAAAAGCCTCTCAAGCAGAGCCAAACCAAGAAAAGCCTCTCAAGCAGAGCCAAACCCAGGAAAAGCCTCTCAAGCAGAGCCAAACCAAGGAAAAGCCTCCCAAGCGGAGCACACCCAGGAAAAAGCCTCTCAAGCAGAGCACACCAAGAAAAAAGCCTCTCTAGCGGAGCCCACCAAGAAGAAAAGCCTCTCAAGCAGAGCCAAACCAAGAAAAGCCTCTCAAGCAGAGCCAAACCAAGAAAAGCCTCTCTAGCGGAGCCCACAAAGAAAAAAAGCCTCTCAAGCAGAGCCAAACCAAGAAAAGCCTCTCAAGCAGAGCCAAACCCAAGAAAAGCCTCTCAAGCAGAGCCAAACCAAGAAAAGCCTCTCTAGCGGAGCCCACAAAGCAGAAAAGCCTTTCTAGCAGAGCCCAAACCAGCAGAATAGCCTCTCTAGCGGAGCACACAAAAGAAGAAAAGCCTCTCTAGCGGAGCCTACCAAGAAGAAAAGCCTCTCTAGCAGAGCCAAACCCAAGAAAAGCCTCTCAAGCAGAGCCTAACCAAGAAAAGCCTCTCAAGCGAGCCCAAACCAAGAAAAGCCTCTCAAGCCGAGCCAAACCAAGAAAAGCCTCTCAGCGGAGCCCACAAAGCGAAAAAGCCTTTCTAGCAGAGCCCAAACCAGGCAGAATAGCCTCTAGCGGAGCACACAAAAGAAGAAAAGCCTCTCTAGCGGAGCCTACCAAGAAGAAAAGCCTCTCTAGCAGAGCCAAACCCAAGAAAAGCCTCTCAAGCGGAGCTGACAGAAGTCACGGGTAAGCACAAAGAAAGGTATGAAGACACATCTCTACCCCTTTCTTGCTTGTATGTTAATATTAGTAATTCCGAACTACGATTTGGCTTGATTCCCTTCTTAAAGGGATACGTAGGAATCCTTTCTCAGAAAGGTCCAGCCATAATTTTCCCCTTCTCACCCTTCTAGCCCTTCACCCTAACCCCAGCCGCTCATTGAGATTGGGTCTTATTTTATCGACAACCCCACTTTTTCCAAAAGTGACGTTGCCGAGGGGCTCTGTAAGTACGCCAATCCAATTCGCAACCTTTTCGATGCATTTTAACATAATAAAACTGCATTAAGGGGCGTTTTGGTAAATTCCCGGCCTATCCCGAGACTTCCGGAAACGTTCCATGAGTTTCCCGCGAAGGAAGTACCTTTTGGTACATCATTCATGCCAAAGGACCCCTTGGGAATAAAACCTGTTGGACCTTTTGGGTATTTTCCCGGAATGTTCCAGAAACTGGTTTTTGGCGCCAAAAGCGGTTGAGCCACCTTGTGTCACGCGACAGCTTGAGGCATGGAAAGTGGACGCGTAAGGTCGTGCGACATACTAAGGCAGCCAACTGCAGCCTATAAATAAGACCCTCCCCCTCATTGAAATGGATCCCAATTCCAGCCTACTGTTACTCTGCCAAAATAGCATTGTGACGAACATCCCAAACACCAAACCTCTCTCTCTCCTACCTTTCCAACCCCCTAATCTCTCTCATCCAAACCCAATTCTCTACCCACACCAATTGGAACCCTTGGATCAGAGCTGTGAGATCTACAACGAAGAATTGAAGGATTCTATATCTGACTAGATATAGAATTCGTGGAATCAACAAGGGTAACAATTCCCTAACCCTCTCTCTCTCTCTCTCTCTCTCATTTAATTCCTTGCAAATTTTATAATTCTATTTTGTTTGGATTCAGTAATCAGATCCTAGCTATCT
This sequence comes from Adenophora triphylla var. japonica, assembly GCA_022495995.1. Taxonomy (NCBI): domain Eukaryota; kingdom Viridiplantae; phylum Streptophyta; class Magnoliopsida; order Asterales; family Campanulaceae; genus Adenophora; species Adenophora triphylla. Next base: position 280,093 of record JAFEMH010002132.1, on the reverse strand, counting down.
GAATTACTGAATCCCAATCGCAATCTCTCTGTTTAACTTGCATATATTGTGTAATTGAGCTCATATTGATTGATTTGGTTGAATTTGGTGTTTGAGCCCCCAAGGGGGTGTGGATCTATCCATATCCACACTCCCTGGGTTGATTTGATGTTGTTTATGTTTTTCGTTCATAATTCAGATTGTTAATTAGATTTGTATAGCTTCTGTTAATTTCTGAATTCATATTGTAAGGTTTCTGCAGAAGGCTCATATGTGTCACGCGACACCTTCGTCCTCAAGTGATCCTGTGTCACGCGACACATGTGGTCACTGGTACGATGTGTCATGCGACACACATGACCCATCTGCAGTGACCCTTTTCCTTTGTAATCTGTTTTAGTCTGTTTGTATCAGGGATGTGGCCTCCCTAAATAATGGGCTCACAATATGTAATTTCTCGTTTCATAATTAATAAGATGCATTTCATCACATTTCGTTTATTATCGATATTTGCACACACTTTGGATTTACTTGGATGTTGTTTGATTGAAAGACTCGTCTATGGACGAGGCGTGTTGGGTGAACTCTCGGTTCTTCCCAACACGTAACCTAACCCCCGAACTCATGTTTTCTCTCTAAAACAAAGGTTTTCAATGTTTCCTCTTAAAACGGCGTGGCGACTCCTTTTCATTTCCTAATCTTTTTCGGGCGAGCGCACATTCAATGACACAGTTTCTTTTGCATTGTTTCTGAACCGTATCAAAGACCGTCACAAAAACCAATTATGACGGTTTACCACCCGACACAAGGTATTTGTGACCCACGCAATTAAGTCGGCCAATAAACCGTCACAAAATCGTCACAAATACCTTTTGTATCGGTTTTTGAGTTTTTTGCTACGGTCCGTCGACCGTCATAAAAGGGGTTATTTTTTGTAGTGCGAAGAACTGTCTGACGCTGCCGTAACTATGACTCTAGCGAGGCGCTGACCCGGAATTCTGAACCACTTTCTGCTCGCTGCAGGGAACGAACGGTAGGGTTTAGGCTTCGGAAAGGGTATTTGGCTCAGGGTTTTGGGCTAGTGCAATGTGCAGTTACCGAATAATGTTTACTTAAAACGTATTTTCTCAAAGTCCTAATCGGTTGGAAAAGATCGTGTCTTCTTTTTTGCAACTAACCTAAGGCTCTAATCAGTGGATCTCGTCACTACGTTTATAAGCCCCTCGTTTTTCACCTGTAAATCGTCTTCCCGGGACTGACAATCCCGAGCGAGGGTCCTATAAGGCAAGCGAGTTCCACCAACAAAGGAAAAAATGAACTTAAGGCTAGCTGGTCACGCAAACTTCCAACGTATGTGTAAGTACCCAAATCTGGCTCATGCCTTCCGGTTAAGTTTTCCGGCAATTTCCCGGACTTTCCTAAAGTCCGGGAGCAATTCCGGAACTGTTCCGAACCTTCCGAGGAATGAAGGGACTGCTTTAAATTAAAAAGGCACGTTTTCCTTAATATGGAAAACCTTCTAGAAGTGCCACCTTGCATGATTCTAGAAACATGCTGAGTCACAAGGGATAATGCCGCACGGCTGCATTAGGAGGGAACTCCTAGCCGCACGGCCTCATTTGCTCTATCCAGACTGCCTATAAATAGAGGCCTCCTCTACCCATTTTGAGATACCAATTTCCAGCATAAAAACTCTCCTAAAATATCCCACGAAGATCAGGAAACTGAAGGTGCCAAGAAGCCACCCCCCTCCTCCTTGAAGCCTCCAAAAGTTGGTCCATCCGCTAGAAAAAATCCAAGGAAGAAGAGGTCACCACCATTGGTAACCTCTCACCCCCTTATCTTGCATTATACTTGCTTTATGTGATATTCTTGCTCCTTGCATTCATATATTGCTATATCTTGCTTGGGACTTGGTAGATTATTGTTAAAGATCATATCTTTATTCATGTAAATCATATCCCCTTCCCTTTGCATCCTTTGCATTACTATTGCATCCTTTGCTCATAAAAATGTGATCTTTAGCATCCTTTGCACCTAAAAATCCTTCTTTTTACAATAAAAATGCATCCTTCGCATATAAAAACCATGTCTTTACCATAAATGTGCATCCTTTGCACCTAAAACCCATTTTCATAATACAAAGATGCATCCTTTGCACTAAAAATCATGTCTTTATAATCAAAGTAGCATCCTTTGCTTTCAAAATGTAGTCTTTATCAAGGTTCTAAAAAGCGCTAGGCAGATACTAGGCGGCGGAGCCGGGCCTAGCTCCTAGGTGGGGACTAGTCGAGATTAGTCGGGACCTAGGCGGGGCATAGAACTAGGCGTTGGAGAGGGGCCTAGCGCCTAGGCGGGGCCTAGGCGCCCTTAGGCGGGGTCTTTCAGAACACTGGTCTTTATGCATCCTTTGCATATAAAACACTATTTTTCCGCATAAAAATGCATCCTTTGCATTAAAAATCCTTTCATTACATTAGAAGCATCCTTTGCAAATCAAAGAGCATCCTTTGCACCCAAAAATGTCATCTTTTCACTAAAAATGTCATTTTTAACATGCATTCCACTAGTCCCCAATTGGTACTTGATGCAACCTTCGGAACGGACCGGTGTAAAGATCCTATCTTTACATCGTTTCTTCCATTAAAGGTACCGCAATCTCTTTAGAAAGGGATAAACCTTGAACCTATATCTTCGATTATCCCTTGAGACGAGCATGATAGCTCCAATATAAGCTCAATCGTCTCAAGGCGTAGGATTGATGGGCTAAGGACACTCCTTTCCTAAAGAACCCCATTTTGGACTATAAAAGAGAGTCCTTCTCTCGATCACGCAAAGACCCAAGGTCAAATAGCGATGATCACAAGTCCAAGATGAGGACGAGATCAAAGTCCCGAACACATAAAAATCCAAGGAATCCCGAGCGACAACCAACTAAATGGTTTGTACGTCCGGAAGACAACTTGGAACATCTCCCCCTCTTTTAAACACATGCACACAAGAAAGCACACAAGCAAGTACGAAAAATGGAATCTACGGCAGTTGGGGCTATGCTTGCTCAGGAGAAGAAAGACTCTCGGGTAGAAAATGCCATTTACTTTGTCAGCCGGAAGCTGCAGGGGAGTAAACTCAATTACTCAGCATGTGAAAAGACTTGTGCGGGGTAGTGCGGGTAGTCGGTAAGCTGAAGCATTATATGCAAGCCCACCCTGTGAACTTGGTCTCAAAAATGGACCCCATCAAGTACATCTTCGACTAGCCTTCCCTCTCAATGCGTCTAGCAAAGTGGTCCTTCTTCTTAGCTGAATACGACATCAGCTACGTGACTAGAAAGGCCATCAAGGGTCAAGCATTGTCAGACCATCTGGCAAATTTTCCCAGTAATGAGGACCGTGGGCCTGAACTCGAGTTCCCAGATGAAGGGATCTTTGTAGTTGAGCCTGAAAACCGATGGCAGCTATTCTTTGACGGAGCTGCTAACAAAAGAGGAAATGGCGTAGGGATGCTACTGGTCGATCCGAAAGATGAGCACACGCCCATAACCCTTAAGTTGAACTTCCCTGCCACGAACAATGTTGCCGAGTATGAAGCCTGCATTGCTGGTTTAGAAGCTGCCTTAGAAAGGAATGTCAAGGAGCTCGAAGTTTATGGAGACTCAGCCCTGATCATCAACCAGGTCTCCAACAAATGGAAGACTGTGGACCCTAATCTTCAGCGATATCATGCCTATATGGAGGAGTTATTTGGACGGTTCGGAGAAGTGACTTTCCACTACTTTCCAAGGAAAAAGAACAGATTCGCAGATGCCCTAGCTACTCTAGCCTCACTGGTAGAGATCCCCGAGGGAAAAGCCATAAAACCCTTCGAGTGGGTAGAAGAGAAGCCCCGGCTTTGTTGTGAAGTAGACTTGGGACTGAGCCTATCAAGGAACCACGGTACAATCAAATTTACCAGTTCCTCAAAGATGGAGAGTCGGCTTTCGAGAGACGAAGAAGGTAGACCAAAAGAAGGTGTCAAAGCCAAGAGCTTGCAAGCCACGAAAAGGTTGGCCTCCCATTATGTCATTTTAGGAGGCAACCTGTACAAGAAGCGGTACCAAGGACCACTCCTCTTGTGCGTCACTCAAGAAAGGGCCAGAGAGTTGATGACCGAAGTCCACAATGGTCCCTGCGGTCCTCATATGAATGCTAAAGCCCTGATGCAATTGATCCTCAGAATGGGTTACTACGGATTTCCATGGAGACAGACTGTGTCCAGCATGTGCGAGCGTGCAACAAATGCCAACGGTTTGCCAACCTCAACCATCTCCCGCCTCATGACCTGTACTGCATGACGACTCCTTGGCCATTTGCAACTTGGGGTATTGACGTGATAGTGAAGATAGCCCCGGCAGGAAGCAATGGGCATGAATTTGTGTTAGTAGCCGTCGACTACTTCACCAAGTGGGTAGAGGCCAAGTCCTACAAGGTCCTCACTTTCAAGAAGGTGGCCCAGTTTATCAAGGAAAACATAATGTGTAGATATGGGGTGCCCAATGAGATCATTTCTGATAATGGGTCGCACTTTGAAGGAGACTACGATAGGTTACTGTCAGAATTCAGAATCACTCGCCGCAAGTCATCCCCATACAGAACTCAGACTAACGGAGCCATGGAAGTTGCTAATAAGACGCTCGAACGGATAATCCAGAAAATGGCCACCCGTGGTCGTGATTGGCCCGAAAATCTGTACCTGGCACTCTGGGGCTACAGAACGTCTGTCAGAACAGCCACAGGAGAAACTCCGTTTGCCCTAACCTAAAGGATGGATGCAGTGTTACCAGTGGAGTTGGAAATCCCGTCATTAAGGGTCCTCCTGGAAAACAGTGTCAACGAAGTAGAATGGCTACGTAGCCGGCATGATGAGTTGGCCCTGCTCGATGAAAGAAGGCTAAAAGCCATGGAGCACACCCGAGCCTACCAGAGGTGAATGGCCCTAGCATTTGACAAAAAAGTCAAAGCCAGAGACATTAAAGAGGGTGACTTAGTGTTGAAAGTGAAGCCCCCTACCAGAGATAACCCCCTGGGAAAATGGGAAGCCGTTTTGATCGGCCCGTATGTGGTGCAGAAGATAATATCGGGAGGAGCCATGAAGCTTGCAGACCTGGATGGCAATCCCTTTGTCCACCCAGTCAACGGTGATAAGCTCCGAAGGTACTATGTCTAAGAAATAGAAAAAAAAAATCTTAGTGCAAAAAGAGTAATACCCAGCTAGGCTGAAAACCCAAAAAAGGGCAGTCTAGGCAAAAAACAGGGTTGCACATAAAAAAAAAATCTTAGTGCAAAAAGAGTAATACCCAGCTAGGCTGAAAACCCAAAAAGGGCGGTCTAGGCAAAAAACAGGGCTGCACATAATTTTTTTTTTTCAAAAGTTCACCAGAATGCACTACGAAGACCTGAGCCCCTTAGTCTTTCTTGTAATAGGGGAACGTAGGCAGCCATTTATGGTTCGGTCTAAACAATAAAAAAAGGGCGATCAAGTTTTCATGAAATACGTCCTAAACAATAATAAAGGATATTCAAGTTTTCACAAAATGGGTCCTAATCAATAAGACATCTTAAATTTCCATGAAATTGTGTCTTAATTAATTTCTAAGATAATATCTCTTGTTCATTACAAGTTAAAAACTTCTTGATGAGTTCAAGCACGGTCTACTCTTGACTCTACTAACCTGCTACAAAGATCTAAAATACAATAAAATGCCTAATAAACTACTGTGTTTGCAAAATGGCAATAAGGGAATCCTAAGAAAAGATCTGTCAGTCGTCATTCACTGAGTCTTCTTTGATCTTCTTCCCTTTACCTCGACCCCATCGAGTTTTCTTTCTCTTCTTCTCCAAGATGTCGGTCTCCCTCATCCCGATCTCCAGTATCCTCACTGGAGCCTCCATCAAACCGGTGTCAATAAGTGCCCTCTCAATACGGGCACGAGTCCGCACTTCCTCCCTCTGAGCCTCAGTCAAGGGAGCGACTTCAGAAAGCCTCTTATATCGAGCCTCCATATCTTTGATAAGGTCACCCGACTAGTTATGGCGACTCGCCTTAGCTTCAGTCTCCCTCAGAGTCCTGCTCGAGTCGCAGTCAGCCCCCAATAAAGCCTGACGCCTCTCTCCCAATATGACTTGAGTCGCTCCCATTTCCCTCTCATACCAGTCCAAGCATGCCATGGTCAAGATGGTACTTTTCCTGCTCCTGAAGATAGCCCTAGGTGGGAAAACAGTATATGTCCAAGCCCTCGAGAAGAATGAGAAGCTGGCTGGATCTCTCATGTCAAAGGACACCACCTCCATGGTGCGGATGTCCTCCCAATCGCCCAACGGCTCCTGTAAGGCCCCGAACTGCCTGGATACCAAGCAGGGTATGTAGAAGGATGACCAGCAGAACCCTGGAACCTCACCACATAGGACTCCTAAAATGTCCTCCTGGTCTGCAACCTCCAGTGAGGTACCCACCAGCGAATATCCGAAGAGGATAACCTAGCCATCATCAGCTCCCAGTCACCCTGGTCCTGCTGTCTAGGCGAACCCCTCCGGGAAATCACCCAAGGGCACTGAGTCGGTAAAGCCCCTGGCAAAGTCCCGAGCCTCTCCTGCAGCCATAAAGTCAACAAGCCCGGACTCCCAGACCTCATGAAACGGTCTCCTCTAGCCATCCTGTCGATGCTGTGCAGGATCTCACCCAAAACCAATGGGACAATGTCCTTCCCAGCCCTGCAATTCCTAACCATGTCCAAGAGACCACCATGACAGACTCCCACGGACTCAGCAGTGAACAGGGACGAGAATATGCAGAGGATAAATGCATTCATAGCCACCGTGGTCGTAGCCATATCCGAGGACCCAAACCTGCCCGGAATATCAGAAAGGTCAATCCTATCCGGAGCTATCATCATCCCCTTAGCCTCTCCCAGAGATATCTGCAGAAAAGATGCAAGCTTTGCCGCCACCGGCACATCTTCGATCAGAGGAATCGATATAGCCTCAATTTCTGGACCCCCAATCAAGGCTCGGAAGTCTTCATAGGTTGGGACAATCTCATTGTAAGAAAAGGATAAACGTGTCTCCGGACGTCCCAAAACCTTCTTCTTTGCTCTCAAAAGGTCCCAATCGGGCGGGAGATCCCTCAAATGCCATAAAGATCTGATCTTGAAGGTAGAATCGAATAGACCCCTTGTGAGATTGAAAGTTATATCTCACCCAAGATTGAAGATCGGACGAAACGGTCTCTTTTCCCCTTTTGCAATCTAACGGGTTTCTCCATTGCAAAATGATCAAAGTTAATGTCTTTAGGTCAAATATGTGCTCACAGGAGCAGTTGGGACAAGTCTAGAGTGAAAATGAAATGAAATGGCCAAGCCTTGATTTTATTTTGAAAAAGACCAGTCCAGACAGAACTGTAAGCCGCACGGCCTCTTTTGCTCCCAGGACCAGACCGCATGGCTTCATTTGCCTGATGTGGAAAACAATCTGCAGCAATCAAAGTTGCTGCCCAAGAGGAGTTCTCACCCCACTTTCTCAATGAAACCTATCCCAAAATATGTCCAAAGACCATCCAAGCAGTTATATACAATCATAAATCATTTTGGCCCAGTTTCAGCCTCAATTTCAAGCAAAAAAAAAAAGCAGCCCAAAGGCTCAAGTAATATGCAAATTCATAAAGCATAAATTTAAAAAGCAAATAAAACATTAATACATTGTTTTCGCCCCATCGGCGCCCAAATAAAGCAAAAAATAAACAAGTTGTGCATAAAATTGTTCATTGTTTGTTTTCCTCCTCCTAGATCAAATCTAAGGACTTCCTAGGCCTCTGATTCCTCCTCATCACTACTCAGCTCATAGAAGCTCGCCTCATCAAATCCTCGCTATCACTCACATCGGAAAGCTGAACATTCACATGTTCATATTCAGCTTGCTGCTCCAGGATGCCGACATTTGGTCCCTGCCCCCGAGGCAAGGCACTGGAGGAGTACTCTGAAGCCGATGAGGTGGATGTCGTGCCCCCTACGTGCCTCCTTTTGCGCACGGGCTCCTGCACGTTCGCTGCAGCCTTTGAAGTGCAAGCCATCTTCTTCAAAAGGGACCGACATACATCTTTCCGGCTCTATTTGACCAGAAGCCATCATAAGTGTGAATTTGGAACACGAAAAAAAAAGAGAAGAAAATCTCAGAAAAATCTCAGAATTGCAAAAAGCAAAGAAGTCTAAAAAAAGGGAAAAGACCCTAAAGTGTACTCACAGTCTTTGTCCGACGGCGAGTATGCGGGGCTCCCTCGTGTCGGGACGGGTATCTGAACCTCCTCGGTACCCCATTGAGCACATAAGAGAGATGAGCAGGAGGCATCGGCGGGTCAGTAGGCTCGGTCTCCCCATATCCAGTGACGGCCCGGCTTCACTAGCTTACGTGGCGTCCTCAATCGCTGCTCCACAAAAGTAGCATATGGGGTAGCCAGGTCAAAGTACTCCTCATTGCTACGCACAGGTACCTAGCAATGTCATCCGCCAGACCAATCCACAGGCTGCGGCATCCGTCTTTGGAGGATCATGAGGGGTAATGGCATCCAATGGAGGGACATGGCCATACTGCCTGGAAAATCGGTCCCCCAGATAGATGACATCACATGTCAGCCCAGTCAACCATCGCCTCTGCCTCGTCGCCTCCACGGCCTCTCCTAGCAAAATTTCTGGATACCTCCCCCAAGGATAGAAGTCCACTCCATCATGCCCATCCCTGTTGATGACTGGTCTCACCATCTTGTAGTCAAAGGTGATCCGGGTCTTCCCGGTAAACTTGTCTCTCGCATCTCCCCTCCAGCGGATCATAGCGGGAAAGATGGTAGCGTCACTCTGCTGGTTCCACGGAAAGAACCTGATCACCTCGCAAAACCAGACCTGCATGTTCAAAACATCAAAAGGGTTTTCTCTCATAAAGTCTCAAGACAAGAAAAGAGAAAGGAAAGAAGGTGAGAATACCTCAAGAGCAAAGGAGAAGCAATCCATCGAAGCAGCCTTATTCCGGCTGTACATGTCCATGGAGAAGTAAAGCTCCGCCAATCCGGCCTCGCCCCAAGAGACCGTCCCAATCCCATCTACGTCCTCCAAGGAGTCCAGAAGGCAAGTCATAGCCAGCGTCTCAGAATTGGCAAAAATGGTGATTGACAGCATCAACCACACAAAAGCCCTCGCAAGGCGGTGGGCGATCACCTCATTAGCGGCAAATCCACATGCGGTTACGGGTGCCACCTCCACTTTCCTAGTCTCCATCCTGAGCCCCTTAGGAATAAGCTCAAACCCAACCAAAGCTCTAAACTCCTCCACCGTGATATGGTTCCTCCAGATCACAGGCCTCCCGATGAACTGCAAGCCAGTGATAGCAGTGAAGTCTGCAGGTGTCACTATCAGCTCCCCCCAGCTAAGGTGAAAGCTGTGGGTGGTGTCCCACCAGAACTACGAAAGGGCCTGGATCAAGCCCTTGCTCTTCGAGGTAATGTGAATACCTCTGCCGATAGCCTCAATGAATAAATCCAGGCCGGTAGCCCTCACTAGCTGCTTGGGGTTCACCCCATCCTTCTCAAAATCGGGCATCATCTCCCACATCCTCACTGCAATCTCGGAAGGCCCCCTAGACTTGTTCTCCTATAGACAAGCACATCAAAAGAAATGCGTCAGTCCTTCATCTCATTTCAAAAGCATGCATATATTCAAAAAGTGCACATATTTTCAAGAGAAAAGCATTCATAAAATTTTTCTAGCATCCTATGCATAGAAAACATGTCTTTCATCACTTGAAACACGTCATGTCAAGCACATTACTCTCCTAAGCACAAAATTTTGATTTTCAAAATTATTTGCACATAAGCATTAATTTCTCAAAAATGGCATGCATGAATCCTTTTCATCATCCAGAATCCCGTTTTATCATCCATGATCGAAAATTGACCTAGTTCTAGCACATGCAAGGACTCCGTCACATTTTAGACAATTATTTTACTCTATTTTCAAAAAATGGGTCATTCTCATTATTTCTTAAGAAAATTGCACATGCATGATCGTTTATCTTCTTGGCCTCATAGGTTAATCATTAATATTCCAAAATCATCAATAATCCTAGGAAAATTCGAGAAATTCCTAAAACTCGGGCCAAGCCCTAGAATCAATCAAAATTCAATCAAAATCGACGGAATTGAGCAAATTAAGAATGCTTACCCCAACTGATTGAGGATTCGTCGATTTATGCTCCCTCCTGCCCGGATAGAGCTCCGATGGAGGCGTAAGGAAGTCATACTTCCTCTCCGTGCGGACAAGCTCTCTTCTCCCCCTTCGAGCGGCCTCAAAGATGTTCCTCCGTGCTTGCCTTGGCATTGGATTCCCCTCCGGATCCATCTCAATCAATAGAAGCAAGGGATTGAAGGATTTTTTCGAAAAAATTCTCTCCCTCCTCTCTCTCTTTCTCGGCAGTTTAAGGGCGGCAACAATGCCCAATGCCCATTCAAACCTGATTTTAAATAATCTGGAAAAATCAGACTTCTAGCCGTGCGGCCTCTTTTGCCCCCGTCTCATGCCGGGCGGCTTCTTTTGCCCTGAGCAGAAATTACAGTTTTGCCCCTGGACTTTCCACTTGGGCATATAATTCCTATTATCCTTTAACTAGGATAACGTCGTTTTCCAAAAGATATCCGTTATCTCCTAAGCAAATATACTTTCCTCCCCAGTCGGCTCCGTTACTTCCGTTATAACGGAATGACGCTAGGTGACAACCTCCGAATTGTCAGAACTCTAAACTTTAGCTACCTCTATCAAAGATTGAGAAGTACGCTCAAGTTCTCCAAACTTTAGCTACCTCTATCACAGATAGTGAAGTACGCTCAAGTTCTCCAAACTTAAGCTACCTCTATCACAGATTGAGAAGTACGCTCAAGTTCTCCAAACTTTAGCTACCTCTATCACAGATTGAGAAGTACGCTCAAGTTCTCCAAACTTTAGCTACCTCTATCACAGATTGAGAAGTACGCTCAAGTTCTCCAAACTTTAGCTACCTCTATCACAGATAGTGAAGTACGCTCAAGTTCTCCGAACTTTAGCTACCTCTATCACAGATTGAGAAGTACGCTTAAGTTCTCCAAACTTTAGCTACCTCTATCACAGATTGAGAAGTACGCTCAAGTTCTCCTAACTTAAGCTACCTCTATCACAGATTGAGAAGTACGCTCAAGTTCTCCTAACTTAAGCTACCTCTATCACGGATTGAGAAGTACGCTCAAGTTTTCCAAACTTTAGCTACCTCTATCTCCTCGATAGTGACGTAAGCTTTAGTCAATTCAGGTGACAACCTCCATTAATTGTCAAAACCTCAAGGATCTTAGACATCGTTCCTAACTATCTAGTGATGCTTGAACTACGATCAAGGCTTGATTCCTCCGGGATACGTAGGTAGCCTTTCATAAAGGTCCAGCCATCCGACCACCTTGGTCACCCCGTTCCTTCGTCACTCCTCAGTGGTGAAGTAGCCCCTCATAGAGGTCCATATACCCGACCACCTCGGTCACTTCTAGCATATCCTCAGCAGGATCAATCGCTTGACCTCCCAGGTCACTTTCTCTTCTATTTCCCCAGCAAGAGACCAGTTTTCTCTTCACCATTCCCCTGCGGATCTTGTTCTGAACTACGGCCTGGCTTGATTCCTCCGGGATACGTAGGTAGCCTACTTCAGGTTCAGCCACTCGACCACCTTGATCACCCAATCCGTCTCGGCATTCGCCAGATCAGATTTTTTTCTATCGACAACCCCACTCGCCCTGCAAGTGACGTTGTCGAGGGGCTTCTGTAAGTATCCAAATCTGGCTCATGCCTTCCGGTTAAGTTTTCCGGCAATTTCCCGGACTTTCCTAAAGTCCGGGAGCAATTCCGAAACTATTCCGAACCTTCCGAGGAATGAAGGGACTGCTTTAAATTAAAAGGTACGTTTTCCTTAATATGGAAAACCTTCTAGAAGTGCCACCTTGCATGATTCTAGAAACATGCTGAGTCACAAGGGATAATGCCGCATGGCTGCATTAGGAGGGAACTCCTAGCCGCACGACCTCATTTGCTCTATCCAGACTGCCTATAAATAGAGGCCTCCTCTACCCATTTTGAGATACCAATTTCCAGCATAAAAACTCTCCTAAAATATCCCACGAAGATCAGGAAGCTGAAGGTGCCAAGAAGCTACCCCCCTCCTCCTTGAAGCCTCCAAAAGTTGGTCCATCCGCTAGGCAAAATCCAAGGAAGAAGAGGTCACCACCATTGGTAACCTCTCACCCCCTTATCTTGCATTATACTTGCTTTATGTGATATTCTTGCTCCTTGCATTCATATATTGCTATATCTTGCTTGGGACTTGGTAGATTATTGTTAAAGATCATATCTTTATTCATGTAAATCATATCCCCTTCCCTTTGCATCCTTTGCATTACCATTGCATCCTTTGCTCATAAAAATGTGATTTTTAGCATCCTTTGCTCATAAAAATGTAGTTTTTGCATTAAAGGTGCGTCCTTTGCACCTAAAAATCCTTCTTTTTACAATAAAAATGTATCCTTCACATATAAAAATCATGTCTTTACCATAAAGGTGCATCCTTTGCACCAAAAACCCATTTTCATAATACAAAGATGCATCCTTTGCACTAAAAATCATGTCTTTATAATCAAAGTAGCATCCTTTGCTTTCAAAATGTAGTCTTTATGCATCCTTTGCATATAAAACAATATTTTTCCACATAAAAATGCATCCTTTACATTAAAAATCCTTTCTTTACATAAGAAGCATCCTTTACAAATCAAAGAGCATCCTTTGCACCCAAAAATGTCATCTTTTCACTAAAAATGTCATTTTTAACATGCATTCCCCTAGTCCCCAATTGGTACTTGATGCAACCTTCGAAACGGACCGGTGTAAAGATCCTATCTTTACATCGTTTCTTTCATTAAAGGTACCGCAATCTCTTTAGAAAGGGATAAACCTTGAACCTATATCTCCGATTATCGCTTGAGACGAGCATGATAGCTCCAATATAAGCTCAATCGTCTCAAGGCGTAAGATTGATGGGCTAAGGACACTCCTTTCCTAAAGAACCCCATTTTGGACTATAAAAGAGAGTCCTTCTCTCGATCACGCAAAGACCCAAGGTCAAATAGTGATGATCACAAGTCCAAGATGAGGACGGGATCAAAGTCTCGAACACATAAAAATCCAAGGAATCTCGAGCGACAACCAACTAAATTGTTTGTACGTCCGGAAGACAACTTGGAACACCCCCCCCCACTCTTTTCAACACATGCACACAAGAAAGCACACAAGCAAGCACGAAAAATGGAATCTAGGGAGACTTGCTACGGCAAGGCACCTTGGGTGAACGACGATCCGTTCTTTCCAAGGGGTAACTTAACCTCCGAACCCTAAAAATCTTTTTTCAATGTTTTGAGGAAATAAAAATGGCGTGGCGACTCCATTTTTTCAAATTAAACCGGATGTTTTCAAACTCGCGTGAATCCAAACAAAAACAAAAATAGAATTTTGGCACACATTCACAGTATGTGACACGCGGGCCACGGTCGAAGTCAACGTCCTTAAGTTAAGGCGGGGATCGTGCCAAAATTTCGGCATGACCTCTCCTGACTCGCTTGCGCGAGGGGCCTTAGCTTTTGGCATTGGCCAAGTTGTGACTGGTACGGTGCATACGTTGAGGGTTTGGTGACACGGTGTCACATTGAACCTTCGGGTATGTTTTTCGACAGAGCTCCGCGTCAAAGTCAAGGCTGAAAAGCTCAAGACTTCGGGTCGGGAACGACCTTCGGTCTCAATTTTTCAAGTTTGACTTGTGATGGAACCCGGCGTAAAAAACATACACTTGGGCTTTATGACACGTACTAAGCCAAAAACCAACCGGGGTCTTGGACGAAGTGTGACACAAAGAGTGCATGGCTTACACGGGCTAGGATGGGCTGTTTGGGAATACCCCATGCGCACTCGAATGGTATCTGGCAGACCAATCGAGCTGCAACTGAACGGTCATCCCGGGTTACGGGTCGTAGTGTGCAGTGTACCGAGGCAGCAAGTGCACGTAGCGTGCGGTGTACCGAGGCAACAGTGCAAGTAGTGTACGGTCACTAAATTCTTTTTTTGAGTAAAACAGAGATTTTCAAAATGTGTTTTAAAGAATTTATGCGCAGTTCAAAATGTAACATGAAAATCAAGTATGAACGGGAATGCACGAACATGTTATGATTTTGTGATGAAAAGAATGCAACATCTTTTTGAAAACCATTCGAGGTTTTGAACAACACACGCACACAAAAACGAGGAAGGGTAAATGAAAGTTTGACCCACGGAAGACTTTTCGAAAACGTCGACAATTTTGAAAAAGTATCCAAGTCCCCAGCGGAGTCGCCAACTGAAATTACCCTGGGATCGCAGCGCGGGGGTGCACGGCGAGGCGGTTGTCTTTCGCGGATGTTTGGGACCTCGCTTTCGGGAAGGAGAGGTGTCGCCACGCGGTTTTGTATTTTGAGCCCAAACGTTGAAAAATGGCTTTGAAAAAGGTGTCATTTTTATTGGTAGCAAAAACTTGGAAAAGGCTTTGAAAATGGTAGCCAAAACTTGGAAAAGGCTTTTTAGTACCAGAGATTGTTAGGTTCGGAGGTCACGTTACTTTTCGGGAAGAGTATTTTGAGATCACCCGAAATGCCTCGTATGACGAGTCTTTTTACCTTTCTGGAAATTGTGTGTGTGTGTGTGTTTGCATTTTGAAAATGGGGGCTTAAATGACAAGCTTAATCTTGGTTTGGATGTCAAACGTTAATTTTATGATTCTTTGAAAAAAGCGAGCGTTTGAATGACAAACGTCGATTTTGGAGTTTTTTTTAGGAAAAGAGGTGCGAGTGACGAGTTTTGAATCTTTAACTTAAGTGTCAAATGTTGACTTTTAAGAAAAGAGCGTTTCAATGTCAAACGTCGAGTTTTGAATTTAAAGATGATCGTTTGGATGCCAAACGTCACTTTGCGCGTTTTGAAAGAGAGTTCGAATGACGAACTCCGGTTTTGAACCGGGCATTACATTATTAGCGATTTTACGGGAAAAAAGCATTAAATGATATGCGATCAACGAATCATTTTTCGACTCGGACTTTGATAAGTAAATACTATCACGAGTCAAATGGCTCGAACTTGTAAATGACAGTATTTAAAGTGCGGTATCAACGGAATCAAACGATTTGGTTTTTAAAGGTGCGACATTCAACGGATCAAACGATTCGGACCCCGTCGATGGTGACGTCTACATTTCATTGACTTTCGACCGAAATAGTTGTAGCTACGGGCGCATAAACCGAAACAGAACGAGGGTTTAGATAGAGAGAGTGTTACCTATGGCTAGGGGTTGACTCTTTTGGATCAGTTGATGTATACGCGATACGGTTTAGTGTTTGGAAAGGTGTTTCGAGGTGGTTTGGTTCGTGTTTGGTTGAAATATGAGGTTTTCACGCAAATTGAGACAAAACGGGGCTCAGGTGGGGTTGAAACTGGTTCATGCCGTGGGCTATGGTGAAAATGGATTATATTTTTTCTCTTTTGAAATGTTTTGACAGCCCTTGTATTTATAGGGTGATTTTGTAAAAAAGCCCGGACGGACTTGTCCTCAATTTGGGGGGGTGTTTGTGATATTTTGGAAAATGGGAGGACTTGCTGGCAATTCTGTTTTGCCTGTAAAACAGTCCGGATGGACTGTGACACAATCTCAGGGGCATTTTGGTCTTTTCACTCTGAAATCTAATTGATGTTGACTAGAGGGTTGTGGCATGTGTACCACGTGCCCCTTTGACTTACCAGGGCTAGGGTTTTCGTCCCGTTATTCTCAGTTTTGTCCATTTTTTAAATAACTGTCCAGAAAATGTCCGAAACGCCCCCGAAAAGTGTCGAAAAGTGTGTTTTCAGGAAAAGCTGTACTTTTACGTGTGATAACGTGTGTTGAGTACGCTTTTACATTGGAATGCACGGGGCAGTCCCGTGACGTCTTGTTGCCTTGAGAACGGAGAGTTTAACGGGTTCCGATTAACCTGGAGCGGGCCAGTTAACGGATTCCGATTAACTTTTAACGGATTTTGATGATCCGGATTTGGGTACTTACACTTATCTCGAATTCAAGATTGTTGTTTTAGGATGTGTGTTTAGTTGTATCTTACATCTAAACACACATTTAATTTTTTTACCATTCCTTTGTTCCTTCTCCAGTTAGAATAAGCTTCCCTTTAATAAGGAAAATTGTTCAGTGTTTAGAAGTTAGTTATTACTTGCTTTACTATTTTCATCTTTGTTATTTTACTTGTTATTATTTGATTCTGTAAACCATATCTTTAATAGTGAAATCCTTTTGGGCTTAAAGCATTGTTTGTTGGAGTTGAACCAGTAAACGTTTAAATATCCTTGTGTTATTCTTTTATTATGCTGCATATTTTAGTTGTGTGAACAGTTGTGTCTCACATCTGTAAATACATTTGTATCTCTGTTTTGTTAAAACTTGATTTCCTATCTATACTAAACTTTCACTTTTCCTCTGTGATCACAATTATTTTAAACAAACCTGATAATAAGCTGTGGTCTGAATCATGGTTTGAATTGTATTTTAAACCGTGGTCCAAACCACGGTCTAAATTGTGGTCTGAACTATGGTTTGGATCACGGTCTGAATCATGATTTGAACCAAATAATTGAATCGCGGTTAGAACCAAAATGAACCAGACAATAGCGGTTTGATTTGGTTCAGTTTGAATTTTTCATGGTTTAATTTGGTCTGAAATTTTTTCAAACCAATAACTAGTGGTTTGATTTGTAAATTGATGCAAATCAAATCAAATCGAACCATTTACCATTTACACCCCTGTGTTATGAAATACCTATATTTTTTCTTCATAATATTACTCGTCTATGCAAGCACACAAACAAAATATATCACGAGATTGTTTAATTTAATTTAATTTATTTAATTTTTATTGTTGGTGTGAAGCATATTTTTTCTTTTTAAAATTCAATGTGATTCTTATTTTCATTATTTCATCCGTACCAAAAAGACAATTTCAGTTTTTTCGTAGTTAATTTGATTAAATTTTGACTAAATTAAAAAGTAGAAAAAAAAAATCGAAAATGAGATTTTAAAACTTTTTACTGATACACAAATAAAATAATCATCAAAATTTTCCATTAAAACAATCAAACTAATAAAAAATATTAATCCAAATACAATTGAATTAACCACTAAACAATAGGACTATAAATATGCAAACAACTACCCATATTAAAATTATAATTGTATTAAAGGTTGATCGTCTAATTTACAAACTTTCGCAATTGGTTATTCAGTTTATAATTACTGCAACCTGATGATTGTTTATTTTGTTAAATTGGTGCAATGTGTTATGGAAGGTAGAGATTATTTGGGGTGGAATTTTAACTTACGCCCAAGTTTACACTGTCATCCTGGCTAGCATGATTCTTCAGCAGCATCTTGAGCATAGCATCTTGTATTGACGTCTTGACATACTGTAAGTACCCAAATCCGGATCGTCAAAATCCATTAAAAGTTAACCGAAATTCATTAACTGGCCCGCTCCAGGTTAACCGGAACTCGTTAAGCTCCCCGTTGCCAAGCCAACGAGACGTCCCGGGACTGTCCCGTGCATCCCGACGTCCAAACGTACTTGACACACGTCATTGCACGTGAAAGTACGGCTTTCCCTGAAAAACACACTTTCCGGCACTTTTCGGGGGCGTTTCGGACATTTTCCGGACTGTTATTTTAAAAAAAAACGGACAAAACCGGGACCCGGGCACGAACTCCCACAAGGCCTGGTGAGTCATGGGACACTTGGCATGCATGCCACCTCCCTCTAGTCACCTTTCAATCAAAAATCAAGGAGAAAAGACTAAAATATCCCTGGTATGCAGTCCAAGTCCGGCCGGACTCCTTTGCAGACTCTCAAAAATTTCCAGCAAGTCCCTCCAATTTCCAAAGTTTCACAAAACCCCCTGAATTTCAAGCTATGTCCGGCCGGACTCGTGCTGAAATTTCACCTATAAATAGAAGGGATGTCAAAGCCATGGAAAAAAAACAAAAATTCACTCCATTTTCACCATAGCCACGGCCTAAATTGAGTTCCACTCCCCCCGAGCCTCGGTTTTACCTCGTTTTGTGTGAAAACTCCGTATTTCAATCAAATACGACCCCCTCCACTCCAAAACACCGTTCCAAACCACTTTCCGTATCCCGTATACACCCCCCGAGCCAAAGGAGTCAACCCTAGCCATAGGTATAACTCCCTCTCCCTAATCTCTCGTTCTGCCTCGGTTTACGCGCCAGTCGCTATAACCGTTTCGGACGAACATCGTTGAAATGTAGTCGCCTCCGTCTAACGGGGTCCGATACGTTTTAGCCCCTAGATCCTCTTCTCTTCCCGTAAGAGAAGTAATCTCGGGTTAAAACGGCGTTCCGACCCCGTTCCGTTTACTTTTATGTCATTTACAATTCCGGATCTATCAATCCGTCGATCGTCATTTAAATTTCTGTCATTTACAATTTCGGACCATTTGATCCGTCGAGCGTCGTTTACTTTTACGCAAATTTACCATTCCGAGTCGTTTGGCTCGTCGATCGTCATTTACAATTCGGAGTCGTTTGGCTCGTCGATCGTCATTTACGATTTCGGATCGTTTGATTCCGTTGATACCACACTTTAAATACTGTCATTTACAAGTCTGACCCGTTTGGATCGTGCTAGTATTTACTTTTCAAAGTCCGAGTCGCAACCAGATTCGTTGATTGCATGTCATTTAATACGTTTTTTCCCGTGAAAATCGTTAACAATGTAATGCCCGGTTCAAAACCGGAGTTCGACCTTCGAACTCTCTTTCAAAACACGCGAAATGACGTTTGGCATCCGAACGCTCATCTTCAAACTTAAAAGCCGCCATTTGACATTCAAAATCATTTAATACGTTTTTTCCCGTAAAAATCGTTAACAATGTAACGCCCGATTCAAAACCGGAGTTCGACCTTCGAACTCTCTTTCAAAACACGCGAAATGAAATTTGGCATCCGAACGCTCGTCTTCAAACTCAAAAATCCGACGTTTGACATTCAAACGCTATTTTCTTAAAAGTCAACATTTGACACTTAAGATAAACAGATAAAATCAGCATTTGCGCCACTTTTTCCTAAAAACTTCCAAAACCGACGTTTGTCATTCAAACGCTCGTCTTTTTCAAACAAAGTCACCTAATCAACGTTTGACATTCAAACCAAGATTAAAGCTTGTCATTCAAGCCCCCATTTCAAAATGCAAACACACACACACACGCACACATTTTCGAGAAAGGTAGAAAGACTCTTCCCGAAACGTAATGTGACCTCCGAACCTAACAATCTCTGGTACCAATAAAGCTTTTTACTCGTTTTTGCTACCAAAAATGACCCCCCCCCCCGTTTTCAAAGCTTTTTCCTAAGTTTTTGCTGCCAATAAAAACGACACCATTTTCACAAAAGCCGTTTCTCAACGTTTGGGCTCAAAATACAAAAACCGCGTGGCGACTCCTCTTCCTTCCCGAAAATCGAAGTCTCAGACACCAACCCTCCGCGAAAGACAACCGCCTTTTCGCTTCGCGCGAAATCCCGGGTAATTTCAGTTGCCGACTCCGCTGGGGACTTGGATACTTTTTAAAAAATTGCCGTTGTTTTCAAAAAAGCCTTCCGTGGGTCAAACTTTCGTTTACCCTTCCTCGTTTTCGTGTGCATGTGTTACTTTAAACCTCGAACGGTTTTTTCAAAGGCATTACATTGTCGTCTTTTCAAAATCATACCATGTTTGTGCATCCCCATTCATGTTCGATTTTCATGCTATCTTTTGAACTGCGCATCAAAATTCTTTAAGACACATTCTGAAAAATCTCTGTTTTACTCAGAAAAAAGAATTTTAGTGACCGCACACTACTCGCACTTGCTGCCTCGGTACATCGCACTTCACGTACACTTGCTGCCTCGGTACACTGCACACTACGACCCCTAACCCGGGATGGCCTTATCAGTTGCACCTCGGTTGGTCTGCCAGACACCTTTCGAGGGCGCACGGGGTCGTCCCAAACAGCCCATCATAGCCCGTGTAAGCCATCCACTCTCTGTGTCACACTTTGTCCAAGACCCCGGTTGGTTTTTGGCTTAGTTCGTGTCATAAAGCCTAAGTGTATGTTTTTTACAGCGGGTTCCGCCACGAGTCAAGCTCGAGAGGTTGAGACCGAAGGTCATTCCCGACCCGAAGTCTTGAGCTTTTCAGCCTTGACTTTGACGCGGAGCTCTGCCGAAAAATATACTCGAAGGTTCAATGTGACACCGTGTCACCAAACCTCACCGTATACATCGTGCCAGCCACAACTTGGCAAACGCCAAAAGCTAAGGTCCCTCGCACAAGCTAGTCAGGAGAGGTCATGCCGAAATTTTGGCACGATCCCCGCCTTAACTTAAGGACGTTGACTTCGACTGTGGCCCGTGCGTCACATACGTTGGAAGTTTGCGTGATCAGCTAGCCTTAAGTTCACTTTTTCCTTTGTCGGTGGAACTCGCTTGCCTTATAGGACCTCGCTCGGGATAGTCCGTCCCGAGAAAGATGATCTACAAATGGAAACGAGGGGCTTATAAGCGTAGTGACGAGATCCACTGATTAGAGCTCTAGGGTTAGTTGCGAAAAAGAAGACACGCTCTTTTCCAACCGATTAGGACTATGAGAAAATGCGTTTTAAGTAAACATTAATCGGTAACTGCACATTGCACAAGCCCGAAACCTTGAGCCAAATACCCTTTTCTGAAGCCTAAACCCTCCCTTTCGTTCCCTGCAGCGAGCAGAAAGTGGTTCAGATTTCCGGGTCAGCGCCTCGCGAATTACGATTCTGATAGCATCAGACAGTTCTTCGGTTCCCTTAGTCCCCTCAGCCAGAATTTCCGACATGTCTAGCTCACCGAGAAATCGTGACGGGGACGGACCCCCGCCACCGGTAACAGATATGACTTTGGAAGAAGCCATCCGGGCTTGTGAGGTTCACAAGAGGTAGAAAGAAGATCAGCAGAATTTCGTGGTATAGCTTCTGAATGAGCGAGGTATAGCAGCTATCCCCCAGTCAGACGGTACTTTCGTCCTGGTCGAGGATGACGATTTCCCAAAACCAGTTCCTCAAACCTTCAATCAGGTTCCTCCCCCGCCAACTTATGGGATTCCTTCGAACCAAGGAAATAGCCGACCTAGGCTTCACGTTGCCACCTCTCAAGGCAACCCTGTCATATTTGGCCAGGCCAGTGCTACTCCCATCATTCAATACCACCAGCGCACCGCTGGACCATCTCAAACAGATGCCAATATCCTTCAATACCCTCCCGGGTTCATCCCGTTCCCTATACACGAATCCTAAAACATCGGGGATAAACCCCGATATAGTTCAGAAAAGGCCCCCATATATCCACATATATCAAGCCTTCCACCTCCAATCACTACCGCTCACGTGGTAGCACCCGGCGCCGAGCCTCACAGTCCACCACTGGACCCTACTTTAGCCTGGATGTTCAAACAGATGAAAGACATGAAAGCCACCATGAGCAGCTTAAAGCAAGAAACGCTCAAATCCACAGATCCGGGAATGGTCACGCCTCTCCCTGCCAAGTTTAGAATGCCGGAGATGGACCGATTCGACGGAATTGAATGTCCTCAAACACATGTCGACACCTACGTTCTCGGCATGAGAGCGAAAGGAGCAACCCTCCAGCAAATGGCCGACCACTTCCAGCATACGCTCAAAAGTTCAGCGTTACGATGGTTTCTGAGGGTCAAGCCTGCGGATCGCCACACCTGGGATCAGATTAGTAACATCTTCCTGGACCGGTACAGATCCAACTTAGAGTAGGAAACAAGTCGTGAGGACTTAATCACCACTGAGCAGAAAGCGGATGAAAGCGTCGGCGAATTCGGCGTGCGTTGAGATGGCAATGGTCACTCGGGCAGAGGTTCAGCGTGCCTTGGATTCGTCGGTTGGATTCGAGCAGAGTTTTGGCGTGCGTTCGAGTTGCCGGTTTGACTCGGAAAGAGCCGGGACGCCTCGAGAAAGACCAGGCAAGGCCTCGGAGTACCACAAGGGGCCTCAAAGTACCTCGAGAGTGCCTCGAGGCAGCGCGGGAGCATTGCGAAGCGCTCGGAGAGGCTTCAGAGCATCACAAGGGGGCTCGGAAGGCCTCAGAATGATCCGAAAGGGGTCGGGATTGCCCCGAAGGGTCTTAGAGAGGTGCCTGAAGGCTGGGGGGAGAGGAGAGAAGAGGGAAATGTGTGAAATGAGGGAGGGGGAGCCCTCTATTTATAGTGCCAGGATCTGTGCAATAAGGTCCGTACGGACCTTGCAGGTAATCCAAATTTTTGTTTTCCTCGATTTGAGGGAATATGTGGACTTTAAGAGGATTCTGAAATGATGATGTCTGGTGAGAAGAAGGTCCGTACGGACCAATATGTCATGCAATAAGGTCCGTACGGACCTTTCATGCATTTCAGTAATGATGCACTCCGGGATTTGAGGGAATAAGTTGGACTTTAAGTGGATTCAGTAATCATTGAAGCAAAGAGGTCCGTACAGACCATGTTTGCTTTTCCTATTTCTGAGAAATTCCTAAAAAGTCCTTTTGTGTTTTTATTCCAGGAAGGTCCCTCCCTTGGTTTGGTTGGGGTTTTTTGAGGGGTTTGAGTGACACGGGCCTTCGAGACTGCGACTGTGTGAGTCTGAGGTATTTCCCGTGTGTTCGGAAGAGGGTGATCCAGATTGGGGTACTTACAGAAGCTCCTCGGCGACGTTACTTACGGAGGAAGTGGGGTCGTTGATAAGATAAGGGTCCTAATCTGGATCGCGTGCTGGGAGAGGAAGTGACCGTGTAGGTCGGTGTGAGGACATGGCGGTGTCCTGTTGTATGACCGTTTAGGTCAGTTGGCTGGACCCTGTGATAGGATTCCTATATATCCCTAGCAGGAATCAAGCCTGATCGTAGTTCATGAGTGTGGGGTGAGTGTTGTTGTGCATGAGGACATGAGGTGTCCTTGTGACTGAAACTCTGTGTGTGGATGTGATGGTATCCTGTGAGTGACCGTATAGGTCGGCTATGAGGACGTGGTGGCATCCTGGGTGACCGCATAGGTCGATGGTAAGGACGTGGTGGCGTCCCGGGGTGACCGTATAGGTCGATGGCTGGACCCTGTGATAGGATTCCTACGTATCCCTAGCGAGAATCAAGCCTGGTCGTAGTTCAGAGGTCGTGAAATTGTGAGTGTATGCGGGCGTGGTGGTGCCCTGAATTGTCGTGCGACCGTCGAGGTCAACTGTGAGGACGTGGTGGCATCCTGGGGTGACCGCATAGGTCAGTGGTAAGGACGTGGTGGCATCCTGGGGTGACCTCATTGGTTAGTGATAAGGACGTGGTGGTGACCTGGGGTGACCGCATAGGTCAGTGGTAAGGACGTGGTGGCGTCCTGGGGTGACCGCATAGGTCAGTGGTAAGGACGTGGTGGCTTCCTGGGGTGACCGCATAGGTCAGTGGTAAGGACGTGGTGGCGTCCTGGGTGTGCAATCTTACTAGAAGATGGTTTGTGGTGTGACCGCCGAGGTCAACTGTGAGGACGTGGTGGCGTCCTGGGGTGACCGCATATGTTAGTGATAAGGACGTGGTGGCATCCTGGGTGTGCAATCTTACTAGAAGATGGTTTGTAGTGTGACCGCTGAGGTCGACTGTGAGGACGTGGTGGCATCCTGAGGTGGAAATTTTACAATTTTCCGAATCGGGTGGTTTAAAGCCTTCCGAGCTGGAGATAGTGATTTTGGAGGTTTATGCGGTCTTTTGGACCGAGTGGTTTAAAGCCTTCCGGGCTGGAGATAGTGATTTGGGAGGTTTATACGGTCTTCTGGACCGAGTGGTTTAAAGCCTTCCGGGCTGGGGATATGAGGACTTGATTCGTCTTCTGTCTGCGGTCGTGTTATGTATGAGGACTTGATTCGTCTTCTGACAGCGGTTGTGTCATGTATGAGGACTTGATTCATCTTCTGACTGCGGTTGTGTCATGTATGAGGACTTGATTCGTCTTCTGACTGCGGTTGTGTCATGTATGAGGACTTGATTTGTCTTCTGACTGCGGTTTGCGGAGGCGTGGCTGCCATGTGCTTCGATTGTGAGAGGTGTGAATGCCTTGTGTTTTATCCGCTGACTGCCGATGTTCATCTCCTGGGGATATGTGGCCTTTTAGGGGCTTTTTTCGCTGAGAAGGTGACTTCGGTCTTGCTTTGATGGCCGGTGGTTGACTCACCGTCTGGCGTTTTGGAGGTGTCTTGTGCCTTGGGATTTGTGCTTGGAGGTGCTGGCTCCTTTTTGCGCTTGTTTTACCGTTTAGTGGGCGAGGTCCGGGCTTACGATGACGGCCGGTGGTTGAGTTGCCGTTTAATGGGCGAAGTCCGGACTTACGTTGACGGCCGGTGCTTGAGTTGCCGTTTTAGTGGGCGAAGTCCGGACTTACGTTGACGGTCGGTGCTTGGGATATGCGGTCTTGTACGGGTTTGCAAGAATGCCATTTTGACTTGCTGGGGAAGGAGTTCGGGATTACTTCGATGGCCGGTGCTTGAGTTGCCGTTAAGTAGGCGAAATCCGGGCTTACGATGACGGCCGATGTTGGTTTTGTTGGGTTAAGGACCAAACTGCATTGAATCTGCTGAAATAGGCCTCTGGACAGCCAGGGGCAAAGATTATAAGGGCAGAGAAGTAATTTGGCCACGGATTGCAAGAAGGTCCGTACGGCTCTTCTTCCTCTGCAAAGAGGTCCGTACGGACCAATGTTGATTGTTACAGTTCCCAGGTTTTGACCAGCTTTAAAACTGAGGCTTTTCCCATTTCTTCTTCTTCCAGTTTCGTGCACCAGCGAGAGAGAGAGAGGGAGAAAACTCCATTGTTGTCCCAAAATTCCTAGAAAATCTTCCACACTTAGCTTGAATTGCTTGTAATGGCGGAAGGATCACGGAGAGGATGTCGTCAACGGAGCCAAGAGATGATCGAGCAAAGGATGGAGCTTCAAAGGAATTGCACTTCCTTCAATCCTTCTTCGAAGAACCCGGATGTGTTGTATCCGAATCCGGAGGTGCACACTAGGCGAGCTAGGAACGTCAGGGAGGTAAGAAATCAATTTCCCCTTGATTTCTTGCTTGAATTTTTGAATGCTAGAACTAGGTTTTAGTTTTTCGCATATTTGGGGCTTTTGTTATTTGTCATGCTTTTTGTGAAATTCGTGATGAATTGTAAAAATTGAGCATGTAAAAATTGTGGGTATGTGATTTTTGTGCAAAAATGTGTAGATTAGCTCTTATTTGTAAAAATAAAGTGCCTCTCTTTGAAAATGCATGCTTTGGTGTTTTGTACCTTATGCTATTTTCGTATGTACATTGTGAGAAAAATTGCCATGTAGGGACAAGTTTCATGAAAAATGTGACATTTGCTGTATTTTGTGACGGGTTTTGTCTGAAAGTATGTGCCGTGTAGGGACGGACTTTTCTAAAAATGTGTAGTGTGTGCCGTGTTTTTGGTGACGGACTTTGTGGGGAAAATATGTGCAATATGTGCCGTGTTTTGTGGCGGGTTAATTTTGAAAATGTGTCGTGCAGGGCTTAATCCCTCTGTTGAGAAAATTTGTACAGTGTGTGCCGTGTTTTGTGACGAACTGCATGGGAAAAATTATGTGCAATGCATGCCGTGTTTTGTGACGGGTTACATGTGAAAATTATGTGCAATGTTGGGACGGACCCATATATGTTATATATATATATATATATATATATATATATATATATATATATATATATATATATATATATATATATATATATATATATATATATATATATATATATATATATATATATATATATATATATATATATATATATATATATATATATATATATATATATATATATATATATATATATATATATATATATATATATATATATATATATATATATATATATATATATATATATATATATATATATATATATATATATATATATATAGTGTTTTGCATTAAGCTTGTGGCGACGTACCTTTGCTGTGTTTACCTGCAGGATGTGGGGCTTTTGTCTGGGAAAGCCAAGAAGATGAAGTCTCGAGGGTCGCTCGAGGCAGTAGTGGAGCTATGGCAGCAGTTGCCGGATATCTCTGTAGAGGGCGGACCGAGCCCTAAAAGATTGGTCTATGCTTTCGTCTTGGGCGTGCTCGTGGAAAACTTGGTCGGGATTTCTGATACGAGGAAGAAATAGAGTATCTTCCTAGGCTTGTCCGAGTATTGGTGGGACACCACCCACACCTTTCATCTGAGCTGGGGTGAGGTGACGGTGACGCCCACCAATTTTGCTGCTATCACCGGGCTTTCCTTCAAAGGAGGGCCAGTGCGGTGGAGGGATAGGATAGCCATGGATGTGCTTGCTGAGTTGTTGGGCTTTGTGCCTCTTCCTCACAGGGGCCTGGGCATGCTGTACAGCGATGTGGAGATGAGGATTACGGCCTGTATTGGGGCCTTTTGCCGTGGTACCGGTTTGGTGACGGCGGAGCAGCTGGCATGCTCCTTTCTGTGGTTTGCCTTTTCCGAGACTCTATTCTCGAACCACGCAACTACAGCTCCCTTTGCTCTGCTGGAGAGTTTGACTGATTTGGAGAGGGTCTGTGACATAGCCTGGGGAGAGGCGGGCCTGGCGGAGCTTTATTTCTCCTTGGACCGGTTTAGCCGATGCGTGGCTAGTTCTTTAGGCTGCTTTGACTTTGCTTTAGAGGTATGAGTTTATTGCTGTGTTTGATTTAGCAATTTGTCATTTCTCCATTTTCTTTTGCACTGAACCTTTTCTGCTTTTGTCACAGGTGTGGTTCTATGAGATCTTTCGGCGCTTCCCGTTGGATCGAGATCCTGAGGCCATAGCGGCCTATCCTGCTATGTTGAGCTGGGCCCGTCCGGCGAGGAAGAGGAGGACTATTAGGGGGAAGCTCACCATCGCTTACGGGGATGTGCAGGAGCATCTGGAGAGAGAAAGCCCGGCAGAGTTTGATCTGTACCCCTGGGCTCGGTATGGGGCTGATAAGTTCGAGGGGGCTACCGTGGTGACGGCGCAGCGGAAGATGCTGCGGGGCCTGACCTGCGATGTCATGTACTTCGAAGAGAGGGTCTTTTGGCAGCATGGACCGGGTATGCTCCCCTTGGCTCCGAGGGACCCGCCTTTTGGGATGATGGATTCCCGTGAGATGGACGTGCTGGAGTTTGAGAGATATCTTGGCGGCGCGAGTGCCGATGAGTTTGTCTTGTTTGGAGAGGAGTATGGGACCTTCGTGAGGAGGAAGTTGAGGATGCCACAGGTGTTGGCGAGGGAGAGGGAGGCTGGCTCACCAGGTCCCCCAGAGGTTCCGGTGCTTGGGCCGGATTTTACATATGTTCTCGGGGATTCCTCGAGGCAGAGGGTGTCAGTACCCTTCCCTGAGCAGGCTCCAGCTGCCTACCGGGTTGACCCTGATGTGCCGGTGAGTGTGCTTACTCTTTTCCGTCTTGGCACCTTTTCTGTATTTTCTCCTTTTGTATGCCTGTATCTCTTTGACTGAGCGTTTCTTTGGCTGTTTGCTTGTGCAGGTCCCGGGGAGAGCCTATGACATGCTGACCCGCCGTTATGTGGCGATGCGATCTTTTGCGAAGAAGATGGCGGGGAAGCTGTCTTGCCGGTCCTCGAGGCGTGTGCCGGCGTATGAGACGATGCCTTCGAGGCATTCTGTGGATGTTCCTCCACCGAGGGTTGAGCCAGAGCCGCAGCAGGAGGGACCCTCTTAGGGGCGGCATATCATGGATGCCAAGACATCTTCGGGAGTCCAGAGGCCGTCAGTCTTTCACCAGTTCTGGCCTTCGCAGGAGGCACCGGGGGAGAGTTCGTCAGAGCCTTCCTTCTTCGACCCTTTTGTCGAGTTTGACCCTTCCGAGTATCTTGAGTACCTACCCCAGGAGGGGGTTCAGTATTCTGACGACGAGGGTGTGGCTGGCGAGTTTGTCGGGGTGCTCGATTTCTCGCTGGAGGATGTTGGTGATGATGATGATGCTGAAGAGTCGGATTAGGGCTCATTTGCTTTCCCTCTTTCCATATCTTCTTCTTTTTTTTTGTTTAGCAACAGACATTATATGTACCTGTAATAAAACATTTGCATTTGCACCGCAAAATATTCTATTTTAAGATGTAATGCCATATTTCGTGATTCCCGGGAATTGTCCTAGGAATTGTTGCTATTTTATTTTATTTGTGCATGTCACGTGAGCTGGGAGTGCGTTTGTGGGTAGTGTATTCTTGCCGGGAATGGCTTTGGCCAGTGTTTGGGCAGTTTGGAGCAAGGTCCTGCTGGGAACAGTGGTTGTTGGCCTGTTTGCTGGGAAAGTGGGGCCAGGTTACAACAAGGTCCGTACTGACCAACTTGGTGTGCAAAGAGGTCCGTACAGATCACCTTTGCTTTTGGGAAGGGATAAAGGCTTTTCGGATGTCTGGACTTTCCCCATTCCCCATTTGCAGCCATTTTCGAGCTTTCTTCCCCATTTTCTTTAGGAACCTCCATTTTTGCCGTGGATTCTTCGTACGTTCCAAGAATTTTCCAAGGCTTTCGTAGGAGCGGCAAGCACACTTCCTTGAGCGGCTGAAAATGTGGATACGACACCGTATGAGGCATCAGAGGCGGGCTTTCGAGGTAAGGTTTCGACTTTGCTCGGTTTGGTCTCTTAAGGAGTTGGTTCCTGATTGGGAGTTGTTGCGGGCTGCCGCGATGTTCTGGGATGTCAGGAGGCATGTGTATTTCTTCTCCTACAATGAGATGGTGCCCACCTTCGAGGATTTTTGGGCTTTGATTGGAGGACCGGAGGTGGAGGCCATCTCGCTTCCTTTGATTGGCGGTGCTGCCGTGAGCGTGAAGCTTGCGTGCTTTCTTCGGACTTCATTGGGAGAAGTGCAGGGCATGATCCTTGATTCGGGTCATATTGACATTTCTGTGCTACCGGAGAGGTTCATGATTGATGATGAGAGTGATGTCTCTTGGGATGCATTTGCCTTGTGAGTGATAGCAACGCTTTTCATGGTCAGCTCCCTTGGGATATGTGATGGTGCTTTGCTGGATGTGGTTGGGCACTGCAGAGCTGGAGAGGATATTGTCCCGTTGGTGCTGGGGGAGACTCTTCATGGTATTGATCGTCTAGCGACTAGGGATCGGTTCATGAGAGGGGGAAGCCCTGCTTTGCTCACCTTGTGGCTGCGGGAGAGGCTTTAGGCTATGCGTGAGGCTCCGACGTCGTTCAGCCCGTGGACATTTGCTCAGCGTCCTCTTGTGTCGGATATGGACCAGTCTGCCTGGGAGAGATGGATGGCACAACTTGGTACGCATCAGATCCGTTGGTGGGTTCCGCACTGGGGGATTGAGACTAGGAGGGCCTTTCAGGAAGGGTCCTATATTGTCAGAGTTCCAGGTTTGTCTTGGTCCTCTTTCTATATTCTATCGCTTGTCTCCCGGCAGTTTGGGATGAAGCAGGAGCCTCTGGTGGGCTGGGATGACCTTGCTATTGCGGAGGTAGCTCCTCTTTGTATGGTAGCTCCGGGTGCTCTTTCGTATTTTCTGAGGGTATGGAAGTATTCCGCTTTCCCTCCTGTGGTGCTCCTTAGACGTCGGGAGAGTGTCGTATTGACTACCCGGTACTTGGCCTGGTATGAGCAGCGTGTTGGGCAGTCCCAAGTGGCTTTGGAGAGCAGGCGTGGAGCGATTCTGGGGCCCGATTGCCGTAGTAGCTATTGCCTTAGGAGTGCCGAAGCCTGGTCTGACCCTCAGGACGTGACGGGAGACACTTTGTTTGACTACGAGACTAGAGTTGACCGACTGACGGAGAGAGGTCCTCTTTTGCAGACTCGCAAGGAGGAGATCCGAGCCGAAGCACGGGCGAATGAAGCCCTGCGAGCTGCTGGATTGTCTGACTCTATGGGGAGGACCCCTAATCTCGGACTGAGAGACGCAGAGTTGGCTCGTGTGGAGCGGAAGAAGACTCGCCGGGGACGAGGGAAGATAGGGAAGAATGGCGAGGGGACAAGCGCAGATGTGAATGTGTGCCCCAAATTTTTTGTTTATTGGAATTCACGCGAGTTTGAAGACATCCGAGTTATTTGAAAAACGGAGTCGCCACGCCATTTTGATTACCTCAAAACTTTGAAAAAAAGGTTTTATGGGTTCGGAGGTTAAGTTACCCCTTGGGAAGAACGTTTGGCGTTCACCCAAAGTGCCTTGCCGGAGCAAGTCTCCCTAGATTTCATTAATCGTGTTTGCTTGCGTGCTTTCTTTGTGTGCATGTGTTTGAAAATAAGGGGGGGGGGAATATCCCAAGTTATCTTCCGGACGTACAAACCATTTGTTGGTTGTCGCTCGGGATTCCTTGGAATTTATGTATTTGGGATTATGATCCCGTCCTCATCTTATGACTTGTGATCATCGCATTTTAAACCTTGGGACCCTCGGGACTTGCGTGATCGAGAGAATGACTCTCTTTTGGGTCAAAGATGAGGTTCTTTAGGAAGGAATGTCCTTAGCCCATCAATCCTACGCTTTAAGACGGTCGAGCTCGTATAGAGGCTTCATACTCATTCTTAAGCGATAATTGGAGATATAGGGTTCAAGGTTATCCTTTTCCTAAAGAAATCATGAACCTTTAATGGAAGGAACGATGCAAAGATGAGAACTTTTACACCGGTCCGTTCCAAGGTTAGGGGAAAAGGGGAAATGCATGATAAAAATGACTCTTTAATGAAAAGATGACATTTTGGTTTTAGCAAATGATGCTTTTTGATTGAAAGAAATGATCTTTATGCAAATGATGCATAAAGATAGCATTTTTATGCAAATGATGCATTAGAAAAGGGGGTTTTGATGCAAAGGATGCATTTTTATTGAAAAAGATTTGATCTTTATATGCAAATGATGCATAAAGATAACATTTTTATTGGAAAATAGGGATTTTAGGTGCAAAGGATGCACCTTTATGAAAAAGACTACATTTTTATGACAAATGAGGTCTTAATGCATGCAAAAGGGGGAAGGGGGTGATAAAGATATGATCTTTATGAATAAATGCCAAGTCCCAAGCAAGATATATGAATGCAATGAGCAAGTATATCAATTAAAATGCAAGGTTAGGGCGTGCGAGGTTACCAATCGTTTCCTTCGCTTCTTCGGACGGAGCTAGGAGGAGAGGTTCTTCTTGGGTCTTCAAGGAGGAGGGAGATGGCTTCTTGAGCTTCTTCTTCGCCTTCTTGAGCCTTCAAGGGTTTTCTTCACGTCTGGACTGCTATGGAGTGTGTGTGTTTGATTGTTTGTGTTGTTGTTGTTGTGTTGAAATGGGTAGAGGAGGGCTCTATTTATAGGCAGTCTGGATAAGGCTAATGAAGCCGTGCGGCTGCAGGCCCTTTGCAAATGAGGCCGTGCGGTCTTATCCATTATGACTCAGCATTCTAGAACCATGCAAGGTGGCATTATTCTAGAAGCTTCTCCCTAATTAAGAAAAACGTGTTTTCTTAATTAGGAAGGCTCCATACAGCCCTAATTTAAATTTGGGGCCCTTCGGGACATTTCCGGAACACTAGGAAGGTCCGGGAATTACCGGGAAATTTACCGAAATGTCGGGAAAATTAACCGGAAGGCATGAGCCGGATTTGGGTACTTACGAAGCCCTCGGCAACGTCACTTGCAAGGCGAGTGGGGTTGTCGATAGAAAGGGATCCGATCTGGCGAATGCCGAGACGGATTGGGAGACCAAGGTGGTCGAGTGGCTGAACCTTTTGGAAGGCTACCTACGTATCCCGGAGGAATCAAGCCAGGCCGTAGTTCGGGAAAGATCCACTGGGGAAGGAAGAAGAGAAACTGGTCTCTTCTTTGGGGAAAAAGAAGAGAAAATGACCTAGGAGGTCAAGCAATTGATCCTACTGGGGATATGCTAGGAGTGACCCAGGTGGTCGAATATTTGAACTTTTATGAGGGGGCGCTTTATCACTGAGGAGTGACAAAGAAACAGGGTGACCAAAGTGGTCGAATGGCTGGACCTTTTATAAAAGGCTACCTACGTATCCCAGAGGAATCAAGCCTTGATCGTAGTTCAAGCATCACTAGATAGTTAGGAACGATGTCTAGGATCCTTGAGATTTTGACAATTCGGAGGTCACACCGATGAAGCTAGAGCTTATGGCGCTATCTCTTTATGACGGAGATAGAGGTAACTTAAGTTGGGAAACTTGAGCGTACGTCACTATTCGCGGATAGTGGTATCACAAGTTGAAATGATTTGGGCATACGTCACTATTCACGGATAGTGGTAGCACAATTTGGAATGACTTGGGCATACGTCACTATTCGCGGATAGAGGTAGCACAATTTGGAATGACTTGGGCATACGTCACTATTCGCGGATAGAGGTAGCACAATTTGGAATGACTTGGGCATACTTCACTATTCGCGGATAGAGGTAGCACAATTTGAAATGACTTGGGCATACTTCACTATTCGCGGATAGAGGTAGCACAAGTTGGAATGACTTGGGCATACTTCACTATTCGCGGATAGAGGTAGCACAAGTTGGAATGACTTGGGCATACTTCACTATTCGCGGATAGAGGTAGCACAAGTCTAGAGTTCTGACAATTCGGAGGTTGTCACCTAGCGTTATCCCGTTATAACGGAATTAACGGAGGCGACTGGGAATAAAGCTTGATTGCTTCATAGATAAGGGATATTTTCTGAAAAGATGTTATCTTGGTTAAAAGATAACGAAAATTGCATGCCCAGGTGGAAGGTCCAGGGGCAGGATTGTAATTTATGCTCAGAGCGAATGAGGCCGCCCGGCATGAGATGGAGAAAAAGAAGCCGTACGGCTAGAAGCCAGTTTTTTCCAGATTATTAAAAACAGGTTTTGAACGGGGACTGGGCACTTGTTGCCGCCCACTTCAGCCGAGAGAGAGAGAAGAGAGAGAGAGAATTTCAAAATTCTTCAACCCCTTTGCTTCCCTTTGATTTGAGATGGATCCGGAGGGCAATCCCATACCGAGGCAAGCAAGGAGAAACATCTCGGCGGCCGCGAGAAGGAGGAGGAAGGAGCTCATGAGGACGGAGAGGAAGTATGACTTCCTTACGCCTCCATCGGAGCTTTACCCGGGGAGAAGGGAGCACAAATCGACGAACCCGCGATCGGTTGGGGTAAGCATTCTCATTTTGCTCAAATCCGATGATTTTGCTTGATTTTTGAATGATTTAGGGCTTGACCCGAATTATAGGATTTTTGAATGATTTTTTGAATGATTTTGAGATGCATGAACAACCTATGAGGCTAAGAATATGCAATGTGCAACTTGTTTGATGAAAATTATGAGAATGACTCACTTTTTTCTCGCAAAATGAAGTAAGAATGAGAATTTTTTCAAAATATGAGACGGAGTTCTTGCCTTGTGCTAGAACTAGGTCAAAATTCTGATTTTCAATGAGAAAACATGATTTTGGAAGATGAAAATGATTCATGCATGCCATTTTTTTTGAAAGATAGTGCTTATGTGCGAAGAATTGTGATTTTGTGCTTTAGGAAAGCAATGACGCGTTTTAAGTGATGAAAGACACGTTTTTCATGCAAAGGATGCTAGAAAAACTTTTATGAATGCTTTTCTTTTGAAAATATGTGCACTTTTGAATATATGCATGCTTTTGAAATGATATGAAGGACTGACGCTTCTTTTTGATGTGCTTGTCTACAGGAGAACAAGTCTAGAGGACCGTCGGAGATAGC
Organism: Adenophora triphylla var. japonica; assembly: GCA_022495995.1. Taxonomy (NCBI): domain Eukaryota; kingdom Viridiplantae; phylum Streptophyta; class Magnoliopsida; order Asterales; family Campanulaceae; genus Adenophora; species Adenophora triphylla. The sequence continues at coordinate 246,130 of JAFEMH010002132.1, read as the reverse complement.
GGTCAAGCTTTGGCAGAGGATGCCAGATTTTGAGAAGAATGGGGCAAATCCCAAGCAAATGGGTGAGGGCTACCGGCCCGGATGCATTTGTAGAGGCTATCGGCGGGGTGTCCACATCACCTCTAAGAGCAAGGGCTTGGTCCAGCCCTTTCCGAGTTCGTGGGACAAAGACACATAGCTTTCACCCGAGCCGGGAGAGCCGACAAAGTGACTCCCGCCGATTTCACCGCTATTACCGGCCTACGCTCACCGGGAGGCCCGTGACTTGGAGGGACCACATCACGGAGGAGTTCCGTGCTTTGGTCGGGTTTGAGCCGATTCCCAAGGGGCCGGGATGGAGACACGGAATGTCGAGGTGGCAGCCGTACTTCCATGCGTAATTTTGTCGCTAATGATGTGATCGCCCAGCCACCGGCTAGAGCATTCATATGGTTGATGCTATCAGTCACCATTTTCTTGCCACCTCCGGGACGATAGCTATGACTTGCCTCCTCGACTCTCGGGAGGATGTTGATGGGATAGGGACGGTCTCTGGGGAGAGGCCGGATTGGCGGAGCTCTACTTCTCGTTGGACATGTACAGTGGAACAAGGCCGCTTCGATGGATCGCTTTTCATTTGCCCTTGAGGTAGTCTCCTTTCTTTTCTTTCTTTTCTTTTCCCCGTCTTGAGACTTTTATAAGAGAGAGAAAATGACCTTTTGATGTTTTGAACATGCAGCCTGGTTTTGCGAGGTGATCGGGTTCTTCCCTTGGAACCAAGAGAGTGATGTCACCATCTTCCCCGCTATGGTTCGCCGGAGGGGAGATGCGAGAGATAAATTCACGGGGAAGACCCGGATTACCTTCGACTACAAAATGGTGAGGCCGGTCATCAACTGTGGATGGGCACGATGGAGTGGACTTCTACCCCGGGGCGTGTATCCTGAGATTTTGCCGGGAGATGCTATTGAGGTGACGAGGCGCAGGAGGTGGCTCACTGGCCGACATGTGATGTCATTTACTTGGGGGACCGCTTCGAGACAAAGATGGTCATGTTCCCCCACTAGATGCCATTACTCCTCGTGATCCTCCAAAGACGGATGCCGCAGCCTGTGGACCGGCCGCAGGATGAGATTGAGAGGTACTGTGTGCGTGGCCGCAGAGGAGTACTTTGATATGGACACCCCTACGCCGTGTTTGTGGAACAGCGCTCGAGGACGCCACGTGGCTAGTGAAGCCGGCGGTCACTCGTGGATATGGGGAGGATGAGCCTACCGACCCGCCGATCCCTCCCCGCGCATTTGTCCTACGTGGTCCATGGAGTGCCGAGGAGGATGAGGATACCGTCCCCGATGCTAGGGAGCCCCAAGACACCTTGCCGCCCGATAGCACCGTAAGTGTACTCTTAGGGTCTTATTCCCTTTTTAGCTTTCGCATTTTCTCGCTTTTGCAATTTTCTCGAGATTTTTTGAGATTTTTCTCTTCTTTTTCTCGTGTTCCACTCGCACTTACGATAGGCCGGTGCGTAATAGGGCCGGGAAGGACATGTGCCTGCCTCTTCGAGGAAGCCGGCTCGCGCTTCGAAGGCGGCTAGCTGATGCACAGGAGCTCGGGCGCAAGAGACGGCACGTCTGGGGCACGGCGTCTACCTCATCGGCCTCGGAGTACTCTTCCAGCCATGCCTCGGGCGGGGACCCAACGCCGACATTCCGGAGCAAACTGGCCGAGTACGGGCACGATAATGTCCATCTATCTGATGTGAGCGACCAGGAGGACCTGATGAGGGAGGCTAGCATCTATGAGCTGAGCAGCGATGAAGAGGAAGAAGAATCGGAGGCCTAAGAGGTCTCTAGAATAGATTTGGAACAAAAACAAACAATTTACAATTTGATGCACACTTTGCTTATTTTTTGTTTTATTTGGGCGCCGATGGGGCGAAAACATTGTATTTATGTTTTATTTGCTTTTCTAATTCATGCTTTTTCAATTTGCATATTATCTGAGCCTTGGGGCGACTTTTTTGCTTGGAATTGGGGCTGAAACTGGGCCAGAATGATTTATAATGGTGTATGAATGCTTGAATGGCTTCTGAATATGTTTTTGTACAGGTTTTGGTTGAAAATGTGGGGTGAAAACTCCCTTGGGCAGCAACTTTGGTTGCTGCAGAATTTTTTTCTGCAGAGAGCTAATGTAGCCGTGCGGCATGGCCTTGAGGGCAAATGTAGCCGTGCGGCTAACAGCCTGTCTCGAGCCGGTTATTTTCTCGAATAAAAGCAAGGCTTGGCCATTTCATTTCATTTTCACTCTAGACTTGTCCCAATTGTTCCCAGAGCATATTTTGGACCTAAAAGCACCATCTTTGATCACTTTGCGATGGAGAAGCTCGTTAGATTGCAAAGGGGGAAACGAGACCATTTTCTATCCGGTCTTCAATCTTGGGCGAGATATAACTTCCAAAATCACAAGGGGCTGCTTGATTCTTCCTTCAAGATCAAGTCTTTATGGCATTTGAGGGATCTCCCGCCCGATTGGGATCTCGTTGAGAGCCGCAAAGAAAGTTCCTCGGGACGTCCGGAGACATGTTTATCGCTTTTCTTACAACGAAATCGTCCCAACGCACGAAGACTTCGTGAGCCTTGATTGGGAGTCCCGAGACCGAGGCTATATCTATTCCGCTGATCGGAGACGTGCGGTGACGGTAAAGCTTGCATCTTTTTTGCAGATTCCTTTGGGAGAGGCCGAGAGGATGATGGTAGCCCCTGATAGGATTGATCTTTCGATATCCCGGCAAGTTTGGGTCTCCAGATATGGCTGCGACCACGGTGGCTATGGATGCTTTCATTCTCTCGCGTATTCTCTATTTTGTTCACCGCCGAGTCCGTGGGATCTCACTATAGTGGCCTCTTGGACATGGTCGAGATCGCAGTGGCCGGGAAGGATATTGTCCCGCCGGTTTTGGGAGAGACATTTCATGGGATTGATAGGATGGCTCGGGAGACCGTTTCATGAGGTCCGGGAGTCCGGCTATGTTGACTCGTGGCCGCAGGAGAGGCTCGGGCTTTGCCTCGGGGCTTTGCCGACTGGTGCCCTTGGGTGATTTCGGAGAGGTGCACCTAGCAAGCAGAACAGTGGTAGCCGAGCCGATGATGGCTAGGCTATCCACTTCGGACATCCGTTGGTGGATACCACATTGGAGGTTGCATACTGTGAGGATATTTCAGAGTCTTATGCCGTGAGGGTTCCGTGATTCTCGCCGGTCGTCCTTCTACATACCCCGCTTGGTATCCAGCAGCTTGGGGCTTTACAGAGCCATTGAAAGTGATTGGGAGGACATCCGGACCATGGAGGTGGTGTCATTGGATATGAGAGATCCAAATGCCGGCCTTCTCTTTCTTCTCGAGGGCTTGGACACATACCGCTTTCCCACCTGTGGCTATCTTCAGAGCAGGAAGAGCACCATCTTGACCACCGTCTACTTGACCGGTACGAGAGGGAGACGGGAGCGACTCGGTTATCTTGGAGGATAGACGTCGAGCTTTACTGGGAGCCGACCGCGACTCGAGTAGGACTCGAGGGAGACCGAGGCTAAGGCGAGTTGCCATAACCAATCGTGTGACTTGGTCGAGATATGGAGGCTCGGCACAAGAGATTGTCCGAGGTTGCTCCTTCGACCGAGGCTCGCAGGGAGGAGGTGCGGACTCGTGCTCTGATAGAGAGAGCGCTCATTGACACGGGGCCGGGTAGAGGCTCCTGAGGATACCAGAGGTCGGGATGAGGGATACCGACATTATTGAGAAGAAAAGGAAGAAGACTCGACGAGGCCGAGGAAAAGGGAAGAAGATCAAGAAGACTCGCCGAATGACGACCGACAAGTCTTTTCTCAAGATCCTCTTATTGCCATTTTGCAAACACATTAGTTTATTTAGGCATTTTATTGTATTTTAGATCTTTTAGCAAGTTAGCAGAGTTAAGAGGTAGACCGTGCTTGAACTCATCAAGAAGTTTTTAACTTGTAATGAACAAGAAATATTATTTTAGAAATTAATCAAGACACATTTCATGGAAATTCAAATGTCTTTATTGATTGGGACCCGCTTTATGAAAACCGAAATGCTCCTTTACTATTTAGGACACACTTCATGGAAGCTTAATCGTCCTTTTTATTGCTTAGACCGAACCATATATGGCCGCCTACGTTCCCTTTTACAAGAAAGGCTAAGGGGCTCAGTCTACGTAGTTCATTCTCGTGAACTAATAATTTTTTTTTTTTTTTTATGTGCAAACTCGTCTTTTGCCTAGACTCGCCCTTTTTGGGGTCTTCACTTAGCCGGGCATTACTCTTTTTGCACTTTTTTTCTTTTTTTTTTTTTTTTTATATATATTTTTTTTTATGTGCACTCGTCTTTGCCTAGACCGCCCTTTTTGGGGTCTTCAAATTTAGCCGGGCATTACTCTTTTTGCACTTTTTTTTTTTTTTTTTTTTTTTTTTTTTTTTATTTTTTTTTATCGTACATAGTATCTTCTGAGTTTATCACCATTGACTGGGTGGACAAAGGGATTGCCATCCAAGTCTCGCAAGCTTCATTGCTCCTCCCGACGCATTTTCTCGCACCACATAAGGGCCGATCCAGACGGGTTCCCATTTTCCTGTGGGGTTGTCTCGGTAGGGGGCTTTACTTTCAGACTAAGTCGCCCTCTTTGATGTCTCCGGCCTTGACCTTTTATCAAACGCTTCCGGCCATTCGCCTTTGGTAGGCTCGGGTGTGTTCCATGGCTTTTAGCCTTCTCTCGTCAAGGTGGCTAACTCATCATGCCGGCCGCGCAACCATTCCACTTCATTGACACCGTTTTCCAGGAGGACCCTTAATGACGGGATTTCCAACTCCACCGGTAACACCGCTTCCATCCCGTAAGTTAGGGCAAAAGGAGTTTCTCCCCGTGGCCGTTCGACAGACGTTCAGTAGCCCTGCAGTGCTAGGTGCAGCTTTTCGGGCCAATCACGACCACGGGTGGCCATCTTCCTGATGATCCGCTCGAGTGTCTTATTAGCAGCCTTCCACGGCTCCATTGGTTTGAGGTCCGTACGGGGACGACTTGTGGCGAGTAACTCGAATTCTCGACATAGCCTATCGCAGCCTCCTTCAAGTGTGACCCATTATCGAAATGATCTCGCTGGGCACCCCATATCTCGCACATTATGTTTTCTTTGATGAACCGGGCCACTTTTCTGGAAGTGAGGACCTTGTAGGACTTGGCCTCTACCCACTTGGTGAAGTAGTCAATGGCTACCAAAACGAACTCGTGCCCATTGCTTCCGCCGGGATATTTTCCCTATCACGTCAATGCCCCAAGTTGCAAACGGCCAAGGAGTCGCCATGCAAGACATGTGTCATGAGGTGGGAGATGGTTGAGGTTGGCAAACCGCCGGCATTTGTCGCAGTTCGGACGTGCCGAATGCACTGCTTTCCATGGAGATCCAAGAGTAACCCATTCTCGAGGATCACTTGCATCGTGGCTCGGGCATTCATGTGAGGACCGCAGGGACCATTGTGGACTTCGGTCATCAACTCTCCGGCTCTTTCTTGAGTGACACATAAGAGGAGTGGTCCTTGATACCGCTTCTTGTATAGGTTGCCTCCTAGAATGACATACCGAGAAGCCAACCTTTCGTGGCTTGCAAGCTTTTGGCTCGACTCCTTCTTTTGGTCTACCTTCTTCGTCTCTCGAAAGCCGACTCTCCGTCTTTGAGAAATTGGTAACTGATTATACCAAGGTTCCTTTATAGGCTCGGGTCCTGTGTCCACTTCACAAATGTAGTCCGGGGCTTCTCTTCTACCCACTCAAGGGCTTTATGGCTTTTCCTCGGGATCTCTACCAATGAGGCTAGAGTAGCTAGAGCATCTCGCGAACTGTTCTTTTCCCTCGGCAAGTAGTGGAAAGTCACTTCTGAATCGTCTACCAACTCCTCCATACGGGCATGATACCGTTGCAGATTAGGGTCTACGCCTTCCACTTGTTGGAGACTTGGTTGATGATCGTGGCCGAGTCTCCGTAAACTTCGAGCTCCTTGACATTTCTTTTCTAAGGCGGCCTCCAAACCAAAGAATGCAAAGCTTCATACTCGGCGGCATTGTTCGTGGCAGAAAGTTCAACTTGAGGGCTATGGGGGTATGCTCATCTTTCGGATCGACCAATAGCATTCCTACACCATTTCCTCTTTGTTAGCGGCTCCGTCAAAGAACAACCGCCATCTATTTTCGTGCTCAACCGCAAAGATCCCTTCATCTCGGAAATTGGGGTTCGTGCCCTCTGTCTTCATTATCGGGGAAGTTCGCCAGTGTGATTCGACAATGCTTGACCCTTGATGGCCTTTCCGGTCACATAGTTGATGTCGTATTCTCGCCAAGAAGAAGGACCACTTCGCTAGGCGCATCGAGAGGGAAGGCTTGTCAAAGATGTACTTGATGGGGTCCATTTTCGAGACCAAATTCACAGTGGTGGGCTTCGCATATAATGCTTCAACTTGCCGACTACCTGCACTCGCCTCCCGCACAGTCTTTTCACACGCCGAGTAATTGAGCTCACTCCCTTGTAGCTTCCGCCGACAAAGTAAATGGCATTTTCTACCCGAGAGTCTTTCTTCTCTTGAGCAAGCATAGCCCCAACCGCCGTGTTCGCGATAAAGTGAGATAGAGCGTAAGAGGCTTCGTCTATGTGGGGGCATAGTACCGGGGATGTACTAAGTATGCCTTGATCTCGGTCAAAGGCATCTTGGCATTCTTCGGTCCATTCCCGTGTCCACATTCTTCTTCATGAGCTTGAAGATGGGCTCGCACATAGTGGTCAACCGATTGACGAAACGGCCGATGTACCGCAATTTACCCATGAAGCTTTTGACTTCGTCCGGGTTTGAGGTGGCCTCATATCCATGATAGCTTTGATCTTTCGGGGGTCAACTTCTATACCTCGCTCCGTGACCATGTACCCGAGCACTTTTCCCCTTGTCACTCCGAAGGTGCATTTGGGTGGTTTAGTCTCATGGAATGCCGTCTCACCTCTCAAAGAATTTTCGTAGGTCAACAAAGTGTCGCCCACCTTCTCCTTTGGAGTGGATTATCATGTCATCTACGTAGACCTCAATCTCCTTGTGGATCATGTCATGAAAAAGCGCGGTCGCCGCCCTTTCGTAAGTAGCCCCGGCATTCTTGAGCCCGAATGGCATTACCGTATAACAAGAGGTTCCCCACGGTGTGGTGAAGGCCGTCTTTTCTTGGTCTTCCTCGGCCATCTTGATCCGGTTGTAGCCTCGCAAAACCATCAACGAAGGATTTGACTTCGTAGTTGGCAAAGTGGAATCCACCAGATGTCTATGTTTGCGAGGGTAGTCGTCTTTGGGCCGGCCTTGTTCGCATCTCGGAAATCCACACAAAGAAATAAGCACCTTCCCATTGGCCTTGGTTACGGTCACGATGTTGGACAACCATGTCGGGTATTCAATAACTCGATGAACCCTACCCGCGTAGCTTCTCAATTTCTTCTTTGACCTCGTAGAGACCATTCCGGCTTGATCTTTCTCGCTCGCTTTACCGGCTTGGCATCCGGTGCTAGAGGGATTCTCGTGTTCTACTATCGAACCGTCTAGCCCCGGCATATCCTTGTATGACCATGCAAACACGTCGACGTATTCTCCGAGCAGCTCGATTAGTCTGTCCCTTTCAACCCCCGGAAGAAGCTTCCAATCCGTGTCTCTTTAGGTTCCTCAATAGTACCCAAGTTCACACTTATCAAAATCTCCTCGGCCTTGGGCCCGGTTTTCCTCTTTTTCGAAACCCGCTTAAAGATTTCTTTAATGTATTGTTCGTTTAGTGTGTTTGCATCTTGTTCAAATGATTCATTATTAACTCGTTGTTAAATTTTGAGTTAATTTATCATTTGTTAAGTTGGCAATAAGAGGATAATCGTAAAGATTTGTCATTTCATTCAAGATAAGGGGAAAGATGACATCGATTACATTTTCATAATCCTCGTGCGTGAGGCCTTCGGATGACTTCCGAGGACTCGGAATTCGAAGATTCCCGACTAACCGAAAAGACAACAGGTGTTTGACACGACCGGGCCGAGGAGGACGGGGTACCAATCCAAGCTCCGTGATCATTTGCCGTCGACCGGCTATCGGCCCCGAGAATGTCTCCCAATTCTTCAATGGCATTTCGTCTTAGTCACCAAAGTGCGAGGATCAAAATGACTTTCACCATCGTCTCCAATAACGGCAACTATCTCATCATCTCGAATCAAGTCGATCAAGTCTCGGGATTTGTGCTTCTTCGTCAAACAACTCTTGCAAACCCCACCGATCGTCTTCACCGCCGGGCAGCCTTCTATCCGGCTGATCTTCTGGAAGAGCTAACTCAAAGGCGGAGAAGTCCATTGTCCCGCATGCCGACTTTTGACACCGGCCGGATTTCAAGACGTACTCATTCTCGAACTAGAGTGGTAGCCCTGTGGATATCCGGCAAATCAAGGAACATTCTTCGAACGGGATTGGCCGGCTTTCCCTAACTTTCTCAAGGTTCTCTAGAAGGGTTTTCTCGCAAGGAGATCTCGGCGATCACTTTCATCATATTGTGTCCCTCCTTTTATAAAGTAATGGGTCGAGACAGATCGTAAGGATGGAGCCGGACCCTTCACTTTTCTTGCCTTTAGCTTTTCCGGCATCCCGAGAGTTCGGTTTGTATCCCAAGCCATATCTCGGTAGTCCCGCTCCTTCACATCAATGATGGTGTTACGACCTTGAAGTCTTCTACCCAATCCAAGTCCCTAAGATAGCTCATTTTTCGCATCATCCTCATGGCAGAGGGATTTTATCGGAAGTAGTGGTGAGGTCGGCAACACACTTGTGCCTTGGAAGAAGCTACGGAGAATCCGGTCAATGCTAACCCTTCATCATCATGCTTGATCTCCAATATCGGGATGTCCCTTGCCGGTTCCTTCTACCGTGACACCGTCCCCATAAATGGTGGTGATAGTTCCATCACTCGACCGAAATTTGACGCACCGATGCAAAGTAGAGGCTACCCCGTTTATCCGGTGGATCCAAGGCCGTCCCAAAGAAGGCAAGAAATGAAATCGGAATGTCAATAACTTGAAAATCAACATCCATGACCTTTTTCCGAACCACATCTTGAGAGTGGCGATCCCCAAAACCGATCGTGCAAAGTGGAGTCATAGGCCTTAATAGTCTCGACTAGAAGGCTTTAAGTCCGTTGGCTTCAGATCCAATAAATCCATCATCTTAGCCGGCAAGACATTCATTGTGCACCCCCGTCGACTAGTACTCGTGGCAATCGACGCTCTTCTAACTCGGACTGTGATGTAAAGAGGTTCGTTGTGGCTAGCCCCATACTTTGTGTGTCCAATTCGTGAAGGTAATGATGTTTCCGTAGTGGATATTTCCAATCATTTGGACGACCTCATCTGGGGTGACATCTATGGGCACCATGGTCTTGGCCAAACTTTCTTCTAGCTTCAACTTATGAAGGTCAACAGGGACCATAAGGAGATATTGGCTTGGGTACACTTCAATTAAGTTAGGACTGGATCTTCCTTATCGAGTCGCTTTTCGCTTCTAGCTTATAAGGTCTTTTATCTCGTCTTTGGTTCCGAGACGGCATTCCTTTGTCACCCTTAGCCGCTCAATACTCATCCGTCTGCATCGAGTCATCACATAGACATTGGATTTTCCTTGGTCATTATTCCTACCGGAGGATTCTCACAATTCTTTCAAAGTCGAGGCGGATTCTTACCGGCGTATGGCCAATTCTCGCGATTGATCTCGATTGACGGCGCTGTCGGAAGCATAGGCGGCTTCCCGAATGGGTCCTGTGTTACCGGCCTTTTGACCTTTTCACATTCTCCGTTTAAAGCTTTCACAGCCTCATTCAAACATTTCAAAGTCGGCATGCAACAAGAATTATCACTTTCGTAGTTTGGAGCTTGGCAAATGGCTTTCTCATCCGATCCTAGCAACTTCTTTAACAGAGTAGGATCACATTCCTCATCACCGTCAAGCATGTCTTTTCTTTCCCCGGGGTCAACCTTTGACGGCATTTTGGACGTTGGCTAAACATTTTCCGAAATGGGAAATTCCATCATCAATAAGGGTTTCTGCGGGGTCAAACCTCATGGCGGGTTCCTTTTCCTTACCGTCGAGATATTTTCCGGCTTTTGGCTTACGGGCCGACCACTCCTCTATTGTCCCTTCCGGCACTTCGACCGTGTCTTCATCGGTGTCACTACGTAGCTCTCGTGGGAACTTTCGTCTTGGCTCTTATGACCAATGAGGGCAAAAGCAGTCGGGATACTTGACGCCATATGAGGGGTATCTCGACTCTTCCTCGGGCTTAGGGATTACCAGGAAGACATCATTATCATCGTAGGACATAAAGGGGACTGGGGTCGCCTCTAAACTCGTGACTCTTTCCAAGGCATCCATACATTCTTCTTCAGTACCAAGTTTCAGGAGTGACTACTAACACCGTAATAGAGTCTACCCTTCCCGATGAGAGTTTGGCTTCAGCGACGCTTACATGTTCTAGATCGGTGGGAGGAGCCCACTTCCCTCTTTTGGCTAAAGCTTCGATCAAGTTTCTCCATTCCCCTACCAAGTCCTTGTACGGAGTATTGAACTCTAGAATATAAGACTCATACACTGCCTCATCATTCTCCGAGCCTTTGCATAGGCCGCACACACTTTGAAGTGATTTCATCCCCTGTTCCAGTCCGTGGCTTTCGCCTCATCTTGCCCTTCGGGTTTCACTTCCGTTGGCTCCAAGTCCATTCCTTCTACCGAACTGTCATCATCACCGTAAATCCACCCATTCCTATTCTCATTCCCGATCGACTCTTCGCCGTAGCTATCCGAGAGGTAGGCAAATTCACAAAGCGTTGACAAAATTGGAAAGGTCAAACCGGCACTCGGGATTCCAAGGTAAGGAAATTTGGCTCTGGCTGAAAGGAGGAAAAGGGTCCCATGGGGGGATTCAGAGGAAGTAAGGGTGTCGGGACCCTAACAACTTGGGGTATTGGAGGAGACTGAGAAAGGACAGTCTTTGGCGATGGGTCATATGAAGATGGGGGAGGGCATTGGTTATAGGCTAGCTCTTTTTTCCTAGTCATCTCGGTTACCCAAACCAAAGATCAAGTTCGTCAAATCGGTCATTCTCGACTCTACGAACCGATGAAACCGAGGATTCTCGCGAACCGTTCCGAGGATTCTCGCGCTAACAAGTCGCCGACTGTGTGTTCTCACCCACTTCTTTCTCGGGAAAGGGATAGGAAAGGTTTAGACTCGGGGTAGGTGTTTAGTCGAAGGCTCGTGCAATATGCAAATTAGAATCTTCAAGTTTACTTAAAACAAGATCTTTTATTAATATCTATTTGGTTGGAAAAGGGGTTCCGCCCTTCTTTTTTTCACAACTACTCTAGATCCCGGATCAGTGGGTTCCGTCACTACGTCTATAAGCCCCTCGTATTCCACCCGTATTTCGACCTCCTGTGGTGGACAGCCTGCGAGGGTCCTATAGGGCACGCGGATCCCACCGACCGAGAGTAAAGAACGCTCCTATCGGGTCTAGCGGGTCATAGGACCTTTCAACGCACGAGCGATGCAGATTATAGTCAAGGCAATACCGGGAAAGTCTCGTCTCTCTTCCTCGACGGATCTTTGACAGAGTTTCGCTTGAGCGAATGACGGTTTTTGACTTTCGGTAATGTCCGAGAATATAATAGGCATGGGTCGGGCGGCAAAAGCCGGATGACACAAAGGTCACATTGAACTTCGTTGCATACGCAAAGGCGCGAGTCGAAATCGAAGTCAATGCCGGTCAAGATCTTGCCAATTTTTCCTTGTCGGAATTTTGGCAGTAGCTTCGCTTGAGCGAAAGATCTTTTGATTTTTGGCAAAGACTTTGTCTCGACTCTTACGCATTCCGTGCGGGTCAAGGTCAATAGTCAATGCCGGAGTCAAGATCCCACCGATTTTTCCTTGTCGGAATTTCGGCAATTTCGCTTGAGCGAAAATCTTGGCTTCCGTTATGAGCTAAGGCTTGACCTTTACGTGGGTATGCAACTGGGCTATATGACACGGACTAGACCAAAACCAACCAAAAGTCACGGATTTTTGAAACGTGTGACACTGACCGTGCATTGGTCGACACCGGCCGCCATGGGGAGGTTGGGATGATTCCGTGCGCGCCCGGGAGCATCGTAAGGCCAGTCCGTGATCGGCACTGAACCACCCTCGGGTTTGAAGGACGTGCGTGCAAAAGTGTACAGGATATATCAGGTGCGCGTAGTGTGCGGTCTCCTAAAAATGTTCCTTTTTGAGTTAAAACAGAGATTTTCATAAATGTGTTTTAAAGGAATGATTTTCGGGACGGGGGAAAATGCAACACATAAGCACGTAAATTTTTCTCGGGAGCCCCCGCCATGGAGCTGAATAGCCCCAAGCTGCTAGGACTGCCAGATTAACCATGATTTTTCCTGGTGGAATTGCCACTGAGGTCGTATGGTCAGAATCCTATGAGGATTAGCCGTACGACTGCATGGATCAATTTTCCAGGTTCCACTCCTTTTGCTTTTCTTCGGGTTATTTCCCGTTTCAAAGTATGCACAGATTCCAAGATGCAAATGATGCAATGCATGGTAAAAGAAAGCAAACACGATTAATGAAATCGGCGATGGGAGTCTAACCCGCTCAAAGGGAAAAGCTTTTTGTATTTTTTTTCAAAGTTTTTTTTTTTAAAAAAAGGGATACTGGTACGTGGGATTGTTAAACCACCTTGTTATCCCAAGCCCCGGGTTAGGGAGCGATACAGGAAGGGTAAGTGGGGTCCACCTATATACCAAGTATCGACTTTTGTTTTGAAAATAAAGCTTTTCTCCATTGGGTATCCCCAGCGGAGTCGCCAAACTGTGAATGTGTGCCCAAATTCTTTTGTTTATTGGAATTCACGCGAGTTTGAAGACATCCGAGTTATTTGAAAAACGGAGTCGCCACGCCATTTTGATTACCTCAAAACTTTGAAAAAAAGGTTTTATGGGTTCGGAGGTTAAGTTACCCCTTGGGAAGAACGTTTGGCGTTCACCCAAAGTGCCTTGCCGGAGCAAGTCTCCCTAGATTTCATTAATCGTGTTTGCTTGCGTGCTTTCTTTGTGTGCATGTGTTTGAAAATAAAGGGGGGGAATGTCCCAAGTTGTCTTCCGGACGTACAAACCATTTGTTGGTTGTCGCTCGGGATTCCTTGGAATTTATGTATTTGGGATTATGATCCCGTCCTCATCTTATGACTTATGATCATCGCATTTTAAACCTCGGGACCCTCGGGACTTGCGTGATCGAGAGAATGACTCTCTCTTGGTCAAAGATGAGGTTCTTTAGGAAGGAATGTCCTTAGCCCATCAATCCTACGCTTTAAGACGGTCGAGCTCGTATAGAGGCTTCATACTCATTCTTAAGCGATAATCGGAGATATAGGGTTCAAGGTTATCCTTTTCCTAAAGAAATCATGAACCTTTAATGGAAGGAACGATGCAAAGATGAGAACTTTTACACCGGTCCGTTCCAAGGTTGGGGAAAGGGGAAATGCATGATAAAAAAATGACTCTTTAATGAAAAGATGACATTTTGGTTTTAGCAAATGATGCTTTTTGATTTAAAGAAATGATCTTTATGCAAATGATGCATAAAGATTTGATTTTTATGCAAATGATGCATTGAAAAAGGGGGTTTTGATGCAAAGGATGCATTTTTATTGAAAAGGTTTGATCTTTGTATGCAAATGATGCATAAAGATAACATTTTTATTGGAAAATAGGGATTTTAGGTGCAAAGGATGCACCTTTATGAAAAAGACTACATTTTTATGACAAATGAGGTCTTAATGCATGCAAAGGGGAAAGGGGGTGATAAAGATATGATCTTTATGAATAAATGCCAAGTCCCAAGCAAGATATATGAATGCAATGAGCAAGTATATCAATTAAAATGCAAGGTTAGGGCGTGCGAGGTTACCAATCGTTTCCTTTGCTTCTTCGGACGGAGCTAGGAGGAGAGGTTCTTCTTGGGTCTTCAAGGAGGAGGGAGATGGCTTCTTGAGCTTCTTCTTCGCCTTCTTGAGCCTTCAAGGGTTTTTCTTCACGTCTGGACTGCTATGGAGTGTGTGTGTGTGATTGTTTGTGTTGTTGTTGATTGTGTGTGGAAATGGGTAGAGGAAGGCTCTATTTATAGGCAGTCTGGATAAGGCTAAAGAAGCCGTGCGGCTGCAGGCCCTTTGCAAATGAGGCCGTGCGGTTTTATCCACAATGACTCAGCATTCTAGAACCATGCAAGGTGGCATTATTCTAGAAGCTTCTCCCTAATTAAAAAAAACGTGTTTTCTTAATTAGGAAGGCTCCTTACAGCCCTAATTTAAATTTGGACTGTTCCAGGACATTTCCGGAACACTAGGAAAGTCCGGGGAATTACCGGAAAACTTACCGAAATGTCGGGAAAATTAACCGGAAGGCATGAGCCAGATTTGGGTACTTACAGGAGGTAGTTCCTCTTTGTATGGCAGCTTCAGGTGCCTTCTTGTATTTTCTGAGGGTATGGAAGTATTCCGCTTTCCCTCCTGTGGTACTCCTTAGACGTCGGGAGAGTGTCGTGTTGACGACTCGCACTCCGGCCTGGTATGAGCAGCGTGTTGGGCGGTCCCAAGTGGTCTTGGAGAGCAGGCGTGTAGCGATTCTGGGACCCGGTTGCCGTAGTAGCTATTGCCTTAGGAGTGCCGAAGCCTGGTCTGACCCTTTGGATGTGACGGGAGACACTTTGTTTGACTACGAGACTAGAGTTGACCGGCTGACAGGGAGAGGTCCTCTTTTACAGACTCGCAGGGAGGAGATCCGAGCTGAAGCATGTGCGAATGAAGCCCTGAGAGCTGTTGGATTGTTTGACTCTACGGGGAGGACCCCTGATCTAGGACTGAGAGACGCAGAGTTGGTTCACGTGGAGCGAAAGAAGACTCGCCGGGGACGAGGGAAGAAAGGAAAGAATGGCGAGGGGACAAGCGCAGACGGCGCGGAATGACCTCCTAGGTATCAATTCATTGCATTGCAAACACATTATTAGTTAAATGTATTAAGCTGTCTTTTAGCATGTTGTGAACTTGAGAGTAGACCGTGCTTGAACTCATCAAGAAATGTTGTAACCGTTAGTGATTTGTGATTTACTTTTAAAGCTTTGTCGAGACGCAAGATCTCTTGTTTGCCTTTGCTTTTGTTGTGCACTTTGTCGGCGTCCGTCCTTGGACTTTTCATTGCATTTGCGGACCGAAGGCCTGGGGCCATGACGGCAATCCCTTTGCCGAGGCTTTGTGCTTGGCCGAGAGGTTGAATGCTCCCTTGACAAGTCGTTTTGACGGTCTTTTTTGCAGCTTCCTTGCCTCTCGTTGGCGTCGGGCTCTTGACCTCTTTTTCGCAGCTTCTGCTTGAGCTTCTTTTTTTTTTATTTTTGTGAGCCCTTGCTCGAGCTCCTTTTTTTTTTTTTTTTTTTTTTTGAAGCGCGTGAGGGCGAAGACAAGCCCCCGGCTTGGAAGCGAGACATGAGTCGATCGTTTGATGCCGAGTGACCCTCGGATGTCCTTTGATGTTGCCGCCGTCGTTTGACTTGGTCAAGGTGACCGCCGGGGCGTGTTCTTGAAAAGTGCGTAGCTTGATGGAGGTCTTGATTGACATTCAAACGTTTGACTTTTTTGTGTATTTTTTGACCGGACCAATTAAGGTTGCCTACGTTCCCCCGGACTAGAGGGCTCAGTCCGCGTCAGTTCGACACTACATGGAGTGCCAAGAGATGCACAGCTTGTTCTTCTTTAGGCGAAGTATCTGCGAAGTTTGCTTCCGTTGACCGGATTCATGAAGGGATTGCCGCCTAGGTCCGTCGCCTTCATGGCGCCTCCGGAGAAGATCTTTTGAACCACGAAAGGGCCGATCCATGTGGGTTCCCATTTTCCCAGCTGGGTTGGTTCGAGTGGGAGGCTTTTCTTTGAGTACAAGGTCGCCTTCCCCGATGTCTCGGATTTGACTTTCTTGTCGAAAGCTCTAGCCATCCCGCTTTGATAGGCTCGGACGTGTTCCATGGCCTTTAGTCGTCGCTCGTCTAGCGTGAGCCAATTCGTCATGTCGGCTTCGAGCCATTCGACTTCGTTGATGTCATTTTCCAAAGAAAGACTCGAGTGAGGGAATTTCTAGCTCGATGGGAAGGATCGCTTCCATCCCGTATGTCGTGGCAAATGGGGTTTCTCCCGTGGTCGTTTCCGACTGATGTGCGGTAGCCCCAAAGTGCAAGGTGCAGCTTCTCGGGCCAATCTCGTCCTCGAGTGGTCATTTTTCGGATGATCCGTTCGAGGGTTTTGTTTGCTGCTTCCACGGCGCCGTTTGTTTGTGGCCGATAGGGAGAAGATTTGTGGCGTGTGATCTTGAATTCAAATGCCCGGCTGATGCCAGCCGAATTCCCCTTCGAAGTGTGAACCATTGTCCGATATGACCTGATTTGGGATGCCGTATCGCGCATGATGTTTTCCTTGAGGAAATGCGCGACCTTCTTGGAGGTGAGTACCTTGTAGGACTTGGCTTCGACCCATTTGGTGAAGTAGTCGATGGCTACTAAGATGAACTCGTGACCGTTGCTACCTGGCGGAGCGATTTTCCCGATGACGTCAATTCCCCAAGTGGCAAATGGCCAAGTTGTAGTCATGCAGTAGAGATCGTGGAGAGGTAGATGATTGAGGTTGGAGAACCGTTGGCACTTGTCGCAGCTTCGGACAAAGTGGATGCAATCTGCCTCCATGGAGATCCAATAGTAGCCCATCCTGAGAATGATTTGCATCAGGGCTCTGGCGTTCATGTGGGGACCGCAAGCCCCATTGTGGACTTCGTTCATGAACTTGTTTGCTTCTTCTTGGCTGATGCAGCGTAGGAGTGGCCCGTGGTAGCGTTTCTTGTATAGCATGTCCCCGAGGATGACGAAGTGAGAAGCAAGGCGTTTTAGGGCCATGATGCTCTTGGTTTTGACCCCTTCTGTGTGTGGGTCCTCCTTGTTCATGAAGGTGGTTTCCCCGTTCTTGAGGTATTGGAAGATCTGGTTTGTGCTGGAAATGGCGTCGGACTTGCGTCTCTTTGGCTCTTCAGCAATCTTGCAAATCGTTGTGATTAAAACCTTCTCGGCAGCTTGGGCCCGGTTTTTCTCTCGTTTGACAACATGCTTAAATGTTTGCTTGATGCATTTATTTAATTAATGTGTTTGCCTTTTGTATAGATGAATTGTTATTAACTTGTTTTGATTAGTTAATATCATCATTTGTTAAAGATGCAATGAAATAATTTTTTTAGGAAGGTCGGACCTTTTATTGAAAGCGTGAAGACTGTACATTGTTGACCAAAGATTCACAATCGCCGGGCGTAAAGCCGTCAAAAGACTCAAAAGATGTGAATACACAGGCAACAAGACTCGAAGCTAGACTATAGGCGACGAGGGATTGGACCAGGCTTCATTACTCTTGGATGGCTGTAGCTCTAGAGGGAGTGGTGCTGGTTCGGGTGGCCAATCTTCCCTTGGCATGAGTCCCGGAAAGTAGCTTGCATGCGGTTCGATTTCAAACCAGATCGCGGAGGTTTTTGGCTGCTCCCGATGATGTCCCTCCATTAGTGCTGCCACCAGTCCTTGGGGGTTTTTGATGATAGAAGTCGCTGAGGGCCACTTCTAAGAGGGCGAAGCATTCGCTGATTCGGAGTTGATTCTTGCTGATGTTGATCACTTTCATAGAATCTGCCTCTTTATCTGGGATCTTTGCTTGGACGACGTTTACAATGTCCGATTCGAGCGGGCATGCTATATCTCCTTCCCTGATTAAGCCTTGGAGGAGGTTGCGCCACTGTTCGTCTGTGTCGGACACCGGAATGTTGAATTGAACTAAGCCGTGATGGCCGTCCCCGTAAGATCCGAGAGTGTCGGCTAGAGGGTTGTCTTGTACCGGGGATCGGTGATGAGCCGGTTGCAAGAGGGTTTTCGGCGAAGTAAGGGTCTACTCCTCGATCAATCTCCATTAGGGCACCCATCTCTTGATCCTCTCTCAAGCATTCTTCACGCCACATATATCGAGTTGTCATCCCGACCCATGAGTTCTTCAATTTCCGGCTCGTCGCGGCTTAGAGCGTGGATGTAAGGATCCACTTCGTAGCGGGACAGGTAGGAGAATCATCCGGAGAAGAGTATTCGGTCATGTC
Organism: Adenophora triphylla var. japonica; assembly: GCA_022495995.1. Lineage (NCBI taxonomy): Eukaryota > Viridiplantae > Streptophyta > Magnoliopsida > Asterales > Campanulaceae > Adenophora > Adenophora triphylla. The sequence continues at coordinate 227,833 of JAFEMH010002132.1, read as the reverse complement.
GGGACCTTCTTCTCCGGGTCATAGCTTGGCCGGCCAAGCACTTGCCATTGCACCGCTTCCGCGGATCACTTCGATTGCTCCGTTGGCATTGATGAATTTCACGCATTGGTGAAGAGTAGATGATACCGCTTTCATCCGATGTATCCAAGGTCGTCCCAACAAAGCAGAAGGTTGGTTTGATTTCCATGACTTGGAACTCTACCGACTCCGGTTGTACGTCGAATTGGATCCTTAGATTGATGACTCCTACGATTGGTCGTGCGGTGGAATCGTAGGCTCGGATTATTCGAGGTGAAGGCCTTATCGTAGAACGATCGATGCGGAGTCGTTTCGGTGTGCTCAAAGCGATGATGTTGGCTCGCGGAGCCGTTATCAATCAAGACGTTCGGGAGGAAGAACATCTCTATTTTTATGAGGATGAGGAGGGCTTCGTTGTGCCGATTCTCACATATTGGCAAGTCATCGTCCGTGAAGGCTAAACCGCTTCCCGTGCTACCGTTGGACTCCGCCTCTTCGGGGAACGTTCGATCCATCCATTTGTATGCCTTGGCCGGGGCAAAGATCGTAGGGAGACAGCTTGCCCTGGGCGTTCTTGTCGGAATTCCCGGTCACGAGATCTCTTGACTCTGGTTTCACGCTCCCCAGAAGCGGACAAAGATGCCGACGGTTTCGGAAATTGCAGGGGGTCCGCTCTCGCTTGGAGTTTCGTCAAAGGCTATTGAGTTTACCCCGTCGTTCCTGGGAATGGATTTCCGATGGTATTGGGACCACGAGGGCGTTCCAATTTTCCTCCTCAATGAGCCCTGGACCACCTCGCTTGAGTACGAAGCAATTGTCGGTGGTGTGGCCGGGGTAGTTGTGGAAGGCGCAGTTTGCTCATATCCATGTTGGGTTTGAGAGTCTTCGGTTGGAAATTCTCGAGTGGTTTGAGAAGATTTCGTTTCACCAAAGCTTCGAATACTTGACCCAAGGGCATTTCCTGGTTATCTAAATGCTTTGGAACCGTGGGAAGCGAGGGGGATTGTTATTCTTTGGGGCCGCTTGATCGCGGTTTACTTGAGCTCCGTTCCGAATGTAGTGCACTGTTCGCCGCTTTCTTTCCTTTGGTCGGGCAGGAGTTGAAGTTGCCAGTTTGTTCGATAGCGGTAAGATGAGGCAGGGGTTCTTTGTTGCCTTTTGAAGACTCGGGGTCTTTTCAAACTTTGTCCCTGGCTGCTGACCATGGCACGGAGATCCTGGATAGAAATGGTGGCCGATCAAGGTTCTCAAAGATGGCTTGAGGCAGAATGGAAGATGTCCATCTCGCTCTTCTTTGGAAAGTGGATCCATTATCTCGCTTAGCTTCCGCCCATCTTTTGTAGAACTCGCCCACCGGTTCTTCATCCTTTTGTTCGGTGGCTTGCGGTGTCATGGCGGTTTGTCTCCCATTCAAGTTGGCGCGATACTTCTCCGGGAAGATTTCACCGATCCGATCCCATGTGGAGCGGTTTTACGCCTTCACGTTGAGGAACCACCTTAGTGCCGTGTGGATTTGAGGGAATGCCGAAAATGATCCGCCATCCGTTGAGGGGTTGCCCCTTTGGCTCTCATACCCGTGACGTAGGTGTCTATGTGGGTTTTTGGGCATTCTCGTCCCGTCAAACTTTTCCATTTCCGGCATCCCGAACTTTGGAGGGAGAGGGACCACTTTGTTCGGATCAGCAGGCGGGAGGGAGTCCTTCCGAGAACTAGCTAGCTTGCCTTGCATGTCTTTCATTTGTTCGATCGCCCAAGCCATGTGAGGATCGGTGTGCGAGGTGGGTTACCGCTGTCGGTGGACGGAAACCGAAGATGGAGGTGGATTGGGCCGATGGGATCGCCATTCGGGAGTCTTGGGGAGGTAGTTGAGTGTATACCAACCCATACCCCAGGGTGTTGAAGTTGAGGCGTGATTGCCAGTCCGCTAAGGGTTGTGTTTGGGAAGCTGGGAAATGATTCGTTAGCCCCAATCGCGTACTAGCAGTGGCAAACTTGAGATGTCGGGGTATCCGCTCGGGATGCCCGTCCCCGGTAAGAATGGGGACTTTTGATTGTGGTTGCGAGGCTCGTATAGAGGCAAAGGATTGAATCCCGGGGGATACCGAGATGCATTGGGATCTCGACGGAGCGAGCACGTATGTGTGCCGTTGGGTACCGAGCTTGATGTGCAGAGCCGGAAACCGACCGTGCCGAGGCGGGTATGCCTGAGCCGCTTGACCGACGCCCGAGGAGCTTTGAGCGAGAGCCGCTTTGCGTTGGCTGGGATCTCGTAGCTTGGCGGAGGCGGGACTCCGCGATAGCTTTGAGAAACCTGGGAGCCGGTATATCTTCGTCCTCTATGAGAACAAAGGTTCCGTCAGTTGGGGAACCTGCGACTGTTCCTCGAAGACGCAGGTGTCTACGATCCAAAGCTTGCTGTTCCTCTTGGCGCTTCTTGATGGTTTCGAAGGCTCGCAAAGACCTCCTCCATTGTCTGTAGGTTCCTTAGTGGCGGGGTTCCGTTTCCCTCACCGTTATCTCGGCTGATCCCGTCATGGGGAGTATCGGACGGTGCGGACCGTTGAACCGGAAGGGCTATCGGACCTTGTGACCTCGATACCGAAAAGGCGGCTTCCAGGATTCTCAACCACTCTCGGTTCGCCGAGGGGGTGACGGGCAAGGTTTAGACACAGGAATGGCCTAACGGGATAAAAGGGGAAAGCTCACGTGGCATGCGGTTTCCGTTTCTTTTATGATTTTTTTTTGTTGTTTTAATTTACTTAAAACTTGTTTTCTCAGAGTCCTAGGTAGGTTGGAAAAGATTGCTCTTCTTTTTCGCAACTATGCTAGATCCTGGGTCGCCGGAGACCATCTCGCGCGCTATAAGCCCCTCGTTTTGCACCCGTATTTCGACATCCCAGGTGGACACCTGTGCGAGGGTCCTATAGTGCAAGCGGTTTCCACCGGCCTAAAAGAAAAATCGAACCTAAGGACCGAGCCTGTCATGTTCGTTTTGATGCGTTAGCCATGTGAATAGTGAACCGAGCCGGCCACCGAGTCAAGATCAGAGTCAAGAGTTCGGCATGACCTTCTCTTTACCTTGCTTGCGCAAGGGATCCGTGACGTTAGGCGTTGGCCGGGTCATATTGTCATGGCCGACGTATCAAAGGCGTGATGACATGGTGTCATGCGAGCATGGATGTATATCCTGGACGGAACATCGTCTGGGTGTAGCTTCGAAATCAAGATCAGGTCAAGATTTTAGCATGACCTTTCATCGCTTTGCTTGCGCAAGGGATCTTGAGTTCCGAGCCTTGACTCGAAAAAATGGCCGGCATGGTATATGTATCCAGCCGTATGACACGGACCGGGTAAAACCAACCGAGTCCGGACAGAGTGTGACTCAAGACTCAAACGTGTGGTTGACGCTTGGCTAGGATGGGATGTTTGGAATGATCCCGTGCGCGTCCAAGAGGCCTAGGAAGACCTAACGGACCGCAACCGAGACCACTCCGGGTTGAGGGTTGTAGTGTGCGGTGTATCCGAGGCAAGAAGGCGCGTAGCGTGCGGTGTAACCGAGGCAAGGTGTGAGTAGAGTGCGGTGTAACCGAGGCGGCGGTGCGCGTAGTGTGCGGTCTCTAAAATTCTTTTACGAGTAAAAACGAAGTTTTTGAAGAATTTTAAATGTATGCACGTATGTATATTGATGCATTTTTTTGTATTTTTATTTTTTTGTAAAATAAAAACGAAGCACGTGCACACACACACAATGCTTAAAGGAAGGGGTAAAATGAAAGTTTGACCCTCATCATCGTTTTAAAAATCTTTTGTTTTGTTTAAAAGTTTTTAAAACAAAAAAGTCCCCAGCAGAGTCGCCAACTGAAATTACCCGGATCCGAGAAAGGCTTCGCAGCCCCGGCATCTGGCAGTCTTTCGCGTTGGCGGCGGTTTGTCTCGCCGTTTTGTTTTCGCATTTCGTAGAGTCGCCACGCCGTTTTTATTAAGCCCAAAACATTGAAAAAGGGCATCAGTTTAAAGATAATTTTAAACTGTTTTTGTGTGATGAGATTTTGAGTTCGGAGGTCAGATGACTCCTCGGGAAGAGAATATTAGAATATTAGAGCTCACCCGAGTAGCCTCGTAAAACGAGTCTTTCGGATACCCCTAATATCCTTTAAATGTTGTGTGTGTGTGTGTGTGTGCTTTTAAAAATGCATGCTGTGTCGGATGTCTACATTGTATGCTATGTATGGAAATGTATTGAAATAGTAATGGAAGGAAGCCTTACCAATGTTGGTTTGTGTCTGTCTTCCGCTGGGGAATAGTGTTTGAGGTCGGAGTAGCGTTCCTGCACGGATCGGGATTGCTTCGGGAAGGGCCGGTTGTCCGCGGACAGCAGTTTCGGCGTGAGTTGATGTTGCGAGGCTGCGTTCGGCGCAGGTTCGGCGTGCGTGGGGATCGTCGGGATCACTCGGGCAGAGGTTCGGCGTGCGTTGAGGTGGCAGGAGTCACTCGGGCAGAGTTTCGGCGTGGTTTGGGATCGTCGGTTTGACTCGGAAAGAGCCGGGACACCGTGGAAAGACCAGTGCAAGGCCTCTGAGTACCACGAGGGGCCTCAGAGTACCTCGAGAGTGCCTCGGGCAGCGCGGAGCGTCTCGGGAGCGCTGGGAGGCTTCGGAGCACCACGAGGGGCTCGGAAGGCCTCGGAAGGATCCGAAAGGGGCCGGGAATGCCTCGAAAGGACTTAGAGGGGAAGCCGTAAGGCCTAGGGAGGAAGAGAGAAGTGGGAGGTGTGTGAAAATGAGGAGGGGGAGCCCTATTTATAGTGCCGTATTAGGTGCAAAGAGGTCCGTACGGACCTCCCCGGTAATCCAAGTATTTTGGTTTTCCTCGATTTGAGGGAATCCGTGATGATGGAGGAATATTTGCAATTATGGTGTCCCCTGAGCAATAAGGTCCGTACGGACCATCTTGCATGCAAAGAGGTCCGTACGGACCAACTAAGCATGTGGGTAATCATTTCTTCCGGGATTTGAGGGAATATTGTGGACTTTAAGAAGATTCAGTAATTATGACAACAAAGAGGTCCGTACGGACCAATATTGCTTTCCCAATTTCCCGAAAATTCCCGAAAGGTCCTTTTGTCCCTTTTTATCCTGTGAAGGCTCCTCCCTTGGTTTGGTTGGGGGTTTAGAGAGGGTTTTGAGTGAGAGGGGTCGTCGAGACTGTGTTGATGAGTCTGCGGTGTTTCCCGTGTGTTTGAAAGGGTGTGATCCAGATTGGGGTACTTACAGATCTTGCCTTTTCAAAAAAAAATACCTCTTCGATTTTCAAAATGCTTTTCAAAATACCTAAAACAGCCTTTTAAGTGTTTTGGAGTCGAACTACGTTTTTGTCTGATTCTCCGATAGAGATACGTAGGCAGCCGTGCGGCACGAACATCCCAATGTTCAGAATCATGTCTTTTCTATTGATGACATGACTTCTTCCATAAGTCTTGTCACCGAGGGGCTCTGTACACACCCCATTCTGAACCAATAATTACATGATTACACTACTCTTCGTCTCTCTTTGTGTTTTGATGAAAGCATATTAGTTTTGTCATGTTTAGTTAAGTTTCTATCTAACCTTGTTAGTTTTGGACCTAAATGACTAACGGAATAACTAAAGAGGAAAACATAGTCAATTTACTAGTTGTCCCGCGCGAAACAGGCGTGTCACGGGCGAGACAACCCCTCTGCAGAATGTGCAGAATCACTTTCCTTCTCCGTCTCAACCTCTTTTCTTGATAACTCTTATCTAATCCGTGTCTCTACTGATTTGTGGGGTTCTGGAACCTTCCTTGGGTGGAATCCTTTCTTGGTGACCAAGTAAATAAACCCCTATAAATACTAGATGACTTTCAGTATTTCGGAGGACGGTCGACAGACAATTTACTAGTTTCTCTCCTTGAAAGATTCCTGTAAATCAATCATAAACAAACACCCAAATTCGTCCATCAACCTTGTTGATTGACGAACATCGAGGCTCAAGCCTAAAATCAAGACGAAGCTCTGTCCAAATTATTTCTCGACCGAAGAAGGAGGAGAAAATACAAGAACCACGTTCTAAATCAAATACTCCCTAAACACAAGGTAAACTCCTATATTTTGTTTTCTTTTTCTCAATCCCTCTAATTGCTTTTAGAGTAGTGTAATCCTATCAAAAGGGTTCGCCTAGAGTCCCTTCAATCCATGGAAGTGATCTCGAAGCATACAACTCGACATTCCTAATTAAGAAATTAATTAGGGTTTTCTTGCTATTATATTGTTTCAATTGATAATCCCCCTTAAGCAAGACCGGTCTTTGGATTGGGTGGATGCGGTGCTCCTCGACCTTCCAAGTCCATCACTTAAGCCTCGAACCCAAATCTTTCAAAAAGGTTTTTCTTATTGTTTTTCTAAATAAATAATAAGTGTCAACTCTGTGTTCATTAAAATCGCATTGCTACAGGACCATCCCCAAGCCTTCTTGTGGGAGCAGGTCGGTAATATCCATGGCCTCCTTCTCCCTGCTGGCCCGAGCATCGCCTTCCCATTCTCCCCTCCCCGCTCCTTCCCGCAATTACCCAGGTCCACACTAGGATCCATTTGAGCTTCTTGTTCCCGGGTGAGAACTGCACGACCAAAAAGTAGAAAGCCAACATACAGATAAGCGAGTAAAAAGTTAAATCAAAAAGGAAAATGGGACAAATACTTAACCGCCATAGTGGAACAGAATTCTGCAATGACCTGACTTCTTTTTTACAGTAGTGGCATTGAGACTTAAATCTCTCTCTCATATATCACCCAATATGGGTATCTGAGGCTCTTAATTATGGGTACTAGAGGGGCCACTTCTCCATCTCCTCCCAATATCATCCCTGCCTGGATGAAGTAGTCCTTGTCAGACCCCAGGGTGGCTCAACTCATAGTGCTCCTCCGAGCTACCAATGTCAACCTACGAGAAAGCTCATCACTCCACTCGGGACCCAGTAATCTTCTTCCTTCATAGATTCAGAATCCTCCTCAGGCTAGGGGAACTCCTATCCCTTCCTGCTTTCAACCAAGATCAAATGGTTGTTCCACCCGGAGACCTTATCAGGCAGATTCACATACAACTTTGGGGATTTGGCTTCGTCTGGTAAGTACTAATCCCCACGTCTTGTCATTCATGACGACCTTAAATAACTTCCTAAAGACAAACATGCATGGTTCAAATCCTACAAACCTTCGCATCATGGAAAACACACTAACACCCCGACCGTATTAGCTCCGAGCCGCATGGGGACCGCGACTACGCATTCCGTAAACTCACGCATGAAGGGGTCCGGAGGAAGTCTCAAGTACGCTTCTAAATCGGGCCATGTAGAAAGCCACTTTGGTCGTGCTCGGGGCCCAATGCGACGAAGATTGTGCCTTCCTTCGCCTCTTCATAAAATGGGTCGATGGAAGTCGCCTCGAGTTACCTCAAAATGTTCATGAAGGATTCAAATGTGGGATTCAACATTCTTCTTGCCAATAGCAGGACAGGGGGCCATATATCCCCTTTTGTTCTGACCTGGAACTACATTCGAGCAAAATCTATCCACGATGTTGCCAGAGGAAGAGATTGATGAGGTAGAGCTTGCAGATTGTTGATCGTGGGCCCCATTTCTACAAAAGACACAGAAACAGGGGAATCAGACCTAGTAGAAGAAAAATTTGATCTATCTAAGGACGAACTATATTCACCTGGGAAAGCTAACCTCTCACGAGTAAAAGGTGGTTTATTGGACTTAATATAGAAGATGATAAGATAGTCAATCAACTTATTGAAGAGACGAAAACAGATAATCCGCAGATCGTTCGCATCTAAATCTCTCATACTCTTACCAGCTGGGAAACCTATTTCACTATAAAACAAGCTCCACCCATCTAAGATGGTGATACACTCAGCTAGGGTCAACTCCTTACAAGGACCCTCCAACCTCTTATAAATCATCAGGTTCACACAGTTATAACAATACATAACCCCTATCTTGAAGCCGAAGGTCTTAGCCATGGCGGAAAAAAGGGAAATTCGAAATTAAACCTAGAAGAGTGGAATTAAAGGGTGCCTTTGAGATTTGGAAGAAGGTGGAGCACAACTGTAGCGCCAGAAGGGAGTCTGTTAATCACTGGAGACGATTTCCTTGCCTTTGATTCTTGTCGGGTTCTTAAAGATTTGAAGATGGTAAAGTATGGAAATGAGTACCTTTATACCTCATTTCCTTACCTGAATTGGAAACGTTTGGGAGACAAAATCGTTCAATTGTCATAACAGAGGAATAACGCCAATTCCCAATACAGTTGTCCAATCGCTAGAAACTGTCCCATTATGGCGGATATTAAGGCGGATTAAAGATAGCTCATTCAACTGCAAAAAGTCAATGGTCAATAGCGACCTACATCTAACAAGTCGACCTTCGACCTACGTCCCAAAACAAGTCATTACAAATTTTTCTATAACTTCCTGCTCGAAAAGCTGACCCAAAAAGTTGGGGGTCACTGAACGGAATAAAAGTGATGGGACAAGCCCAACGGGCTGACCCAAGTTCCATATAAACACAAAGGTTTGTCGAAGAAGCTGGCCTACTAAGTAGCCCCGGTTCTACCCCATTAGTAGATATCGCCGACCTAGCTTATTATCCGACCTTCATTGGTCCCGACCTAGCTTCACGACATACGATCCCATCCTTGTGCTATCTCTCGCCTAAATAAGGCACGACCCAGCCGCCTCGATCATTCTGACGATCTCGACCAAACAACACGTGCATCTACCCACGTCGTCATTTGTAACCGATTCCTACATTCTCGTATACAGTTACGCCAACAATATCTCCGTGATTATAGGGATTCATAATCATCCAATTTCATCACTATATATACCAGACAACATATTACGTAAAAAGGTAATATTATGTTAGCTATTTGAGATTACGTTGTTTCAATACAATTTCTTACAAACTCATAACACTATATCTCATTATCACGTCGTAGGATATTAGCAATATACCATCACGGCAAGTCATTTATTCGTGGTTTTAGATTATAATAATTGGATTACAATCTATTAATGGACTAAGATGATTGCCAAAATCTAGGGAGAAACGCATTTCTCCATAAGTTATGGAGAAACGGGTCCCGACTTGTCACGCGACAATGAACTGGATATCCAGAACCTTATGAAAGTGATATCCAGAAACCTTCAAATGAATATCCGTAAAACCTTCAAAAATGTTTCTCGGATATTCATTTGATGGTTTCTCGGATATACATTTGAAGCGTTTCTGATATCCGTAAACCTTCAATAGCAATTTCTGGATATGTCCTAACACATTTACGGATATGCACCTAACAATTTACGGATATGCGCCAACGCTTTACGGATATACATTTCACATACTTCTGGATATGCACCTAACAGTTTCTGGATATCAAACCCAAAACTTCTGGATATTCAGAAGCTTTGGTCTTGGCCTTGGATTTTTTTTTTTCTGGATATCAAATGCAAAGCTTCTGGCTATTAAAAACACGTTTCTCCATAGTTATGGAGAAATGCGTTTCTCAGCAGACCTACTCAAAATGATTTGAAACGCTTTCTCTGCATCATCATTAGTGATTGATGAATCTTAATTGGGGAATACAAGTATATAAATTTCGTTGTTTGTTTTATTTTTTTGAAAAAGAATAAAAATAAAATAAAATAAAAAAGATAAGTGGGGCGGTTTTTGTCAAACATGTTGCTACTGCCACTTTGATACTTAATTTAGGATTTCTGATTGGAGCTAGCCAAATTTCATTTTTCCATAGGGGGGGGGGGGGTATATATTATACGATTATTTTTTTTCTGTTTGGTTAGATGGATTTAATTAAGTTAGCCAAACTAAATACTCCCTCCGACCCTAAATGTTTATCCAATTTGACTTTTCAAACATTTTAATTTAGTGATTTTGAAGCTTTAATTTTGGTTATTTTTACGAACGCTTTGAAAATTATTGATAATATACACCGCGTTATGTAATACTCCGTCCCTAAATGTTATAAGTTTTGAAAATTTAGTGATTTTGAAGCTTTAATTTTAAAAACGAGACTAACTTTTTGAGACAAAGGAAAAAGGGAAATGAGACAAATATTTAGGGACGGAGGGAGTATAAGATTATGTGGGTGACAAGACAAATACTTTACTTGTCACTAAATGTTCAATTTGTTTTCTCATATTTTTACAAGGGAAACTTATATTTATTATTAAACGAATTTGTGAAGTGTGTACATTTAGAATGCATACTCCCACCGTCCCGTCCGACTTAGGACATTCGCTCTCGACACGAAAATTAAAGAATACTATTATAATATTAGGAGAGAGAATGAGTGGAGGATGTGTTGTGAGTGTGAAAAATTAAATAGAAAAGAGAATGAGTGGGATAAATAGTGATGGGATTATTGTTGTGAGTATGACAAGTGAGTCCCATTTAATATAAAAGTAATATAAACTTTCCATTTTGGGCCGTCCTAAATCGGGTGGGACGCCCAAAATGGCAAAACGTCCTAAGTCGGGTGGGACGGAGGGAGTATTGTTTAAGATGGCCTTTTTAGAAGAGTTGACATATGTTTTAGCAAGAATTTTTCAGGCGGCAAGGGTGGTGGGGCAAAGAGAGATGAGAGGCACAATAGGGGTGGAGAGGGTGCCGGCAAGAGCTCCAAGAATTAATTTATCTTGGCGAAATCAAGTGAAATACGATGGATTGGGAGAGGTGGTAGAGGTGGCGGGTTGGGCAGCGGAAGTTTCTGTGGCGGCGATTTCTTTGGTGGTGTTGGATAGGTTTTCGGGTGGGGCCAAGTGAGTACCAATATCATCAATGAATTTGAAAAGATCAAGGCCTATGAGAGTAGCCTCAATTTGGGTTTTTCAAGCAATATAATTCGTAGGGGTAAGCTTAAGAACATGATTGAGAGAGACAAAGATGAGGGGAGAAGAAGGTTCGGCTGTGTTAGGAAGTACCTGGAAATTCGGAGTGACCATAGAGAGAGGAAGAAGGTCGGCGGCTGTAGAGAAGGGGGAGGGGGGGTTGACGGCAGAGGGTAGCTAGGGTTTAGAGAGAAGAAAAAAATTAATGCTCTGATACCATATAAGATTGAGCAATAAATATTGAGAAAATTTAATTGTATTATTGATTTGCAGTTGTATTTATACAAAATGATGAATCCTAATCTAACTTAGAGTTCAAGGCAATTACAATTGAAAAAGATTACAATCACTAAAATAGAAAATTATATACAAATAAAACTCTATTTTATTTATTTATATCACAAACTTCATCTAACATTTCAGTGTATCACATTGTTGTGATAATATCATTCACATTGTTGTGATAATATCATTCCTAATAATTTGTAACTTTTTTTTTTTTTTATCAGGAAAAAGATTATATAAATAGATCAAAACTATACAAGAGAACCCAAACAACAAAGGGTTCGAACAGAAATTGGGGCAGACACAACTTGGCTACTCACCAAACAAAAGACAAGCCTCAAACTCGAACATGCTCGGGAGGCCAAAAGACCCTATCTATCAACAGCAAGGTGCTAAAAAAGAATCAAAACATTAGGATACAAAGCAAAAATTACTTTGTATACTTGTGTTTTGATTTTCCGAATAAGGCCATCAGAAGAGAAATTTTCGTCCTCAAAGAAAAATCTGTTTCGGGCATTCCAAAGGAGCTAAACAGTTGAAGCAAGGGCTGTCCGCTTCCTACAGGCTTGCCAACTATTGTCCTTGGCTTCTTTACGCAGCCACTTAAAAGAGCTTTTGAGAGTTGAAGCTTGACATTGGATGCCAATCCAGACTTTAATTCTGTCCCAAACCTCACGACAAAAAGCACATTCAAAGAACAAGTGCTGAAGCGTCTCAAAATTCTGTTTGCAAAAAACACAAGTGCCGTCCATTTCAAGAAAAGTTAGGCGATCCTTGATTTTCATACGATCTAGAGCACAAAGCCAAAGAATGAAGGAATGCTTGGGAAGAATTGAAGGCCCCCAAACAGCTGCAGCCCATCCGACCCTTTGACAAGAAGACCTTAAGAAATCATAGGCCTCTCGAGTGCGTTGAAACAACGGCTTTGCCAACCAGCAATTTAATTTATTTGCAGCTTCAACAGGACCCCCACATTTGCTAACAAGGCTGTCCCGAACCTCAAGAATAAATTTGACAAGAGGTGAGTCACTAGGCTTGGCCTTCCACTCCCAAATAGAACAGTTTTGGAGGTAATAGTGACTGACCCATTTGTAACTTTAGTATTATATTGATGCACAACAATGTGTAGAACAAAAATTGTACAAAAGATTTTGTCTCATTTGTCTCACCTTCTCGGAGCTATTTACTACATTTATTTTTACAAATTCATGCATTTATTTTACAAGATTTTGGGCTGTCGATTTGGATTTGGGATGAAAGGGATGTGCCTTACTGCAAATGAACTGACCTAATTCCATTCCAAGACACAAGTTGGAAACCTTTTATCTGCTACCCCGTGACTCTGTACAAAAATCTGATAATCTCTCTCTCTCTCTCTCTCTCTCTCTCTCTCTCTCTCTCTCTCTCACACACACACACACACACACACACACACCTTTTTGCTGCTTTTATGAACCCTAAAAAATAATAGAAAAATGAACTATCATTAGCCTATATTTTTTTTCTTGAAATAATTCATTTTAAAATAATAATGATCAAAATAACAACCCTTTTAAATTATTAACCAAAATGACTATTTTTTAAAAACTCGCTATTTCGTGTAGTGATTTTAAAAAAAATCGTTTAAACTCGTTAATTCGTGTAGCTAGTTTAATTTTCCTAATTTTTTTTTACGTAAACAATTTCGAGAATTTTACAAAAATTTTATTAAAATATGAATTCGCTAATGTGAATATCATGTTTACTAGGAATAAATGATTAGATAATTAATATTATAATTAGTTTAAATATAGAGGTAAACTCGCTACTTGAAATAGCGAGTTCAATTAAAGATTCGCTTTTCCCAATAGCGAGTTTAGAGAAGCTTTTTTTTTTGGTAGAACACACACAGACATATCATACTTACTCACCCAACTTAACGACACAGATAGAGAGGGAGAAACTGGAACGACGAGAGCATAATTCGTGATTTGCAGTACCGACTTCAAATTCGCTATTGTAAGTCACTAATTTCATACTCCCTCCTATATTTCGAATAAATTTAGCATTATTTCAACATAGGGTTTTCGAAATTGATTGATTTGGGGGTTTTTGAAATGGATTTAACCTAGGGTTTTCGAATCGATTGATTTATGAGTTATTCTTTTTACTTAATTAGTTATTCTTGATTTCTATGATATTGTTGATTAAATTAGTATTTTTGTTAATTTAGTTAGGTTTTTCGTCAGTTAAGTTAGGTTTTTCATTAGTTCAGTTATGTTTTTCGTTAATTCAGTTAGCATTTTTGTTAAATTGAGTTTTAAATTTGATCAATTTTGTCTGTTGTGTTACTGTGTTACAGATGAATGTAGAAATATGCTTCACAATAGTTGTCGTTCTTCTTTTTATACCTAATGGTTGTCTCTTGTGTTTTGTGTTTTAAATTTGATCAATTTTGTGTTTTGTGTTACAGATGAATGTAGAACATCAACGTGGAGAGCTTCTTGAGCCGTTTGAGATGTTTTGAGATTACAGGATAAGTATCGAACTGAATACATCTGGGCCGTAAGACATGTTGAGAAGTTATCTTTTCGTCGTGGTCCGACTCTACAGGAAGTGTTGGACGTAAGGATTCAGGAGAGACTAGTAGTAGCAGGATTTTACGGGATTTACAAGTTAGGGAAAATCACGTATTATTGGGGTTTGGTTACAGCGTTGGTTGAGCGATATCGTCAGGAAGCCCACAGTTTTCATTTTCCTATTGGTGAGATGACCGTTAGTTTAGAGGATACGGGTATGTTGTCAGGGTTACCGATTGATGGACTTCCTGTTACTGGTTCTGACACCACGAGGTTGCTTCAGGGTTGGTGCGACTTATGTGATGAGTTATTAGGTGTTAGAACACCGTAAAGTGAGATAGAAGCAGGGTTGTTGAAGCTTAAGTGGCTTCTAAGTCAGTTTCCCCATTTTGGTCAGCTTCTAGAAAATGTGACACAAGATTTGGTCATTGGTATACACCTGCGTACATATTGGCAGCCCTAGGGTCGATTGTAATGCCTGATCGCACTAGTAATAAGTTGAAATTGATGTATCTCCCACTGCTTAGAGATATCGAGATGATACATGATTATAGTTGGGATAGTGCTGCTTTGACCTTACTTTATCTGGAAATGTGTACTGCGACTTTGCCCGGCACCAATAACTGTAGCGAATTTCTCTCTATTGTATAGGTATGGTAATTATATTTTTCGATATATGTTTGGCTTTATATATGTTTTAAAATTATATTTTATTTATGTGATTTGTTTATAATGCAAACATCTTTGGGCATGGGACATGTTGTTGCCCATACAACCAATAGTGGTTAGGGGATATCAGGATGTGCAATCGAACTTACCCGACAGTCCATTGGGGTGTAGGTAAACTACAACCACTCTGATTTGTGTAAATTATATTGTATTTATCTGATTTGTTTAAATTATATTGAATTTATCTAGATTTGTTTAAATTGTATTTTTTTAATCTTTTCAGGTGGACTGGGTCCCTATCATATTTGCATGTTAATGCACATAACTTACGTGCCTATCGAGATCAACTAGCGTCTTTTAATGAGAATCAGATTATTTGGCAGCCATATATAGATCGAGTTGTTCCAGATTATTACAGACAGGCACATGCCGTATGGAGGATGAGGGTGCCTCTTATCTGCTTTGACAGGGTAGAATGGCACCTACCTGATCGAGTTATGAGGTGGTTTGGCATGCTACAGCCGGTCCCTGATCCATGTGACACACATGAAGATTTGCATAGTATTGATCTCCGAGGTAGAGGACATGTGACTTGGGATTCAAAACATAGTGAGTACATATCATTATGGAATGCACGAGCTCACAGTGTGGTGAATGGTGTGTTGGGTGAAGAGGTGATGGATTACGTCTATCCATACTGAAATTACCAGGATTGCTCGGATTGTGGCGATCGGTTTTTTGATGGACTTCACTGAAAAGAGAGTCGCCACGCCGTTTTGTATTATGAGCCTAAACTTTGAAAAATACTAGTTTGAAAAGGAGGTCATTTTGATTGGGAGCCAAAACTTAGGAAAAGACTTTTGAAAAGGAGGTCGTTTTGATTGGGAGCCAAAACTTAGGAAAAGGCTTTTGAAAAGGAGGTCGTTTTGTTTGGGAGCCAAAACTTAGAAAAAGGCTTTTTGAACAGAGATTGTTAGGTTCGGAGGCCAGGTTACGTTTCGGGAAGAGTATCTGGAGATCACCCAAAATGCCTCGCGTGACGAGTCTTTCTACCTTTCTCGAAAAGTGTGCGTATGTGTGTGTGTGTTCGTGTTACTTTTGAAAATGAGTCTGAATGACAGACTTTAATCTTGGTTTGAATGACAAACGTTGATTTTGAAAAGGATCGTTTGAATGACAAACGTCGATTTTGAGGGAGTTTGAAAAGGAGTTCGAATGACGAACTTCGGTTTTGAACCGGGCATTACGATGTTACCCATTTTGATGAAAATGATGGCAAATGAGATGCGATCAACGAGTCATTTTGTGACTCGGACATTTGAAAGTAAATACTATCAACAAACCAAACGGTTTGGACTTGTAAATGACAGTATTGAAAATGCGGTATCAACGGATCGAACGATCCGGACGGTAAAAGTGCGATCGACGAGCCAAACGACTCGGATTTGTAAAGAGCGTAAAGTAAGTGCAATATCAACTAATCAAATGATCCGGACTGTAAATAGCAATCAACGGATCAAACGATCCGGACGGTAAAAGTGCGATCACGAACCGAACGGTTCGGACGGTAAAAGTGCGAATCAACGGATCGAACGATCCGGACGGTAAATGACATAAAAGTAAAAAACGGGACTCGAACGCCGTTTTAACCCTAAATTACTTCTCTCGAGGGAGAAAAGATGATAGAGGACTAAAACGTATCAAGTCCCGTAGACGGCGTTTCGTCTACATTTTGAGAACTTTGATCGGATCGAAAGTAGCGTATGACGCGTAAATCGAGATAAAGCGGGGTTTAGAGTGTGAGAGTGTTACCAATGGCTAGGTGTTGACTCTTCTGATCGGGAGGACGTATACGTGATACGAAAAGTTGTTTGAAAAGTGTTTCAGAAGTGTTTGGCTTGGAAAACAAGGTTTTCACGCAAATCGAGGCATTTCCAGGGCTCGGGAGGGGGTTTTGGTTGCTGGAACCGTGGGGTTTTGCTGAGGGAGTAAATATTTTGGCCTCATTTACTGAATGGAAGGGGCTGTATTTATAGGGGGTGAAACTGAAGAACAGGCCGTCCGGCCAGAACCTCAATTTTAGGGACTTTTGGGATATTTTGAAAATTGCTGAGACTGATCTGTTCATCTGGAAGAACAAGCCGGCCGGCCAGTTACTCAGTTTGAGGGCATTTTAGACTTTTCACCCTTGAATTTGATTGATGGGGATGGGAGAGGCCATGCATGTAAGCCACGTGTCTAGCTTAGTCGCTAAGATTGCCCATTTGGTCCGTTAATCCCGGTTTTGACTGTTTTCTAAATAACTGTCCGAGAAAATGTCGGAACAGTCCCAGAAAGTCCCGAAAATTACGTATTTCTGGAAAAGTGATATTTTCACGTGTACGAACGTGGGTTGAATACACTTTGCATTTTGGATGCACGGGGCAGTCTTGGAAAGTCTCGTTAACCTGGAAGGTGCAAGTTAATGGATTCCGGTTAACTTGGAAAGTGCCAGTTAACGGGTTGTAACGATCCGGATTTAGGTACTTACACATACATGATTTGGTTCAAGAAGATCACACGTTCTTTAATTGTGAACCCGATCCATGTAGAGAATATAGGGTACATATCACATGCCAATGACTTCGAGGGTTTAGTAAGTGAATATAATTTTAAAACTTTTTAATATTAGGGTTTATTGATTGTAATAATAAGTAGTAACATTCTTGCCCTGTAAATGTTAACAGGTGCAAAACTTACAACATATGCATGAAATTAACGAGGGAAGCATCGCCCAGGAGTTGGAGGTGGATAACTCTAGAGTATATATGACAGCAACAGCGGCTTGATGCTCGAGCACCCCCGGGACCAATTGATCGCGTCCAGGCTGTTCCACACAGACAACCACGGCCTCAACGTCGTCGCGTGCATAGAGTGCTACAGATGCAACCTGATCAACATTTAGTGGATGAGCAAGAGGACCAATAGCGACAGCCGGAGCAGGACCAGGAAGCTAGGGTAGAGACTCAGAGACAGATGCACCTCCCGAGACTCCATTACAGACGGATGTACCACCCGATACTCCATTACATACAGATGCACCTCCCGAGACTCAGACAACGAACGGGGTATAAGGTGAGTCACCTCATAGCATACGAGCCCACGATACACAGGGTGAGTGTGTTACGAAAGTTGATGGGATATATTTTGATAAAGAAAAAACATATAAGTGTAGGAAAAAAATGATCCCTAAATGAACATTTTAGACATTTCCTATGTGACCGAGTTGTGGTCATTTAATGATATTTTGTTCTATTTACGTGTTGTTGAATGTGTTTGTTTGTCAAGGGTGTTGAAATGTGCTTGGTTGGTACAAATAAAATGTGTTTGTTTTTCACAAGTTTTGATACAACTTTGTTATAAAGTTGGGCTGTACAGGAAATTTGCTAATGGTAGTAGCGAATTTAAATTCGCTATTGCCATTAGCGAGTTTAAGTTAATCTAAAAACAGATTTAATTAATCTAAACTCGATATTGACAGTAGCGAATTTAAATTTAAATAAAATTCCCGTAAAATTCTCGAAATTGTTTACGTAAAAAAAAAAAAAAAGGAAAATTGAACTCGCTACACGAAGTAGTAAGTTTCAAAAAAGGAGTCATTTTGGTTAATAGTTTGGAAGGGTTGTTATTTTGGGAATTATTATTTAAAAAAATGAATTATTTCAGAAAAAAAATCCATTAGCCTATATGAAACTTCCTTTTCATGTTCCATTCAGGTCTCTGTATAAACATGTTCCTTTATTTTTTTCACCTTGTTTTTCCCATAAGTGGCATGCACAATCTTACAAAAGTGTTTGTTCTACATTCTTAAATTACCCTTATTTTCTTTTAAATCAAAGTAGCAGTGCTGCATTGGTCACTCTTGACTAAATTTAATGAAATATCTGGAAAATTAAGAATTTAAATTTTCTTCTATTTTATGCACTTCTTCCTGTTTGCCATGTGTTAAAATCTGGTTAATTGTTTTTAATCCATTTTCCCTTGGTTTTGGGTGTGTGATTTCATACAGACAAATGCCTTGTATCGTGTCCGCTAACACTGCAATGCAGAGTGAATGGTTATCGAGAGAGAGGAGAAAGAAGGATGTTCATATAAGGTCGAATCGATATCATATAATGCTTGACCAGTACATAAATCTCGCTCGCCTTATTCTGTGTGATCAAGCACACTTACAAACTAATGGAGAAAACACCCAAGCTAGGCTAGGGAGAGAGA
This sequence comes from Adenophora triphylla var. japonica, assembly GCA_022495995.1. Classification (NCBI taxonomy): domain Eukaryota; kingdom Viridiplantae; phylum Streptophyta; class Magnoliopsida; order Asterales; family Campanulaceae; genus Adenophora; species Adenophora triphylla. The sequence continues at coordinate 209,123 of JAFEMH010002132.1, read as the reverse complement.
AGCAGAGAGGTAATCAACTAACATAAACATAACAACCGGCTTTATTTCGTATACTATAATTCTTCCAACCTTAAGTCTTCTTGTAAATATCAAATCCTCTATTCATCCAATACTGCATCAACAACAAAAAATGTTAGTCCTCTTCAGTGTGGGATTTGAGGTCTGTGCAGTTTAATTGCTCAACAGTCAGATTGCGATGTAATTCATCTTATTATAAACTGTAGCTCATGTTATCCTGTGTATGTGTGTGTGTGAGAGAGAGAGAGAGGTACGTGGAGCAGTCGTAGTTAGGATCCATGGGAGGCATCTTAAAAGAGACACCACAAGCATCAGGAAGTCCAGCAATTAGGGATGGTACAACAGACTTAAGCTGAAGCAACTCTTGCTTTAAGCAGTTGCAGATATCTATGCGATCACTTTTCTGCCGCGAGCCCCAGTTGTATATTTGCTTAACCCCGTCACAGCACCCGCCAGGTGGTGTTTCCCCTCCTTGACCTTGTATGTAACTGGCACACGGTGTCAACTGACTTACGATATTTGGGCACTCAGTTTGTGCTGTAGCTATTGCTGATAGCATTAAGAACATTGTCAGAAATGCAACTACTCGAGCCATTTGATGGATTTTTTTCTTAGTATGAATTAATCGAGCAACAGTTTATGATTCTTATATAGAAGCATGTTTTGATGAAATTCCGAGGTGGTTAGGAAATGCAAATGACATGAGCTTAAGGCAGCTGGCTCGTGTGATCGTTCAGTCAGGATGATTCACATAAAGGGTGCCTCCGGTTTTCCCTCTCTCTCTCTCTTTTTCTCTCTTTCACACGCACAAATATAACATTGAGTCTGGACAATCTCATTCAGGACTTAGTTAGCAAAGAGCCTGGACATGGCTGATTTACTTTACGTGCTCGAGTGAAATTGAGAGATAGAGGAACTGAGATTATGTCGAACTCTAAGACAGTGAGCTTCTTAACAGCTCCTAGAAAACCTTCTTATATATTTTAATGGCATCGCTCCTTGACATGTATTAACCATCTCAGAAATTTAATCAGTTTTTAGTTCTGTCTACGCGCTTGGTGGTGAGTATTTGGGTATACGCGATACTAAAAATGCGATACTAAAAATACGTACATGAAACTTGACCTCTTTATTTTTCTTGAAAACCCAAAAATTAACACTCATTTATAGATAGATGGAGCATTATTTAGCAATTGTGGGCGAGTAAAACGTCATTGAGAATAGACCCATTCAAGGGAATAGAGACCAACTTCGAATTGTATTTAAAGCTGTATATTTTGATACAAAATAATATTTCGAATATCAGATTATGTTCTATAAACCAGCAGTCAAGTTGCAGTTCTTCAGAAGCAGCATTGGTCACTCTTGACAAAATACGGAGCATATGAAAATTAGGGAAAATGAAGAATTAATATCCTCTTCTTGTTTATGAAGTACTGAGTATTCCCTCCTGAGCAAAGATCCACACTTTTCTTTTTTGTTTGTCAAAGCGTTACGGATTTAACGCGATGAAATTGAGTTTGGCTAGTTGGTTGGTTAATAATACAAAAGAAGATGACGTCTTCTTAAAATCTTTAGTTAATTGGTTTTTATTCATTTTCTCTTGATTTCGGGTGTGTGATTTCAGACAGACAAATGCCTTCTATAACATACGCTAATGCTGTAATGGGAGAGAACGGTCCTTCATAGAGAGAGAGAGAGAGAGAGAGAGAGAGAGAGATGTTCATATAAGGTTGAATTCATGTCATATATAATGCTGAGTGCTGACAGTACATAAATCTCTCGCTCGTGTTATTCTTTCATATATAATGCTGAGTGCTGACAGTACATAAATCTCTCGCTCGTGTTATTCTTTATCAAGCAAACCGAGAAACGGAGAATACATTTGCCTATTTTTATTGTAATCAACTAACATTAACATATATAGCAACGGCTTTATTTCATATATAGTTCTTCTAGACTTCAGTCTTCTTGTAACAGATCATCCATTCATGAGATACTGCATCAAGAACCAGGGCAAAAGATGTTAGTTAGTCCTCTGCATTGCGACTGTACGTATATATGTCTCAGTGTGTGTGTGTGTGAGAGAGAGAGAGAGAGAGAGAGAGAGAGAGAGAAAGGGTACGTACGTGGAGCAGTCGTAGTTAGGATCCATGGGAGGCATCTTAAACGGGACTCCACAAGCATCAGTAAGTCCAACAACATTATCTGCAACAACAGAATTACGACGCCTAAGCAATTCTGACTGTATGCACTTGCAGATATCAACGCGATCACTTAGCTGCGAGGCCAAACTGTAAATTTTTTTGACCCCATCACAGCAACTGCCCGAGGGCTTATTCCCTGCTTGACCTTGTATATAACCCACACACGGCAACAGTTGACCAATAACACTCGGGCAGTTGATTTCTGCCACAGCCATCATTGATAGCATTAAGAACGTCAAGAGAAATGGAACTAGCAGTCGACCCATTTGATCAATATCTTCTTGGTACGAATCAAGTAAATTCTATGATTCTTATATAGAAGTGTGTCTTGTGGTCTGTTCACATGAAATCCCGACCTTGTCAGGAAATGCCGATGACATGAGCAAGTGAATGCACACAAAGAGACAGTTTTCAAAATCCTGTTTATATTTACTCTATAAAATAGTATCTCTCTATATATATGTGTGTTTTGTATATGACTATATATATATATATATATATATATATACACACACAAAATCTATATATGTGCATATATATATAGAAGAATGCTCAAATGAGAACCTATTTAAAATGAGAATCATGAGAACCAATCACAACCATTAATCACAATCATTAGATTAAGATAAATTAATGGTTTAGATTAGATATACTTTTATAAAAAAACGGTGACATTTTTATAGTTTTTGTGAAATTTGAGATGTAAAATGTCATTTGACCATTACTTTTCAAAATCTGTCACGTCATCATATAAATTTTCCTCAAATTTTAAACTTAACATCTCAAAATCTATAATTCGAAAAAAAATCCGAGAAAACTGTTTTTCTCGTCTCGACGAGGCGAATCAAACTACATCCCTAAATATATGATTTTGAAAAAAAAATGTTGAACAACAATAGAATTCTCAAAATACACTTGTATACATTATCTAATTAGCTACTAAATCCAAATGTATTTCGAGCATTGCACTTTGATTCATCAAAAATATATATGAATTCAATAGCTAATTAGCTACTGAATTCAAGTGTAATGTTTAAAATACACATGTATTTAGTAGATAACTAGCTACTAAATCCATTCGAAATGTTCAAAATATACATGAATTCAGTAGTAACTAGATACTGAATGCAATGTTCAAAATACATATGGATTTAGTAACAAAGTAACTCTAAATGTAAGTGTAATGTTCAAAAATACACATGGATTCACTAGCTAACTAGCTACTAAATCCAAGTGCAATATTAAAAAATACGCATGTATTCAGTAGCTAACTAGCTACTGAATTAATGTGCAATGTTCAAAATACGCATGGGTTCATTAGCTAAGTAATCACTGAATCCATCTGCTGCAATGTTCAAAATACACATGGAATCAGTTGCTAAGTACCTACTGAATCCATGAGCAATGATCAAAATACACATAAATTCAGTAGCTAAGTAGTTAATGAATTCATGTGAAATGATCAAAATACATATAGATTCAGTAGCTAAGTAACTACTGAATCCAAGTGTAATGTTCAAAATACACATGAATTATGTAGCTAACTAGCTACTGAATTCAAATAAAATGTTCAAAAATACACATGAATTAAGTAGCTAACTAGCTGCTTAATACAATTGTAATGCTCAAAATACACATGAATTTAATAGCTAACTAGCTACTGAATCCATGTGAAATATGAATTCAATAGCTAACTAGTTAATGAATGCAATGTTCAAAATACATATTAATTCAACAACTAAGTAGCTACTTAATTCAAGTGAAATGTTCAAAAATACACATGAATTCAATAGCTAACTAGTTACTGAATCCATATGTTATGTTCAAAATACATATGAATTCAGTAGCTAAGTAGCTACTGCATCCAAGTGCAATGTTCAAATATACACATGGATTTAGTAGCTAACTAGCTAATGAATATATGTGCAATGATCAAAATACACATGGATTCAATAGCTACTAATTACTAAATGCAATGTTCAAAATATATATGGATTCAGTAGCTAATTAGCTACTGAATACTAGTGCAATATTCAAAAATACACATGAATTCAGTAGCTAACTAGTCACTGAATCCATGTGCAATGTACAAAAATACCCAGTAGCTAACTAGCTACTAAATCCATGTGCAATGCTCAAAATACACATGAATTCAGTAACTAACTAGTTACTGAATGCAATGTTCAAAATACATATGGATTCTGTAGCTAGGTAGCTACTGAACCTTAGTGCAATGTTTAAAAACTACACATAGATTCAGTAGCTAACTAGCTACTGAATTCATGTGTAATGTTCAAAATACACATTAATTCAGTAGGCTACTAAGTTCAAGTGCCATGTTCAAAAATACACATGGATTCAGTAGCTAATTAGCTAATAAATTCAAGTGTATTTTAAATATTTTATTGTTATTCAACATTTTTTTTCAAAACCCTATATTCAGGGATGTAGTTTGATTCGTCTCGTCGATACAAAAAAAATAGTATTCTCAGATTTATTTTTTTCGACTTATAGATATTGAGATATTTAATTTTGAAATTTGAGAAAAATTAGGATGATAACGTGACAGTTTTTGAATTTGCGAAGTCAAATGATATTCTACAGCTTTGTCCTTTACTATCCTATTAATTACAAAAATGCCACCACCACCTATATCCAAGTAATTTCTAATCTGAATCCTTGATTTGTCTTTTATACAATGGTTGTAGTTGATTATCAATTTAATTGGTTCTCATTGGTGTAAGATCATGTGTATATATATAGGAAGCTATTCAAATGAGAACCAAATTTATATGAGAACCATGAGAACTAAATCCAATCATTGGATTAAAAATACATCAATGCTCCAGATTAAAAAAAAAAATAGAGGGGGTGGCATTTTCGTAATTATTGTGAACTAAATCCCCCTCAAATTTCAAAATAAAATATCTCAATATCTATAAATCGAATTTTTTTTTCGAAAACACTGATTTTTTTGCCTTGACGAGACGATTCAAACTAGATCCCTGAAGATAGGATTTTGAAAAAAATAATATTGAACAACGTCTAATTTTTAAAACACTAGCTAATTAACTAGTGTACACTAGCTAGTTAAGTAATGTACACTAGCAACACAGCTAGTATACACTAGGTTACACTAGCAACACAACTAGTATACACTAAAAAAAATAGCTATTGTACACTAGATAACTAGGCCAAATACGTACACTAAGTTACAACAAATAGCGTGACACGAAGGCTTGGCCCAATGCTTTTGTCCTGCTGCCTAAGGCATTTGGCTAGTATACACTAGATAGCTAGTGTACACTAGCCAAATGCAAAGTTATTTTATGAAGTAAAAATGGTTGACACTCATTTGTGGCTTGAAGATACTCTTTTTTTTTTGGACTGACACTCCTTTTTGATATCTATCGAAGACAACTTTGAAAAAACCATTCACTCAGTTTGGGACACTAGGTTACACTAGCAACACAGCTAGTGTTCACTAAGACAACACATCTAGTGTTCACTAAGATAACACAGCTAGTGTTCACTAAGACAACTAGCTAGTGTACATAAGCAATACAGCTAGTGTTCACTAATACAACACAAATTGGTTCACTAAGACAACACAAAGCCTAGTCTTCACTAATACAACACAGCTAGTGTTCACTAAGATAACACAGCTAGTGTTCACTAAGCAACACAACTAGTGTTCACCAATACAACACAGCTAGTGTTCACTAAGATAACACAGCTAGTATTCACTAATACAACACAGCTAGTGTTCACTAATATAACACAGCTAGTGTTCACTAAGATAACACAGCTAGTGTTCACTAAGACAACTAGCTAGTGTACATAAGCAACTACACGGCTAGTGTTCACTAAGATAACACGCCTAGTGTTCACTAAGACAACTAGGCACAAGATAACATAGTGTTCAAGCAACACGGCTAGTGTTCACTGACACGGCTAGTGTTCACTAAGATAACACGGCTAGTGTTCACTAATGACATATCTAGTGTTCACTAAGATAACACGGCTAGTTTACACTATGATAACATATCTAGTTTACACTAAGTACAACTAGCTAGTGTACGCTAGGTTCACTTAACACACTAGTGTTACACTAAGCAACACGGCTAGTGTTCACTAAGACAACACACAACTAGTGTTCACTAAGATAACACATCTAGTGCTCACTAAGACAACTAGCTAGTGTTCACTAAGACAACACTAGTGCTCACTAAGACAACACGGCTAGTGTTCACTAAGATAACTAGCTAGTGTTCACTAAGACAACACAAAGCCTAATGCTCACTAAGACAACCCAGCCTAGTTAAGTAATGTACACTAGTTAAATAATGTACACTAGTTAAGTAATTAATTCCGTGCACACTAGTTAAGCAATAATATTTAGTTAAATAATGTACACTAGTTAAGTAATCTATAAGCTCAATATTATTTTTTAAAATCCTATCTTCAGGGGATCTAGTTTGAATCGTCTCGTCAAGACAAAAATCATGTTTTCGAATTTTTTTTTCGACTTATAGATATTGAGATATTTTATTTTGAAATTTGAGAAGGATTTTAAATGAAATAATTACGAAAACGCCATTCCTCTATTTTTTTAATCCTGGAAAGATTGATGTGTTTTTTAATCCAACGATCGTTAATGGTTTTATGGTTCTCATATAAATTTGGTTCTCATTATAATAGATCTCTATATATATATATATATATATATATATATATATATATATATATATATATATATATATATATATATATTTCAAATTGAGATGAAAGATGTCCGTGATACAAAGTTGATGATGCCAAAATCGTCAAAACAGCCCCAAATCCAAGCGATGATTGCTCCTGATTGCAAGGCCCGAAAATAAGAGAAAACACGTAAACTAAGCTCGGGCGGATCCGGCTAAAGGCCCTCCTGGCGTGAGAGTAAGTTCACGGTTTGTATACGAGAAAACAAATTGACAGAGTTTCCCAACGTAAAAAGTAACGTACCTAATTATGAGCTGGGCTTCAGATTTATAGGGATGGATTGATAGAATCCATGTTGAAGTAAACTTGTAAAGAGATAAGATGTAATCCTACGAGAATTATATCTCGTTAAGGAGTCCTTGTTTGACTTGAAGTGGTGTGGTTGGTTACAATCCCGATTGGATCATGAATGTATAATCCTCGCCGTATAAGGACTGTATAATCTGCTAGCCGGAACGCCGAGGAACATAAATGTTTTACCTCGGCCTTGGCGAATAGGCCGAGATGAATGATTCTGTTTCCTCGTCATTTGGTGATTGGCTGACATGCATATATGCCGGGGTAAATGATTTTGTTTCCTCGTCATGGTGATGAAATGTCGAGGTAAGAACTTTTCTCTCCTCGTCACTTGCGACATGACGGCCCAAGCATGGTGACATAAGGCCGAGATAAACGTTTCTCGTCATACGAGGAAGACCTTACTCGGCCCTGATACTTGGTTATTTAGATAATATTCATGGCCCAATCCAATTTTTCGGGTCGGACAAGTAAAAAATGGGTCGGATCCATGAAATACAATGTATTTTAGTTAACAAAAATGATAAAAGTAAATAATTCAAAGAACGATTGAAATAATGTTGAAGTATTTAACGCAAACAATTTATTAAAATATATTACTCGTACAAAAAAGAAATTCAAATTTGCTAATTAAACTTGGGATAATAGGAAGAAAGACCAAAAATAAAAAAAATGGGAAAAGCCTAACGAATTAATTAAGATTGAAAAAATGTGAGGAAATTAGGAGAAAGAGAAAAACAAAACTGTTAAAGAGAAAGAATAGCAAAGATGGAAGACAAAATTAATTGAAAATGTAGGTAGCAGGGTTCGAACATGGATTTGAAAGGAAACACCAAAGGCTTTAACTTCATCCCTTCTACCGCTGAACCACACCACTCACTGGTGTTAATCTTGAAGTTAATTATATATATACATATATAACAAAAATAAGGTTTCCATTTTGGAAATTCTTAAGTGAAGTGGGACGCCCAAAATGGAAAGTTTTCTTAAGTGAGGTGGGACGGAGGGAGTATATATATATATATATATATATATATATATATATATATATAAAACTATTTCAAATTGAGATGAAAGATGTCTGTGATACAAAGTAATTCTTCCAACATCAGATCGTACACCACAGTATAAACAACAATTCTGATATATTATCCTTGAATATAAAAAACTTAGCAAAGATTGCACAGTAATTGCAGCTATTTACATTTGAGCATTCTTGCATAGATTTTTGTCCTTATCACGAGTTTTAAGAGTGTTGAGAGTCAGATTTGGAGTCGGGTCCACGCTTTTTGTACACAGAGCCCCCAGTCGGAACCTCCGCGTGAGAAGAGACCGTTGCAGAAAGAGGCTGGAAATTCGTGTTGCCAACAAACCAGTAGAGAGCCCATTTCAAGTTGCAGAGGGTGTACTTTAGAGCTTTGGTCCAGTTCTCTTGTTTGTTAAAACTCTGTGTTATTGAATAGCTTTCGACTTTGTCATTTTCTATCCTGCATATTAAAATAGGAACATGAAAAAGTATGAAAGAATGACCATTTTACCTTGAATCTTTAAAGTTACTAACTTTATACTCCCTCAGTCCCATGATAAATGTCGTTGACTTAAGATTTTTAAGAAATGTGTTTTACTTGTTTGCACATTGCTTGTACAAAAGTCAAATTGCACCAAAACACTTTCCTTGTTTAGAAATGCGACATTTATTTCGGGACAAACCAAAAAGGAAAGTGCAACATCTATTATGGGACGGAGGGAGTATTTGAACTTTGCATTGAGGAAATTTAGGGGTAAAATAGCCATTTCATTTAAATAAAGTTAAGAAGAGAAGGTAAGTGAGACGAAACCAAGCATAGGGGGGTGATACTTGTCGAAACCTAAGTGGGTGGCAGTGGAATAAACCCGAAACTAATCTACCTAGTAACTTCTGCGTAAACATGCGGCGTTTGACATTTGGTGGGAAAAATTAGATTGGGTTTTTTCATTTGATTAGCGATATTACCTGTAAATGCATGATTAAACTTGTTAAATAGAGACTTACTTGTATGGAAGCTTGAAACATTTCTCAGAAGGGATGTTATTTTCTTTATCCTTGGAATTCGCAAAGTCAGCAAAGTCCTTTAGGCAAGTCAAGAACAATGTCATTGCCTTGTCGTACCGTGTGCTCCAGAACAGATTCACAGGACCAAAGCTAATAAAATGCAAGCCAGATTAGAGATGACTTTGACCAACATTTAATGATACATTATTTATCTTCCTGGAAATTTAAAAATAGTTATGGATAGTGTTTCTATTGGTGTATCAATAACCATTTTCAAAATAGCATGAAGATAATCAAATTTTCATTTTTTCTTTTGTCAAAGTTCAACTTGGTTGACCAAATTCGACATTTATTCTGGGATGGAAGGAGTAAAACATAACTGGTGATCTGTTGAGGGAGAACTCAGACAACTTTTTATAACAGGTCAATTTAAAAAAGCTGAACTGCTGAAGTAAGAATTCGGAGGGGTATCGTAACAACTTACAGCTCATATGTATTGTTGCTGGTGTCCATTATCCGTGGGTAACTTCCCATGGGAAGAATTTTTATCCTGTATCTGTGCGTAATGTGTTAAGAATATATCATCTGAAATAGATGAAACATTTAGCATTTCTTGAATTTCACAAACAGATAATAATTTCGAAGAAAAATTCATTAATATATTTTCTCTATAAACAGATATATTTTGTCCCCAAGAAAGGATACAGGAATTTTGGTCGGAAATATTGAGCCATTGTATGGAGAAGAAGACATGCTTGGCCCCAGGCAGCATTTATCTCGTCCCACTCAACCTAAGCATTTCCAAACAAGGTGAACCTTGTTATCAAAGCCAATTTTCAATGAAAAAAGAGAATCAAAATATGGAATATCTTTTCTCTATATGCAGATATATTTTTATTATGTTTTCAACACAACAGTCAGAGCGAAATATGTTTCAACGTCAGAGTATATGTTTTGTTAGGACAGACATGATCATTCAGACGTGCTTAAACCCCTATCATGAGTGGGATGCTATCGGACATTGAACAAAATTACAGTTCATCCATATACATATGCTAACAAAGCATCAAGTTTAATTGTGTACCGGAATTTTTGGAAGTCTGCCCAACCGGAAATTGTTGATTGTTCCAAATTCTCCATCATACCATATAGGAAAGGCATCATTGAGGACATTAGTCCGCTTCAATAGTTCCAAATGTGCTTGTGAAACTTCAATCTTGGCCAATATAGCATCTCTCTCTTCCTTCAAACAAAAAGATTACAAGGTATAAGCAACTATGTTAAACGGTAAAACTTTTTTCCCTAGCCAAAAAATATGCTTTACAATGATAATAAAACTTAAATAAACTGAGAATAATTGATGGATTAGAACGAGAAATATACAGCAACTGACTGCATAATGGCCATCACACACAGCATTGGCAAAAATTCAGCTACATAGCAATATACTCCTTCCGTCCCAACAATCCGTATTTGTCCAAAAATATATCCCCTTTTAAATTTAAGGTAAAATTCTCATGGTTTTTGAAAAACTTTATTTCATTCGAAAAGGAACTTACATCCTAGGAGAAAAAATATACCCCCCCCCCCCGTCCCACTAAAAGTTATGCTTTTTGCCCAAAAGGATGTCCCACTAAAAATTACACTTTCCCAAAATGAAAACTTTAAAATACTTATTTATTCAATGGGATTCACTTGCATACTCACAACAACTATCCACTTACAATTCTCTACCCCCCCCCCCACCTTCTTTCTCCTACCTGATTTTTCATACTTACACAGTTACACCACTTGCACTTTTTCTTAATCTCCATCTCCAAAACAAATTTGTAGCTTTTAGTGGGACGGAGGGAATATTGTATATTAAAGGAGACACAGAAGAGTAAAAGTACGATCTTAAAAAGTTTTGAGTATTCAAATGCGAATATCTTTTTGGGCCGCAGGGAGCATTCAAAACATTCCATGAAATGCACAGTTCAGTTCTGTCAAAAACATCCATGTATTTCCAACAACCTACTCTCTCTTATCTCCGCCAATATGAGTGGATAATATTTGCAAACAAGAGCAATGCTTTTCCAAGGACCCAAGAAAAGTATAATGATAAACAGTAGAAGGCCCTGATCAAATATTAAAATCTAGTATGACTAGCAAAGCTTGTGATTTTATCTGAAATGCAAGTAAAATTAGACAAAAACCATTTGAAGGAAACTGTGTTTGACTATGACTCACCTGATGGGATATTAACTGAAACTGAAAATTATTGAACTCATGCCAATACCTGGTACAAACAAGTTTGTTAGAAGACAGTGAAACTCATCAAAAGGGCAACTCATTTCCATGATAATATGTGTATAAAATAACTTACCGCTCCTCCAACTCTTTAAAGCGACTGGACTTTAGCTCCAACTCCTTCAATTCAGACGTTACTTCTGCACATTGTTTTTCAGTTTCTTCTATTGCTGCTTCAAGTTTCCTTTCTTCTTCTTCAATCTTTAGAACATTCAGAGATCAATGTAAGAGCATTATGACCAAAGAAGGTAAAATGCCACATGACATCTCTATGAAAACCACATGATATGCACGTAAAACAAAAACAAAACAAAAAACTAGCAAAAGACCAAAAAAAAAGTAGCAATAATGATGCTAGCCGAGTGTGACCTGCTGAATTTCTTTTGAGACCCATATGAATTCAAAGATAATATTAATTCTCTAATTCAAATGTCTGCTAATAGGTCACCAGAAGTGATTTAATTTTCTTCAAGTCCTGTTCAAAGTTTTTATTTCTCTTTACGTTTGGTGGGCGTTACATTAACACTAGAAAAACATATTCCCTCTGTTACACACACAAAAAAAAGAGTCCCACATTCCTTTTTGGGGTACAAAACAAGAGTCCACATTCCTTTCGGGGAAAGAAAGGATGAATTGTGTCCACAAATTTACTTTGGACCCACCTCTAATTCAATAGCGTCCACAAACTTTGCTTTGTATAAAACTATGTGCAAAAAGCAATGACACACTTATTTTGTAACAGAGGGAGTAGGATACTTGGAGAAAAGAATGTTTGGTCTCTTTAGTCGAGTCTGGTGGTTGAGCGTAGCACTAGTTTTTCTTCTCAATGGAGGAAGTAGTATCAAGTTAATTGAGTAGAGAGAACTTGTCGTAAAATAAGCAACTTTAGTTCAAAGAGAAAAATAATAGTAGTGGTGAAAATAACAATAATCATGATAATATTAGAAGTAAATACCTTTAGCTTCTCCTTCAAAAAATCAGCTTCACTCAGCACATTCCGTGCCTCCCCCTCCAATCGCTGAAGACAGGCTTCATATGCTTTTATATCACCATTCACATCCTCAACCTCCTTATCAAGTTTATCCGATAACACTCTCATGCACTCAAGGCATAGAGGTTGCTCAACCTGAAGAGAAAATTAATTTTCAATATCAATAACTTAAAAGGCCAACTAAAATCACCCTTAGAAATCATCAGAAAGTTCCTTCACCATACGAAATCAATAAAAAGTTCAGAACACCTGTGTTTGGGTGGTGGCAATATCAAATGCACGCTTCAAGACAGTTATGGTGGAGTGGAACCCAGAATTATTTGGCTGTGAAGGAGCACTATTGGGTCCACCGTCCTGTGATGGCAAATGGGGCCCACCTCCATCAGATGCAGACTCGCACTTATACACAGAAGCAGCAGGTGGAGGCAGCACCACAAAAGAATCCTCCATTGCCTTTCCAGATGAAGTAGTATCAGGCTGAACAGCTCCACCACGGGGACGAGGAGGAACTCCTGGTGCCTGATTTTTTTGTTTCGGCAATACGACAAACGATTGATCCATACGTGTTGAACCTAACACACTGCCTGCCCCATGCATTGAAGAACCCTGCATCCCTGAGTATTTTGTCTCATATTATCACCAAGCTGTTATACTCCTCCAACATGCTACATTGCAAAGTTTTCTACCTCAAGCAAAAAAGAACAGTTTTTGTTTTTTGTTTATAAAGTGTATTAAATCATTTATCAGGTAAAAATGAGTAATTTCTGTAAAACTGGTGTTAGTATGGATCAATTTCCAGTTTTTTAAGTGTATTAAACCATTTATCCAAAAGACGTTCACATCTAAACCTCAAACATGAAAAGGTAATGGTCAAGATATTCTACAATGAATCACTTAGAAATTTAAAAAAAAAAAAAAAAAAAAAAACACTTTTAAAGAACAAATGGTGCAGGATTGCTCTTGCTGCTAAATAATGCTATTCCACCACCAACAATCTCAACTCATAATATGCTATATTACGCTTAAAAGGCCAGCCAATCATTAAATTTCCAGCTCCAATTTCGCACTAAGCTACCAGATTTATCATACAAGTCCCAAAATAAAAATGACCACAAATTAAATAAAATCAAAAACAAATAATAAGTTCTAACCGGAACGAAAGGAGGCAGAGTCGTTGAAGAACTTGTTATCGGCGTAAGGGTCGACGCCGACGATGGAGATGTTGTGCCGGCAGTTCTGGCAGACCCATCTCGGCAAGTTCGGATCTACCGGGAGGGTCCGACCTTTATCCGCCACACTGTTGTTGCTACTCTTCATCTATTGAATCCCCTCTCCTCCTCAAAACTCAATAACTTCTTCCCTGCGATTTCAGATTCCGCCGGAGAGACAAATCGGAAGCTTTACTTGAGACGTATTCCGATCGATTGTTGGACCTTTGACGTGATCATCGGGTCACGATTCGGTTATCCCTAATCCGTTTATGTGTTTTGATATTTGCTGGTGTTTTTGATAATAGTGGTCCCTCGAGTTTGGGGTAAAGTGTTAAACTGGTTTGTTAGTTAGTTAATCTGATGAGAAAAATAGGCTCCTTAGCCAAATTCCTTGATTATGCTTTTCTCTCTCTCTCGCTCTCTCTCTCTCGATCTCGATCTCGAGACTTAAAAGACTTTTTGATCGACTTAATCGCATTTTAACCAATAATTTAAATAAAAATAACTATTTTAATTAAAATTTATAAATTATTATTGAATCGATTGTGATACAATAACAATTTTTAATTTTTTATTAAAATAATTTTTATTTATTTAAATTATTGAATCAAATAATCAAATTGAACAAAAATCCTAAGCAAGTAAAATATGACAGATATAATTTTTTTTTCTTTTCCTCGAAGGGCATAGAAACATGAGATGGTCCGGATTGCAATTTTTTTTTTTCACTTTCTCGCTACTGATCAACATTTTTTCCATCTACTTAAAAAAAAAAAAAAAAAGATTGAATTGGGTATAAGTTATGAGAATTGTTATATAGACCCGTAAAATTGTTGATTAAACTCGTATCATTAAATTCATCTTCCAAAAATTAAAACAAACTAGTTCGACTTACTTCACATCGCTGGTCCAAATACATCATTATCATAAACTAGTGCTACACCCGTGCGTTAAACGCACGATCAAAAAAAGTTGATAAATTGCAGAAACAAAATAAAGAAAAGTACTTTGACTATATAACAATTAATTTGTAAAACACTTTTAAATTTGATGCGTTCAACAAAAATATATTGACATTATCAAACTAATTTACAAATTTTGAAATACTTCTTTATAAACAACATTAGTTGTTTCATCCACATTCTTTTCGTTCCCATCACGTATCAAAATCTTCAAACCATCACGATTAGTTACATTCCTGACAAGAATATACACCGACTACGACTAAAAACCGGTCTTTTTCGTAAACAACCCAACATGAGTGAGTGATTGATCTTGACTTTTGTTGATAGTCATTGCATATGATACAACCAACGAAAATTGTCTTCTTTGAAAATTGAATGGTAAACGTAGATCTGGTGGAGTCAACGACATTCTCGTGACAAAAACTTTTTCTCCAACATTACTGCCGTTTAAAATTTTTGCTTCCCCTACATCTTGACCAAGCCTTGAAATAATTAACCTCGTTCCATTGCAATAATATGTATATTAACTGACCAACCACCTTCTCAACTGAATTAATTATGAGATAGACTTTTGACAGAGCCTAACAAAACGGGTGATAATATGCACTCTATCATCACACACTTTATTATTATTCGCTCCACTTGATATTATGGAGTACATTATCATTAATATTTTAGTTTGTTTTTTGCATATCCACCTACCGTTTCAAAAAAACTAATTTCCATAAGCACAACGGTGAAGCCAGAAATTTTTGTAAAGTAGGTCGAGATTGCTTTGGGATAATTAATAAAATTGATGTATATAAATTTAGGATACAAGGGGGTCAAAATAATAAAAAGTTAAATGTGTCAAAATGTAGAACAAAAATCGGAAAATGGGAAAAATGTTTTCCGAAAAACATTTTTCCCCAAACAAACAGAGTAATAATGAAATATGTCAAGTTCAAAGTCCAAGACCATCTTACTCAAAATTTCAGATATATGTCAACATGATTAGCCTGTCCAGCCTGAGAGTTTCCAACAACAAACAAAACCCCCACCTCCACTCTTGTGGGGCACGCCGTGATGGTTTTCAATCAGTACCTACAGATTGAGACCAAATCAAAAACAGGGTCCACACTGGCTGATGTTCTAAAGGCATTTTCCGTCTTGTAACTCCAAGCTCTACTATTTTTGCAAGACATTGTTGATTGGTTCTTGAAAATATTGAACGGATATAAAGACTGCTTCCTGTTTGTAAAACATAGTGAATACAGATGTGATCAAGAGATTCATGACAAGCTCATCTTGAGTATTGTTATGTAAACTCATGAAAATATCATACCTCTGTACGAATTGTTCTGCTTCCTTGGTTAGGACACACATTCAAGTAGGAATCAAATATTTCTTGTGGATTTTTCCCCTAACATAAAAATGACATACGGAAGAATCAACTTCTTTACCCTTTCTTTTTCTTTATCATGAACAAATTATCGTTACTTCGTGTAACTTGAGGAAATCCAGATGTGTGGGCATGTGTGTGTGTGAGAGAGAGAGAGAGGGAGAGATAGAGAGTCCATAAGTAAAGACCTTCATGTTCTTGTCTTCTTCAATACATTCTTCCAAACCGGCAAGTCCACCAAATGCAATTAAAAGATGCCTGCAAATGGTTAAGTGGGATTAAAGTTGTTGAACCAGGTTGATGCTACTTAGAACTCCCTCCATTACTTGGAGGGTCCCTTTCTAAAATTCAAAGATTTTCAGCAATAAAATGTTGCCTTAGAACGTCACATTAGACATGACCAAATGATAAACAGAAAAAAGGATACCTGAAAGAAGGTAACTTAAGTTCTGATGACTTGACAAAGATACCATGCTCCGAGGTACCAATTCGATAATCATACCCACCCTACAGAAAGAACCAACTATCAAAAGATAATTCAAGACATCCCATCAATAGATGTTTAAGATAAGTATTAAAATGTAGAAAATACATAAAAAGCTGCAATTACCTTATACGGGGAGAAATTAAGATTTAGCTTTGGTGAAAACATAAAGAAGCGAGGACATAGGCACTCATTATTAGCTGTGGCCATAGAAAAAATCCAATTATACCTCACTGGACATTTGGCATCTTGAGGCTGCTCAACATAGTCAAGTTGTTTTGGTTAGAGAGGGTTCACTAATCGATGTAAAATATCGCTATTACTTGTACTCTTTTAATAGAGAGCAATAAACTGGGATATTCGATTTGACCAGATGAAGACCAATTACATCCCTTAAGCATAGACAAATAAATACGGCAACATCTTTAACACACATAATTTATGTTTTAGTAAAGAAATTTACCATGCTAGTTTCTATAATAAATTGAATACCACATAGACAAACTACTTTTAGTTTACCAGAGTCAAATTGAATATGACCGCAAGCAAGTCGATCCATACCGAGTATCATTAAAAACCATACAAAGACAACAATACCAAAACTATCAATGATGTTGTTAAGCTAAAATGCAAAAAGAACCAAGCAAAATGTTACTCTACCTTTTATTAATGTGCAAAGAGAGAATGTAGATAAACAACTTCCTCAAAGAGACTGCAGTAGATCCAAAACAGATTTTCTGTCAGGCATGCTCGGAATAGCTCCCTTCTCTTGAACACAAAGGGAGGCTGCTGCGGCTGCAAAAGGTTGAGCATTTTGTCATACAGACTATATAAATGAGATAAAAATAGAAACTATGTTAGCTTACCTGCAAATCTCAAGCACTCCTTTCTGGGTTTTCCGTCCACGAGAGCCACAGCATAAGCAGCAGTAAATGTGTCACCCGCTCCAGTTGTGTCAAGGACTTTTGGAGCTGCTATAATGGGTTTCTTGATGGGATCTTCTCCTTGCTTGAGAATATCAAGGTGACCACTTTGGCCCCGAGTTTCACAAGAACTTGCTTAACACCCTGAAATTGAAAATAAGCATGCAGTCATGCCACGTGAAGAAACTTAACAGTGAGTTTGAGATGTTGCGAAGATGGAATATGAGTATCACATATTCCATCTTCGCAACATCTCAAACCCACTGTTTTTGTAAGCAAAATGTCATATTAAGCAGGGGTTCACTAATCGATGTAAAATATCGCTATTACTTGTATATAAGCATTGATTAGCATTGTGTGTCCATTGTGATTAGACAATGCTTAGTTGAAACTTTAGTGTCAACAACAAAAACAAACCATTTATGTTCTTGGCTTGTAAGATAAACACGAGTCCCATTACCCATATCTCATATAAGCATGAAGTTAAAAAAAATTCCTAGAATTTCCTTCCATCATCCTTTTCTTTTGGAACTAAGAAATTAAATCCACCATATGAATAACGTCCATCAAAGATCATATGGAATAATATGAACACTGAGAAGTTAAGCTGCATCTTAACCTTGTCTCTTCTTTTACAGCCAAACTTCTGATGATAGATTTTCAATTTCGCAATATCTGCAGTGAAAATCAATCCCATCATTTTGGGGTTAGCCTAAACATGATGGAAACCTTGCCAGGTTCCTATGGTAGCCGGCAAATTCAAAACGAGGCCATTTGGTACTACCTCCGTGAGAAAATTTGAAATTTTTTTGGCCATTCATTTTGGGACGGAGGGAGTATAACATACTATAAAACCTAATCAACCCTTTAGATGTTCTTCTTGTGCCACTACTACAAGGTGGAGTGTACATATGAAGGTCTATAAGCATAAATATAACCAGTTTCAAGAACATCTCAACCCCATCTTTCCCACCACAACCCCACACCTAGATACTAAAATTGAAGAAAAACATGTAAATATCTGACCAAAAAAACAACAGTAAAACAAACCCAGTATGGACGAATTCAATAGATGACAAGCTCATATGTAAGAAAACAAAATCTCATAAGAAAATTTAGTAAAATAAGAAACCAACTTACCAATTGAAGTCCTTTTTGAAATGGGTCTTAAATTTTCTTGTCGAAATTTATCAAAGGTAACAAATTCACAGATAATTTTCCAGCAAAAGGGTTTTAAGAAGCAATCCCTTCATTGGCTGCTTGCAGAAGAGAGAGAGCGGCAATGATGACCATAGAAGAAGAGAAGAAGAGAAGAAGAGAAAGAGGGGTGACAACAACCATGGCAAAAGAGAGAGGGGGAGGCGACGATCGCTTTGTTTGTAGCAGAGTGCGGGATGTTTTTGGGGGAGAGGGAGAGACGCCTAGAGAGTGAGTAGAGAGAGATCGAGAAGATGGAATACAGGACGACTTATTTTGTAATTTTGTAAGGTATTTAAGGGTATTTTCCAATTTATGAGTATTCAAAGGGTGTATTTAGTAATTGATATTAAGGGGAATGAATTTAGTCTTTATTAAGTCCAAGTGCTTGTTTTGGAGGGAAAATGGTGAGTGGGCTGAAGTGCTTTGCACTTCAGCTTTTATATAGTTATAGATTTAGAACTACTACCAGATTTAAACCGTAGCAAGTATGAAAGAAATTCAGGTGCGATAATCAAGCCTTCAAAAATCAAGCAACACAAACACAGGGCTATGTAGAATAGATAATCAAGCCTTCAAAAATCAAGCAACACAAACACAGGGCTATGTAGAATAGGAAAAAACATGAACCCTAATTAAACCCCAACTTACATTGAACATATGGTTGTACCGATGAAGAAATCGAACGGCGGATGAAGAAATCGAACGATGAATTGATAGGGTTTGCAGCCGCTAATCGAACGAGGATGAATTTAGGGATTGAGAGAGGGAGTAAAGGGAAAGTTTGCGCAAAAGTAGAGGTGGGAGTGGGCTTCGGCGTCGGCGTCAATTAGGTAGTAGATTAAAACCTACTGACCTGTTGATGGAGTCGGCGTGGTTACCTGTTTTGCCGCTGTAGAGAGAAAACGATGGAGACGGCATGTTAATCAGAGTAGACGATGGAGAGGGAGAGGGAGAGGGAGATGAGAGAAAAAGATGGAGTCGGCGTGGTTACCTGTTCCGCCGATGAAGAGAGAAAACGATGGAGTCGGCGGCGTGTTAATCAGGGAGGGAGTAGACGAGGGAGAGGTGGGTTTTGGGGGAAGTGTTTTTTCATTATTTAATTTAATAGTTTTTGTTAAAACCGTAAAATTAAAATTAAGGACTTCAATCTGCCGTTCTCAAATTTTAAATTAATTAGGATTTTTGCAACAAACCTATTTAACCGGTAATAGGGACTATTCACTTTGTCCGACCCAAAAAATCTAGTCCCTAAAAATATCTTTTTTTGTAGTGAGAGATCGAGAAGAAAGGTGGAGGGGCTGAGAGAG
Organism: Adenophora triphylla var. japonica; assembly: GCA_022495995.1. Lineage (NCBI taxonomy): Eukaryota > Viridiplantae > Streptophyta > Magnoliopsida > Asterales > Campanulaceae > Adenophora > Adenophora triphylla. Next base: position 189,054 of record JAFEMH010002132.1, on the reverse strand, counting down.
AGAGAGGGGTGTTTTTGATAATTTCGATGGTGGCGTTGCACAGCTGCCGGTGTCTTGGTGCGGCATGGATGTTTTGGGAAGAGAGAGCGACGAAGAGGGAGAAGAGATAGGGAAGAAACGTTAATACGAAATATTAAAGGACTCCAATTTCTTGGCTTATCAACAAAGATAAAGGGGGTATTTTTGGGTGTACAAGTATCTAAAGATAAAAGGGGTGTATTTAGAAAATGGCAATTAAGGGAGAATGAATCTGGTATGTATTTAGTCCAGGTTCTTCTTTTAGTGGGAAATGGGTGGGTGTGCTGAAGTGCTTTGCACTTCAGCTTTTATATAGTTATAGATCTCTCACTTTCCCTTTATATCCTTTAACTCATTTACCCCTTATCTCTCACTCACCCATCCCCCCCCGTCCCCCCCCCACACCCATTAACCAAACGTTAATTTTCTCACTCATCCACACCCACCAACATTTAATGAATTGAATCTAGAGAGAGAGAGAGGGAGAAATCTGAATTTTGGAGAGAGAAAGAGAGAGAGAGAGAGAGAGAGAGAGAGAGAGAGAAGAAGAAGATGATTTTCAATTTCAACTTCAATCAAGATATCAAACATTGAAAAATAAGGTAATTTTGGTTTAAATTTTGTATTTATGTTTGAAAATTACTTCCTAGGGTTTAATTCGTTCGAATATTTGTTGTTTTAGTTTCAATTTGAGAATTCTTGGGTTTAACTTGTTTTAAATCTGAGTTTGTGGTGATTCGTCCATGGGTGGTCGAAATTGGAGATCTGGTCGACAAGTAGTGGCTGAAATTTACTCAAAAAGTCGGCCACACCCGGCCGAACTTCTTGAGTATTTTCAGCCACAACAGGTCGAACTTCTTGAGTATTTTCAGCAACACCCGGCTGATTTCTTGACAATTTTCAGCCACTCCCGGCCAAATTTTTTGACTATTTTCAGCCACTACTGACCGAACTTTTACAATATGATATGAGTCACCAATTAATGCTTAGATGTGCTAGATGACATGGATTTCATGTTAATATTGATGTTTTGAGCTTGTAAATATCATTTTATGATATTAAAATAATGAAAATGTGATGTAAAATGTTTGAGTTTGATATAATATGAAATTGTATTGAGTTTGATTTTTAGAATATGATCTGAAATATTATTTGCCATGTCATTTAAGTAATAATATGATATGAAATTGTATTGAGTTTGATTTTTAGAATATGATCTGAAATATTATTTGCCATGTCATTTAAGTAATAATATGATATGAAATTGTATTGAGTTTGATTTTTAATGTTTTATTTGCAGTTAAACAAATGTTTACAAGAATACGTCCAATTGCTTCCGCTAGGAAGGAACACGAAGTCTCACGTAATCAAGGGCAAGCATCTACGCAAATGCGATAGGATCACGCTTCGTGGATTTGATATACTTAAGATTAATCGCTTTAGGATGACCCTTATTATTGATTTTTACTTAAGGTTCATTAGCCATTGTTGTTTCAGAATGACAAATCTCGATCAATCTCTGAACAATCAAATTCTTTCCGGTGCTGCCCCAAATCTTAAATCGAAAGTATTACAACACTCTTTGTATCGATTACTCTCTTCTTCAATATCATCATCATAACTTATTATCGGTAGGGTATTCAGCTTACGCCAAAATGCATAAACTTTATCAAGTGGGATGGGCGATTGAATTGCATAAAATGTGCAAGTTCATGTGGACAATGGAGTCTGCATGACGATCTCACAACACACTCACACAACAATGGGTCTCGGCTACCATCATATAGAGAAATCAATGAGTTTAAAATCAAATTCAATGTATTTATAGACAACATACCTCTAACTTCACTTCATAGCGATGACTTGAATTTATGTTGTATCACAGTCCTGCTTTTCTCAAATGAGGCGATAATTGCAATCTATAATACAATACAAGATCAAAAAATTTCCTCTTATCTACCACATAAGTGGTGGTTCAGATTTAAAGTTACAAAAGTGATCCAACGGCTAAAATTAAACACTCTCCTATTTTCTTTTTTAACCTTTCTTTTCCATTTTCTCCTTCCTATTTTCCTTTTTAACTATTATTTCTTTTTGCAAATGACTTAAGTTTTTTTTTAAGATTCTTTTTTTTTAACAGAAAAATCGATTATAAATAAATGATCATTTTTTTGTTTTTTTAATTATTTAGTATACTCCTTAAAAAAGGTTTAGGATTTATATATACTCTTTCTTTTAAAATAAAATTGAATTGGGTATTTTTTTTGTTTTTTATTTTTGTGTATTCCAATTTGATTTATTTATTTTTCACTTTTATTTTATTAGGATCATTTATTTATGTTTTTGAATGATTTTATAATCTTTCAAAAAAATGATTTTAGAAAAATGTTTGTACGTAAATCAATTAGAAAATCATTCATCATGATTACTTAAGTTTTTTGTTTCGAACCTTGGGTAAAAACATAATAGGGGATGGGTTATGGATTATAATTATTATTAATTATTTATATGATTAATGGGTTGGGTTGGGGTTACGGAAAAAAATAATGGTAATGAATAATTTTCATTTAAGTTATATTTTAAAATAGCTTTTTTTATAAATATTTATAGCAAAGATTCATAAATAATATTTCTATTCACTTTTATAATTTTTTGTTTTGCAAATATATAATGAGTTGTAATTGATAAAAAATCATTTAGAATCAAACTTTGTAAGAAAGAGACATTCAATTTGTGATATTTTTAAAAAAAAAAACAGACATTTATTTTGAGACATATTGGAGTATATTATTTTGTGTTGTTTAGGGGTGATTTGTATTTTGTTGGTACCAGATTATAAATAAATGATTATTTTTTGTTTTTTTTTAATTATTTAGTATACTCCTTAAAATAAGGTTTAGGGTTTATATATACTCTTTTCTTAAAAAAAATTTGAATTGGGTATTTTTTTTTTCTTTTTTATTTATGTGTATTCCAATTTGATTTATTTATTTTTCTCTTTTATTTTATTATGATCATTTATTTAAGGAGTGTATCTTAACATAATAATTACTATTATATATAATTAAGTTTTTGAACGATTTTAAAATCTTTCAAAAAATAATAATAGTAAAATAGGGATTAAGAAAATGTTTTTTTTACTAACCCTAAATGGATAACGGTCCCGGATAATCGACTTTCTCATATTCTCTTCGGCAGTTACACAAACAAACCACCCTCCATCAAATGTTGATTATGGAACAAAGTAATCATCAGGATATTGGGTAGATTTAAAAAAAAAAATTGGGATGGGAGGAAGGCGATTTCATCATTTCTTTAATTTGTGAACTGTCACCGTGCCAGTGGCACGGGTTTATGAATTTGTTTCCAACATGTCTCAAATGCTCCAAGGCTTAATGCAAGTTGCTTTTTCAACAAGGCATGTCGACTTTCCATCATAAGATACGTTACGTAATTTATTGCATATAATTAGCAAAACATAGGAAACCTCAAAACATATAAAACATCAAAAATAAAGTTCGCCCGATATACCTATTTGTAGTCAAGTTGTCAAAGTGCATAACTTTAGTTGTCCAACACTAACACTAGACAAATCTTTCTTTGTATAGCACAATCCATTGGTTCATGACATAATTGACCGCATCGGGATAACAACTGAAATCTTCTGATAATCGTCGTAAAAAGTCATTATACGATGCCTCTGTATCAGCTTTGACCATTACGTTCCAATGAAGAATAAACGTCTCCCAAATTTCTTGCGTATCAAACATTTTCTTGCATTTTGATAGAATATTTTTGTTGATATGCCATCGACAGAGCAAATGAGTTGTTGTTGGGAATATATCACGAATTGCATTCATCAAAGCAAGTTACATATCGCTCACGATAACATTAGGAAGACAGGATTCATCCATCAGAGATTTCAACATTTCGCTTACCCACATGTAGTTTTCTTCTTTCTCAGCCTCTAAGTATACAATATCAATTAAAAAAGTCATTATTTTTATGTCACACCCACAATATCAAGCAAAGTTAAGTTGTACCTATTTGTCTTGTAAGTGCAATCCATGAATAAGGCATATAGAATTTTTTCAGCAATTCAATGCTTTTCGGATGAGCAAGAATATCTCCTTAATGACGTTTGTATGCTCGCATTGCCGATATTCGAAGTGATAACCATGATCATTAAATTTAAAAATGAGTTGTTGGATTTGAGAACGACGTGCATTCTCAGTTGCCCCCCTCTTCACGAGCGCATTATAAATAGTATGTATTAAGAATTTGTTTTCTGGAAATTTCTCTTTTAAGCCATATAAAATATCCTTTGGACGGCTATTTGCATGTGCATTTATATCACGTACTCCTACTCTTGTTTCTGTAATCTACCAACATACGAGTGACCCAACATGGATTGACAAATAGGATGATTGTGAAAGCCACATACCACTTTTAATTGCCATTAACCATCAACAGTGACTTTTTTAGCGTTCAACTGAAACTTACAATCACATTTGTTGGTTCTGCTTTCTCTATGTTTCTTCTTTTTGCCCAAAATTTCATTGTTGAAAGATTTTTGAGAGGAAAGATGTGGGCACCCCAACCCGGAACCTAACATGTGTCCCGAGCTGGAGAGGCCCAAACTAAGAAAGACCACCTGGAAATTTAAAAACTTTTGACTTAACTTAGAAAAGAACACAACTTTAACCTTAACATTCAAATACTAACTTGAGTCATCTCCACTTGAAGGAAAATATAACACAAACTTTGGAACCCAAACTTACTTTAGTTACACATTACAAAAGTTCACAAATATAAGTTTGAAACAACGTGTTTATATATACAAACTCCACCAAGGAGCTAAACCAAAATACAACTACACATCCCATCTAGGACAATAACATATCCAACAACCCAAAAGACGTGTACAAACTCCTCCCCGTCCTCACTGGCCGGGTCCTCTTGTCTCAAGCCGATCTAAAACATTAAAGGGAGAAGGGTGAGAATAAATCTCAATAAGCTATTATGAATGCAACAATATGTGATGTGGCGGATTTTACTATATGTAATTCCCTAATTTTCTGGGCAATTTATCTCTATTTTAATGTATTTTAGAGTAGTTTTGATGTAATTTTGAGTATTTGTTGGATTGGTAAGTAGTAGGAAGATCATGATATTTTTTAGACATGTTTTTGTAATTTTATGAGGTTTCTCAAAGTTTATCAGAAGTGCAGGGACCAAACTGCAAAGTAACAAAGTTCAGTGGCTAGAAGAATACTGTTGGAAACTTGAAGGATCAAATTTGAAAAGAGGAGTAAAGAAATTGAATTCAGTTTCAATGCTTTCAATCTGCACGTGAATTCAAGACTGAGTGGCGCGTTGACCAAGTAAAAAGAAACGCATGGACCGAGGCAATTCATGGAGGCTTTTATTTTATTTTATTATTTCTTTTCCCTAATTCTTTTAATAATTAGTTTTAGTTTTATGAGTGTTAGGTTTATTTTGGAAGGAGTATAAAAACTCCTTTAACATTATTTTTAGGTTATCATCTAGTTTATATTTTCCCTAGAGAGAGAGTTGAACATCCATGGAAGCTTAAACTATTTTCTTTGGATTTGATTGCTTGAACCCCTGATTATCAATTTGAGGTATTTTCTTTTCTATTTGTTTATCCCTATTCATAATTTTACTTGTGTTGATTTTAGATTTATAACTAGGGTTTGTGAACCTGATCAATTCACTTGTTCTTTTTATGAATCTTAGCTAGAGTTTTCTATGACTGTGCCAGTGTAGGAAATTCATGAGTAGCATCTTTACGATTTATGCATGTGCCATGGTAAATTGTTAAGTGGGTAAAATTAGGTGATTATCTGTGTGAAACAATCATAGAAAGCATTCTTGATCTTAGTTTCTTAAATCGTTCATCAATTAATTCTGCGATCTAGACTGTGCTAGTTGGATTAATTTATTAATTAGGGTTTCTAGTGAGTGTGCCACTGCTAGTAACTAATCTGAAAGAAGAAACAGAGATTGAAATATATCTCGTGATCAGGTGAATAGGGTGACATTGAAAAGAGATATCAATGATAATTGGCTAATTAGGTGGGGACGGAATCAAATCTGAAGTGTTTCGAAATTATTGTTTTCACTCTTAGTTAGTTTAATTTCTGTCTTTAGGAATTAATTCATAAACAAACAAACCCCCCAATTGTGTGTGACTAGTTCGTAATCAATACCGTTCTTCAGTGGTTCGACCCTGGACTTACTTTTGCTACATTCTTGTGGCCGAGTCCCGGTTTAATTTAGTAGGTGTGCGACTAAGCCTACCAATATGCCAAGTAAGATGCAACACATACAAGGTGCATATAACACATTAAAAAAGGCGTAAACACCTTACATTACCTTGGTTTACCTTTTTCCGTCTGAATCATAAGTCGTACAACATTGGGAGATAAAACTCCACTCATTTGTGAACTGCTTGAGCATATTCACATCTTATAAGACCCATTTTTCAGGAAACCATATAAGATACTAGCAACTCTGTAAGGGTTTTGGCTCAATACAGATGCTATAACCCCAATCTGTGGCCACAGAAGGGGACAGTCACAGGTATAATGTAATCCAATCACATTAGGTCACACTTTCCATAATTGATCGTATTCCGTTATACCCCTAAACATCAGCTGATTAACACAAGTTCAAGCACATAATAGTTACTTGAAATGAAATCCACCAAAGGGATAAGAAATATAACAACATGGTAAATCATACTCATGTTCAAATCAATACCATAGTGTACCATACATTTCATACACTATTTATCTCACAAACCATGGACATGAACTCAAGTAAGGCTACAATGCATCATAAACTAGCCCTACATGATCAATGTGCAACAATACATAACCTCTATAAAGGTCCAAGATCAATTTACCAAGTTTTATTCACTTTGGTTAATTTACAAATCAAGGCTATCAACCCTTTTCCGAACAATATTTAAACCCCTTCCACAATTCCATTTTAACCAAGTAAGACATCATTATGTAGCTAAAGTGTTCTACTTTAATCTTAGTTAAATAGGGTTCATTTATCTCCTCGGTAGATTAGGTTTCTAGGCCTTGGAAAATGCTTCAGAGGTTGCAGGGCAGGGCACGACTCGTGCCCAATGACACCCCCTCAGAATCAGTCGTCCCTAATAGGGCACGACTAGTCCAACCCAAGGGACGACTCGTGCCACAGAGCACGAGTCGTGCCACAGAGCAAGAGTCGTGCCCTCAGCCCAGAACTCAGTAATCAGTTGCAAACATCAGCAGCCCCAAAGTCCTATGCAATAGACCAACATACTCTGTTTTTAAAGTGACCAAAACCAGTACCAAACATCATCAATACAACCCCAAACTATTCCATACCCCTTCCAACATAATCCAACACCAACCAACATCATTTTATTACCAAACTTTATGCCATAATGTCATGCAACCATTTCCTTTTGACCATTAACACCATAAAATCCATACTAACCCTTATTCTTGATACTACAACAACCAACCCATAATCATCTCAATTCCACTTTTCCAAAACCCATCTAACTAAATAAAAATGTTCCAAAAACATCAAAATTCATTTATACAATATCAATAACAACAATAATTATAAGATGAACAACTTTTGAAAGAAAATCATAATAACTTACCAAATAGTACGAAATAAAATATTTATTTGACCGGATAGATGCGCTCCCATCGCCGCCACGAACAAGAATACGCAATCGGTTTTGAAAACAAAAAGGTATTGAAGGGTGTAGAATTTTTAGAAGGAGAAGCTTAGGGTTTGAGCTTTCATGGAGTTTTGAGAAGAAAGGAGTACTAAAGAAGTGAAATATGAGGTTTCTTTTTATTAATTCCATGGATAAATATGAAACTTACAACTAAAGCTCCTCCATAACCTTTTCCACCACAACTAACAACCTCAACAATTAACTTGGACACTCAAGCACCTCACACTTTATAAACTTAATACTTTATATTTTAAACATTATAAATTTACTACATACTTTATTTTTATTCCACTTAGACCCTTTTATCACTAAGATTAATTCATTTTCACCCTAAATTCACATAAGGTAGTTAATGACCATCCTAACTTCATATAAGTCATCAAAGCATAGAAATGAACACATCAACTTAGCAAGTAACATAACTAGAATAAAAATAAGATACTACCACCCGAACCCCATGTGCTCAACGAGTGCTAAAATATTGCCTAATATTAGGGTCGTGACACTCACTCCCCCTTAAAGAAAATTTGCCCCAAATTTTAAATAACTTACTTGCACTCTCAAACAACCAAGGGTACTTTTGTTGGGTTTTATGGGTCCATGCGCAGCGGAATTAAGCATCAAATTAACACAAAACCCAAGCCCTAAGATCCGTTCTATACGATTAAATTGAATTCCTATGAGATAGAATTTACCAACCTTAATTGCTTTCCGGTCTTGAGCTATCGAACAATTTATTGATGTGATTTTGAATCACAATCTTCAATCTTCAAGAACCTTTCAATCTTCAGATTGGAACTCTAGGCCTTGATCGTCAAACGAGCAAAGACCCTCTATTGTTGTATCCACACGTAAGAATGAACCAAGAACGATTTCTTGATGATTGCTAGATCAAAACCTTGAAGAATATTGAGAGTATTTTGTTATGATTTTCCTTTGAAAATTTCGGCCAGCACATTAGGGTTAACAGACCTCTCATATTTATACTACTTTAGTATGAATATGTTTCCTAATCGAATTAGGAGACCAGGCTGTCAAAACGCGTCTGGTGGCTAGTTATGTCGCGTGACATAATTAGCCAGTGGCTAGTTATGTCGCGTGACATACTTAGCCAGTTGGCTAAGTATGTCGCGTGACAAACGTTGCCATATGCATGAACTCTCAATCATTCTTCCTTTGGTTTAATCAATTCATTCTAGTTGTGTGTGACCCAATAGGATTATATTATGTTGGCAATGAGTTCGATCATATCGACTCTCATAAGACATAAGCGGACTCTAGCAAGCCATTATGTCTACCCAAATAATATAACGTAAGAGTTCACGTTTCCAATGGTACACTTCCATTTCTCCCTTTGTCTCACGATGTTATATTGAACACAAGTCATGGTCCACGTCAACTTGTATCTGTTCAATGCTTTCTCGATTCTTGAGTATAATGATAGTCCAATCATATTGGGGTGTGGCCACACTCTTTCATCATTATCACTCATCGAGGGGCCCATGCAAAACATCTCTCTTCCGAGGGACAAATTCCATCTTGACTTATCATCCTTCCCATCATGAATCCAATCATGCCAAAGATAGTCTTTATAAATATCGTGCTAAGATATCGTTTGACTAAAATCAAACATGACTTTCATCATATGTAAGGTCATGATAATCTCAGGTCTAGGGACTAAATGAAGTGACCATATGAGATTTAATTATGACATTTGACCATGACATAAATCTCATACGGGTCAAGTCCAGTCACTTGTTCTCTAACAAGTACCCATAATTTCAATGTGCATCTCTATGCATATAATCATCATATGATTATCCATTGACAATTATACTAATTATTCTCTTAATAATTAGGGACGGAGATTATTACAATAAATATGCAAACTATATAATAATCAAATAATAAACATAAACGATAAAGATGATACATAACGGTTTTCAGTTAAACATAACTAAAGCCTAGGGCATTACACCAATAGTCTCCCACTTGCACTAGGCTCCATTTATGTATCGAATACTCATGGATTTAACATGACCATCATGCTTCCGCCTCTGCGAGGGTCTTTGTAAGTGAATCCCTTATGTCATCATCGGTTGATATTTTGTATATCTTAACGTCTTCTCATTCTTTATGAATTCCTCGAAGAACGTCTAAGTGAGTGTTTGGATCACCGTTGTAATTTTGGTTCCATTGTTAGCACAAATGACACCATAATTATCACAACAAAGTTCCACGGATTAGTGATACTTGGAAAAACACTTGGAGTGTTTCCAAAACACTAAATGAACTTTTGATCCAAACTGCCGCTTTCAGCTACATCGTATGTTGCTAAAATATGGCCTTAGTAGTAGAATCGGCTATAATTTCTGTTTGGAACTCTTCCAATCAAAATTGCACCTCTAATAAGCATAAACACAAATCCTAATTGCGATTTTAAAATAACTTTGTCAGTTTGGAAGCTAGCACCTATGTAACCCTTACAACAAGATTAACTTCCAATATTTCAAATCCCAAGAACGTATCCTTAGTTCTTCTTAAGTACTTAAGGATCATCTTGACTGCCATCCAATGGTTCTCATCACAGGATCAGATTGGTATCGACTCATCATGCTTAGAGCATATGAGATGCCGGGTCTAGTACAAATCATGGCATACATGACAGATCCAAATGCCGAAGCATATGGAACTTCATTCATTTCCCTTTTGCTCATCAGTTGTCATAATACAATGAATATTGCTAAGAGAAATACCATGACCCATTGACAAGCTACTCTTCTTAGACTCTTCTAAGAATCTTGTCAATGTGAACACTTTGACTCAAACCAATTTATCCTTCTAGATCCATCTCTATAGATCTTGATGCCAAGGATGTAAGCGGCTTCACTCATATCTTTCATTGAAAAACCTTTCCTTGACCAAGACTTAACAGTCTTAAGTATCGGAACTTGTTTTTCCAATGATTAAGATATCATTGTAATAAACAATAGAAATAATACCACGCTCCCACTGAATTCCATGCATACACAAGGTTCATCTTCGTACTTGATAAAGTCAAACTCTTTGACCAATTCATCAAAACGAAGATTCCAATTCCTTTAAGCTTGCTTCAACCCATCTCATGGATCTTTGCAACATGCATACTCTATTAGAGTTTCTTGGATCGTCAAACTATTCGGGTTGTGTATTATACACATCCTTAATAATCTTTCCATTTAAAGAAAGTCGTTTGACATCCATTTGTCATATCACATAGTCACAATATGTGATAATGGCAATTGAAACTTCTAACAGACTTTGACATTGTAACTGACGAAAAGGTTTACATCATAGTCAATACTATGTATTAACCTAAATCCCTTTGCTACAATCCTTAGTCATGAAAGTATACACCTTCACATCCATGTCGGTCTTGAAGACCTACTTGCACCCTTTAGTTTTTACACCTTCAGGTAGCCCAATCAAGTTCCAAACTTGATTGTCAAACATGGATTGTAATTCGGACTTCATGGTTCCTAACCATTTATCCAAATTAGGAGAGGACATCGCTTCTTGATAGCAAGTAGGATCGTCATTCTTAATGACTTCCACTTCATCACTTTCCGCAACGAGAAATCACTATTCCTTGAGTTCGGATTGTGACCTATCCAATCTACGATGGACTTGTGCATCTTGAACCAGTTCCACAACTCTTTGTGAACTTGGTTCCGTCTCTACTCTTGGTTCCATATTATTTTCGGGTTCTTGAACTTCTTTCAAGATTAATTTTACTCCTACTAGATTCTTTATTGAGAAACTATTTCTCAAGAAACAAATCGTATAGAGCAACAAACGTTTTGTTCTCTTTTGTGGTTGTAAGATCAATTTCCGAAAATAACTTGGTTAGATTTGGTGCTAACTTATAAGAGACAAGTCTCTTTACATAAGATTCGCAACCCCAAATCTTAATGAAAGACAAACTAAGTTTTCTTCCATGCCACATCTCATGTGGGGCCTTAGGAACCGATTTAGTAGGGACTCGATTCAGTGTAACCGCATTATTTCTAATGCATATCCTCAAAAGGAATTAGGAAAGTCAACTTGACACATCATCGAATGAACCATGTCTAACAAGGTTCAATTCCTCCTCTCAGACACACCATACAATGTGGTGTTCTGGTGGGAGTCAACTCTGAAACGATTTCACAGTTTTGAGATGATTGTCAAACTCTTGGCTCAAATATTTACCACCTCGATCTAATCGAAGTACTTAACAGTTTTACCAAGTTATTTTGTACTTCATCTTTGAAATATTCAAAACATCTCAAACGATTCACCTTTGGACTTCATCAGATAGACATAGTCATATCTAGATAAGTCTTTAGTGAAATGTGATGAAATACCAAAATCTTCCCCTAGCAATGCTGCTTAATGGTCCACATACATCTCATGTATAATGACCGATAAGTCGCTAGCCCTCCCACTACTTTAGTGTAGGGTGGTTTGGTCAATAATCCCAATAAATAAGTTCCACATTCCTCAAATGATTCATGGGCATATGAGTCTAAAAGTCCGTGTTAATGGAGTTTAGATATATGCTTCTTATTTATTTGACCAAGCCGGCAATGCCATATGAACGCGTTGTTCATATTGTTCGGTTTAGATTTCCATTTATATTTTAGATATCTTCAATATTATTTTGTTTCTTAAAATCAAGGATATGAAGACCATTCAATGACATATGCAATACAATAAGGCATATCATTAAATAAATATAAAACTTCTTATTGAAAATAAGAAAATTATATCCTTCATCATCCATTTAAGAAACGGAAATAATACTCCTACTCAAATTCGGAACGTAGTCATACTTGTTCAAAACAAGTACTACTTCACAAGGCAAAGTGACTTCATAAGTCCCTTATGGCTAATGTTGCAACTCTTGCTCCATTCCCATGCATAGGTTTAATTTACCTTATTTGAGTGGCTTTCTATTCTTTGTTCCTTGCACATTTAAACAAATGTAGGATCCAATCCGGTATCATATACCCAAGAACAAGAATTCGAAAGGAAAATATATATCATATAGATACTTGAAGTAGTAGCAATCATATTGCCTTTCTTCACCTTTTAGGCCTTCCTAATAAGCCTTGCAACTTTGCTTCCAATGACAATCTTATTGCAATGATAGCAAACTGCATCCTTTTGAGACACTTTGGGTTTAGCCTCTTCGGCTTTGACAACTTTTGTCCTAGGTTTGGCAACCTTTGCTTTACCTACTTTTTCCTTCCTTTATGAACCCTTTTATTGTGTCAACCATTAACACAATTTGCGGATTGCTCCTTCTTTCATCATATGAATTAAGAACCTTCACCACAACATATATCTTTTGCCTAGCTTGCCCTTGGAACATTTCCTTTTTGCGTTATGCTAGAACAAAAGAATAGTTATCATGTGCTCAAGGTTCTTCATAAGAGCCTTTAAACATGGTGGCAAATACAAGGCAAGCAATATTGTCAGAATCATCACTATGTTTCTAATGTTGCTTCCTTATTTGCCCTTTGCAACATTTGCAATGGGTTCAGTAGGAACGAATTCGTCAAGAACGTACACATTATGTATTGTTCCTTTCGAACTTTGTCCTTCATAAGGACGAATCGCAATTATCATTATGTAATGCTATTTCTACAACAAAATATACAAATTATATGAACACATATCAATATCAACACATTTATCATTTAAGAGCAAATAATGTATTTTACAAATACTCCCACTAAATCATACACCTTCCAATGCAAATAAGCATAATATGCATTTAATGGGCTAAGATCCAACTTTAATTTAATCTCAAGTACGCTATGGCGCACCGCTCAAGATTAAACTAATTAGGTAGAAAACATCAATCATATCGTATATGACTCTTAGGGCTAAGATCCAACTTTAATTTAATCTCAAGTACGCTATGGCGCACCGCTCAAGATTAAACTAATTAGGTAGAAAACATCAATCATATCGTATATGACTCTTAGGATCTTTTATGAGATTTATTTAAGACATCATATGTCCAAGCATATTTTAATCTCATCTTATGCCTTGGGTCCAAAACCATTTTGATAACCCAATTAAGTTCATCCATTTTAAACGTATAGGAACCACCATTTCCTCATCTTGCTCGCAAACAGAATATAATCAAAGCACCTTGCTATGGCAAGCCCACCCAAAACTATCCGAGTGGTCTCAAGTGTTTTAATCATGAATTGGCATAAAGAACTTAAAAGTTAAATGAAGGTTCTTTAAGGTAGATTATAAGCATATCAGCAAAGATAGTCATAATCATGCACCAGGTAAGTTCCCAGGAAGATAGGTGAGCCACAAGGACTACTTAAGTACCAACTCTTCCTTAGACAGAACTCTCCTAGTCATGCACAATTAATTAGAAATCAGCTCTGATTTGGCAACATAATCACTACCTTTTATAAACAATCAGTTTCCTTTTAAATTTTGCGTAATTATGACTTGTTTCCATAAACAATCATAAAATCCAAAATTTACAATGTCTAAATCTAAACATATTAGGAAACTATGAATCAATGTTTCAACTAAACATCTAATAAAATTCTTAACACTTAAGAACAATTAATTCATGCATCGCAACAATTAATAAAAACACATTTGAATTAATTAAGCATGCATCATAAACAATGAATTAATCTAGCATAGCCCTATAAATTTTATTTCCAGAAATTTATAGCATCCAGATTAAGACATAAAACATCTCAGATTGCAAACACAATCACAGATTAGCAGAAAAATTAAACAAACTGATTCTGCCCAGATTTGGCTTATTATGTCGCGTGACATAACTAGCCAGAGGGCTAGATATGTCGCGTGACATAACTAGCCAGATTACCAGATTTCCACATGTGGCCTACTATGTCGCACGACATAGGTAGCCAGTTCGCAGGATTTCCAGATTTCAATCAATTCAGATTACATGGCAATTAAATCATATAAAACAGCCCTTTTACAGATTTAATTCATCATAATTCGAAAACGATTTTCACATTGTTTCACATAAACAATAAAATTCTATCACATACAAAAACATGCAATAAGCATATAAACGATTTACATCTTAATTCTAGCATGTTAATTCAAACTTAACCATACGAACGGGGCTCTGATACCACTGTTGGGTTTTATGGGTCCATGCGCAGCGGAATTAAGCATCAAATTAACACAAAACCCAAGGCCTAAGATCCGTTCTATACGATTAAATTGAATTCCTATAAGATAGAATTTACCAACCTTAATTGCTTTTCGGTCTTGAGCTATCGAACAATTTATTGGTGTGATTTTGAATCACAATCTTCAATCTTCAAGAACCTTTCAATCTTCAGATTGGAACTCTAGGCCTTGATCGTCAAACGAGCGAAGACCCTCTATTGTTGTATCCACACGTAAGAATGAACCAAGAACGATTTCTTGATGATTGCTAGATCAAAACCTTGAAGAATATTGAGAGTATTTTGTTATGATTTTCCTTTGAAAATTTCGGCCAGCACATTAGGGTTAACAGACCTCTCATATTTATACTACTTTAGTATGAATATGTTTCCTAATCGAATTAGGAGACCAGGCTGTCAAAACGCGTCTGGTGGCTAGTTATGTCGCATGACATAATTAGCCAGTGGCTAGTTATGTCGCGTGACATACTTAGCCAGTTGGCTAAGTATGTCGCGTGACAAACGTTGCCATATGCAGGAACTCTCAATCATTCTTTCTTTGGTTTAACCAATTCATTCTAGTTGTGTGTGACCCAATAGGATTATATTATGTTGGCAATGAGTTCGATCATATCGACTCTCATAAGACATAAGCGGACTCTAGCAAGCCATTATGTCTACCCAAATAATATAACGTAAGAGTTCACGTTTCCAATGGTACACTTCCATTTCTCCCTTTGTCTCACGATGTTATATTGAACACAAGTCATGGTCCACGTCAACTTGTATCTGTTCAATGCTTTCTCGATTCTTGAGTATAATGATAGTCCAATCATATTGGGGTGTGGCCATACTCTTTCATCATTATCACTCATCGAGGGGCCCAAGCAAAACATCTCTCTTCCGAGGGACAAATTCCATCTTGACTTATCATCCTTCCCATCATGAATCCAATCATGCCAAAGATAGTCTTTATAAATATCGTGTTAAGATATCGTTTGACTAAAATCAAACATGACTTTCATCATATGTAAGGTCATGATAATCTCAGGTCTAGGGACTAAATGAAGTGACCATATGAGATTTAATTATGACATTTGACCATGACATAAATCTCATACGGGTCAAGTCCAGTCACTTGTTCTCTAACAAGTACCCATAATTTCAATGTGCATCTCTATGCATATAATCATCATATGATTATCCATTAACAATTATACTAATTATTCTCTTAATAATTAGGGACGGAGATTATTACAATAAATATGCAAACTATATAATAATCAAATAATAAACATAAACGATAAAGATGATACATAACGGTTTTCAGTTAAACATAACTAAAGCCTAGGGCATTACACCAACAACTTTTATCTCATCTCCGACTCTAGCTCCCATGTAGCCTCTTCAATGGTGTGATTCCTCCATAGAATTTTCACTACCGGGATGCTTTTAGTTCTCAATTCTTTAACTTGGAACTCCAAGATTCTCAAAGGTTCCTCAACATAGGACATATCCGCTTGAATCTCTTCGGGAGGTGAACTCAACACATGGGAGGGATCATGACAATACTTCCTCAACATCGAAACATGGAACACATCATGAAGCAAGGAGAAAGATGAAGGCAACGCTAAACGGTAAGCCAAATCCCCAATCTTCTCTAAGATCTCAAATGGTCCAACAAACCTCGGAGCTAGTTTCCCTTTATTCCCAAACCTTTTTATCCCAGTCCGAGGAGAGATCTTCAAGAATACTAGGTCACCAACCTGAAAGGATAAGTCTCTTCTTCTATTGTCGGCGTAGCTCTTCTGCCTACTCTGAGCCGTCTTCAACCGAGCTCGGATCACCTTGATTTTCTCCGTTGAATCCCTAACCAAATCCGGAACCCAAAGTTTTGCTTCACCAACCTCATCCCAACACATAGGAGATCTGCACTTCCTACCATATAACGCTTCATAAGGAGCCATATCAATGCTAGATTGGTAACTGTTGTTGTAAGCAAACTCAACCAACGGTAGATGATACTCCCAAGACAACTGAAAGTCCATCACACAAGCCCGTAGCATATCCTCAAGTATCTGAATAGTTCGTTCCATCTGCCCATCTGTTTGAGGATGAAACGTCGTGCTAAAACATATTGTAGACCCCAAAGCTTCATGTAATGCCCTCCACAGTCTAGAAGTGAACCTCGGATCTCTATGAGAAACAATGCTAACTGGAAATCCGTGGAGTCTAACAATCTCCTTCATATATAACTGAGCTAACCTCTCCATCGAAAACTTAGTTGATACGGGAAGAAAATGAGCCGACTTCATCAATCTATCCACAATAACCCAAATAGCATCCATCTTCTTCGCGGTAAGAGGCAAACCGGTTACAAAATCCATTGAAATCCCTTCCCATTTCCACTCCGGAATGTCTAATGGTTGAAGTAACCCCGTCGGTCTCTGATGCTCGGCCTTGACTTGTTGACAAGTTAAACACTTGGACACAAACTCCGCTATCTCTCTCTTCATCCCATTCCACCAATATCCTCATTTCAAGTCTTGGTACATCTTCATATTACCAGGATGAATAGCAAACCTAGACTTATGACCATCCTCTAGAACACGCTTCTTGATCTCCGGTGATGAAGGAACACAAATTCGGCCTTGGAAAGTTAAGATTCCATCTCTATTCAACGCAAATTTCCCGGCTTTACCATCTTGAACTTGGCTCAAAATTCTCTTCAACTCCAGATCATTTTGTTAAGCTTCCATAAATCTCCATACAAGGTCGGAACGGCTCGGACATTCGCAAAAATCAACTCATGTCTTGACTCTCGGGAACTCAAAGTTGACAAATAAGCCTTTCGGCTAATCGCATCCGCAACAACATTTGCCTTTCCCGGATGATATGAAATCACACAATCAAAATCCTTCAAGAATTCTAACCATCTTCTTTGCCGATTATTCAACTCCTTTTGAGTAAACAAATACTTCAAGCTCTTATGGTTCGTGAAGATCTCAAATCTCGCCCCATAAAGATAGTGTTTCTACTTATGCAACGCAAACATAATCGCAGCCAATTCCATGTCATGGGTAGGGTAATTCTGTTCCGCTGGTGATAACTTCCGAGAGGCATAATCAATCACTTTCCCACCTTGCATTAGAACACATCCTAAACCCTCCTTCGTGGCGTCACTGAAAATAACGAAGTTCTCGCAACCGTCTGGAAGGGTAAGAACGGGAGCTGATGTCAACCTCATCAACTCATCAAAACTAGCTTCACACTTGGAATCCCATACAAAAGGTACATCCTTTCGAGTCAATCTAGTTAATGGAGTTGCAATGCGAGAAAAACCCTCTATGAATCTTCTGTAGTACCCTGCCAAACCAAGAAAGCTAGAAACCTCTATCACAGTTGAAGGTTGCTTCCAATTGACAACGACTTCAATTTTTGAAGGATCAACAGATATCCCCGAACTAGACACCACGTGCCCCAAGAAAAAGATTTGCTCAAGCCAAAACTCGCACTTGCTGAACTTGGCGAACAACTGCTTCTCACGAAGAAGAGATAACACAATCCTCAAATGATTCTCATGCTCTTCCCGGGATTTAGAATAAACAAGGATGTCGTCGATGAAAACCACTACAAATCTGTCAAGGTGCGGCTTGAAGATACGGTTCATCATATCCATGAATACGGACGGAGCATTCATCAACCCAAAAGGCATAACCACGAACTCATAGTGACCATATCTCATCCTGAAAGTTGTCTTGGAAATGTCATCGGGTCTAATCTTCAACTGATGGTATCCGCTTCTCAAATCAAGCTTTGAGTAGATAACGGAACCTTGGAGTTGATCAAACAAGTCATCAATATACGGAAGAGGGTATTTATTCTTTATGGTTGCTTGATTCAACAAACGGTAATCTATACACAATCTCAAGGTGCCATCCTTCTTTCGGACAAACAAAACAGGTGCTCCCCACGGTGACACACTTGGACGGATAAATCCCCGATCTAACAACTCTTGCAACTGAGTCTTTAACTCCTTCAACTCAGCCGGAGCCATTCTATAGGGCGCTTTAGAGATAGGTGAGGTACCGAGCACTAAGTCAATACAAAACTCTACCTCACGATCCGGAGGCATAGAGCACTCGGTGGAAAACACATCACCAAATTCACTTACAACGGGGACATGAGCTAATTCAGGGGTTTTCTTACTTGAATCTATCACATAAGCCAAATATCCCGCACACCCTTTAGAAAGCATTTTTCTAGCCTTTAAAGCAGAAATAACATGTATGCCAAAATAGATTTATCCGCATTAAACACAAAAGTAGGCATATCAGGCATAGCAAATGAGACCCTCTTTCTACGACAATCTACCAAAGCATGGTAATGACTCAACCAGTCCATACCAAGAATGACATCAAAGTCCCGGATTTGTAACTCTACTAAATCCACCGGCAATACATGCCCACAAATTTGCACGTCACATACATTATAAACCAAAGAAGAAGTGAGGCACTCTCCCATAGGAGTCGAAACCTCTAGCACATAAGGCATAAATTCAGGCAGTTTATGCAATGCAAATGGAAAATGGGATGCCACAAATGAATGGGAAGACCCGGGATCTATAAGGATGCGGGCCTTGACTCCTGAGACAGGAACAATACCTCTAATGACAACATTAGGGTCAACCTCTCCTCTTCCTAAGGAAAACACTCGCCCCTGAACTTTATCTTTAGGCTTTCCTTCGTTATCTCTTTTAACTCCTCCTCTTGGTCCACCTTGCCCACTACCCGATGCTTGCCCTCGTAGCTTAGGACAATTCTTTCGGAAATGACCATCTGCTCCACACTCTAAGCATTTTCCCAGCTTGCTCCAACATCTATCTTTCGAGTGACCCACCTTTTTGCAAAAACCATAAACAATTCCAAACTATCTTGAAGGAGGATGAGCTGCTGGAGTCGCCACATTTCCACTTCTTGCTACACCCGGGGCTGAGAATCTTTGTTGCCCTCTACTCTGTCTCGAACCTTGACCCTGAAACCGCTGCTTGCTTCCACTTCCACCTTCGAACTTACCCTTATGCTCTTCAATGTCATTCTCTATTCGATAGGATCTGTTCACCGCCACTTGGAAATCTGTGAAGTCGTGTGTCAATAATTGCTTCCGGAACTCCAGCCTTAACCCTTTCACGAATCGGTATACCTGTCTCTCTTCTTCCGGCACCAAATGAGGACAATATCGAGCTAGCTCCGTAAACTTTGTCAAGTACTGTGCTACGGTCATTGTTCCTTGCTCCAATCTCAGAAACTCAACCTCCTTTTTGTCTCTTGTAACCATCGGAATGAAGTGATCCCGGAACTTGCATGTGAAGTTCTCCCACGTCTGCGGTGTATGGTCTCGGTCCCAACTGTCCTTCACTCTGTGCCACCAATGCTCGGCCGGTCCCTCTAACTTGAAGACAGTGCATCTTACCTTTTCGTCATCCGGGCTCTCCATTGCTGCGAAAATCTTGTTCATTGCTTCAAGCCATCTCTCCGCCTTCAACGGATCTGGATCTCCATTAAAGCTAGGCAGAGCCATCTTGACAAATTTCTCTAGTCCATGCCCTTGTCTACCTTCCTGTTGTTGTTGAGTTCTACCTTGAGTTGCCATATTTTGTAAAAACACCCGAAACATGTCCATCATTTCAGCATTCGAATTGCCATTTCCCCCGGCATTGCCAATATTGCCCTGAGCCTGATGCTGATCATCCTCATTCCCAGCCATTAGAACAAACTCCTGCATCAAACACTCGACGTCAGTTATCACATACTCCCCCTTAAACTAGACATCTACCCTTGACCTCTAGATGAGGCTCTGATACCAACTGTGGGCACCCCAACCCGAAACCTAACACGTGTCCCGAGCTGGAGAGGCCCAAACTAAGAAAGACCACCCAAAAATTTAAAAACTTTTGACTTAACTTAGAAAAGAACACAACTTTAACCTTAACATTCAAATACTAACTTGAGTCATCTCCACTTGAAGGAAAATATAACACAAACTTTGGAACCCAAACTTACTTTAGTTACACATTACAAAAGTTCACAAATATAAGTTTGAAACAACGTGTTTATATATACAAACTCCACCAAGGAGCTAAACCAAAATACAACTACACATCTCATCTAGGACAATAACATACCCGACAACCCAAAAGACGTGTACAAACTCCTCCCCGTCCTCACTGGCCGGGTCCTCCTGTCTCAAGCCGATCTAAAACATTAAAGGGAGAAGAGTGAGAATAAATCTCAATAAGCTATTATGAATGCAACAATATGCCAAGTAAGATGCAACACATACAAGGTGCATATAATACATTGGAAAAGCCGTAAACACCTTACATTACCTTGGTTTACCTTTTTCCGTCTGAATCATAAGTCGTACAACATTGGGAGATAAAACTCCACTCATTTGTGAACTGCTTGAGCATATTCACATCTTATAAGAACCATTTTTCAGGGAACCATATAAGATACTAGCAACTCTGTAAGGCTTTTGGCTCAATACAGATGCTATAACCCCAATTTGTGGCCACAGAAGGGGACAGTCACAGGTATAACGTAATCCGATCATATTAGGTCACACTTTCCATAATTGATCGTATTCCGTTATACCCCTAAACATCAGCTGATTAACACAAGTTCAAGCAAATAATAGTTACTTGAAATGAAATCCACCAAAGGGATAAGAAATATAACAACATGGTAAATCATACTCATGTTCAAATCAATACCATAGTGTAACATACATTTCATATACTATTTATCTCACAAACCATGGATATGAACTCAAGTAAGGCTACAATGCATCATAAACCAGCCCTACATGATCAATGTACAACAATACATAACCTCTATAAAGGTCCAAGATCAATTTACCAAGTTTTATTCACTTTGTTTAAGTTACAAATCAAGGCTATCAACCCTTTTCCGAACAATATTTAAACCCCTTCCACAATTCCATTTTAACCAAGTAAGACATCATTATGTAGCTAAAGTGTTCTACTTTAATCTGAGTTAAAGAGGGTTCATTTATCTCCTAGGTAGATTAGGTTTCTAGGCCTTGGAAAATGCTTCAGAGGTTGCAGGGCAGGGCACGACTCGTGCCCAATGACACCCCCCTCAGAATCAGTCATCCCTAATAGGGCACGACTAGTCCAACCCAAGGGACGACTCGTGCCACAGAGCACGAGTCGTGCCCTCAGCCCAGAACTCAGTAATCAGCTGCAAAACATCAGCAGCCCCAAAGTCCCATGCAATAGACCAACATACTCTGTTTTTAAAGTGACCAAAACCAGTACCAAACATTAGCAATACAACCCCAAACTATTCCATACCCCTTCCAACATAATCCAACACCAACCAACATCATTTTATTACCAAACTTTATGCCATAATGTCATGCAACCATTTCCTTTTGACCATTAACACCATAAAATCCATACTAACCCTTATTCTTGATACTACAACAACCAACCCATAATCATCTCAATTCCACTTTTCCAAAACCCATCTAACTAAATAAAAATGTTCCAAAAACACCAAAATTCATTTATACAATATCAATAACAACAATAATCATAGGATGAACAACATTTGAAAGAAAATCATAATAACTTACCAAATAGTACGAAATGAAATATTTATTTGACCGGATAGATGCGCTCCCCTCGTCGCCACGAACAAGAATACGCAATCGGTTTTGAAAACAAAAAGGTATTGAAGGGTGTAGAATTTTTAGAAGGAGAAGCTTAGAGTTTGAGCTTTCATGGAGTTTTGAGAAGAAAGGAGTACTAAGGAAGTGAAAAATGAGGTTTCTTTTTATTAATTTCATGGATAAATATGAAACTTTCAACTAAAGCTCCTTCATAACCTTTTCCACCACAAGTAACAACCTCAACAATTAACTTGGACACTCAAGCACCTCACACCTTATAAACTTAATACTTTATATTTTAAACATTATTAATTCACTACACACTTTATTTTTATTCCACTTAGACCCTTTTATCACTAAGATTATTTCATTTTCACCCTAAATTCACATAAGGTAGTTAATGACCATCCTAACTTCATATAAGTCATCAAAGCCTAGAAATGAACACATCAACTTAGCAAGTAACATAACTAGCATAAAAATAAGATACTACCACCCGAACCCCATGTGCTCAACGAGTGCTAAAATAGTGCCTAATATTAGGGTCATGACAAAAGAGAGATTGAATTTTCTTTGTATTTCTCTCAACGTTCACAAACAAGCGTCATTCGAGAAGCGAAATGTGACTTTCTTTATCTGATTGATCTATGATGACGATAAATTCATGCTCTTCCCCCTTTTTACACGCTCATTTAAACATTATTTGGCGGTCTATAAAATACAAAGACATTGTGAATTATGTTGTTTAGTCTCTCAAAATACTTTCAAAATCAATTGGGCCATAATTGTTGTCACCAAATGAAAACTGCAACAATTCAATGAAACAATAAGAAAGTGGTATGGTGAAAAACTAAAATTCGACAGATACTGGCCAAAATTTATTTAAAAGGTTCGGACAGTAGTGTGATGATGTGCATCCGAAAATTTTCCCATTTTTATTTGAAAAAATCAACGAAACGGAGTCGCCACGCCATTTTTATTTTGAGGGCCAAAACTTTGAAAAAAGCCCGAGATCAGAGATTTAGGTTCGGAGGTCATGTTACGCGTCGGGAAGGACGTTAGTGTGCACCCGACGCGCCTCGCAAAACGAGTCTTCCAAACATTTGAAATCTTTTTGTTGTGTGTGTGTGTGTGTGTGTGTGTGTGTGTGAGTGTGTTTTGACCAAAATAATTTGAAACTGAGAAAAGTAAAAATTGGGATCTTTTCTCAAGACTTTAAACTGATCCCATGATTTTTTGGAGGATTTTTGGTTTGAGATTTGGTACTCAAGAGACCTTTTGTAGTTGGAAAACATTTCTGCCAGAATGAAAAAGGCAGTTGACCCTTGACTTTGAAATGGACTTAAAGGCTTCAAAACCTCAGAATCTGGGGAAAGTCCGAGAATGAAAGTTGCTTAAAACACCCTAAATAGAGTTTATGCAAAGGAACTTTCCATTTTGGAAGTAATTTGAGGGGTCAAAACCTTCTGGAAATCTCAGATGTGAAATCTGGATTTCCAGAAGCTAATGAATTGGCCTCTAAGAGAAAAATTGAAAGATTGGGTTTTACTCACGCAAAAAATAAAGTAAAAATATTTATGGACAGATCTGGATGTTGTCTACAAAAAGTGTTTTGTAGTCAACGCCAAATTCCACATTTATCTGTGTCCAAAAAATTAGACCATGGACTGAGGTCTGAGAAAATTGCTACTGGACAGCAACTTCTCAAGAGAGAAAATATGATTTTAAAGGGGGTTTTTGCATCCATGCTTGTCCCCATTTCCCTAGGTTTTGGTTAGTGATCACTAGACATTTTAGTGGTGAATCAACTATACCAAACCATCCTTGGGGTACATTAGGACTAAGCACTTCATTTGCTTGGGAAGGGGATTTTTATCCTTTGAAAATGGGATTTGGTGCTTGAAAATGGTATTTAGGGTTTTGAAAATGCATTTTGCAAGTAAATAAGAACACATTGAAGAAAATGTTGATCCTTGTAGAGGATCATCCATGGAGATGAACTTCCATGGTGATCTTCTTGGATCTAAGATAAGAAGATAAAATAACTACATTTTGTAGTTTAAAGATGCATGCATGAATGAGAGACTTAGTGTAGGGAGAGGGAGGTTATACCTATCTTCCTTGTGTCTTGTGTTTGAATGGATTCAAAGGCTTGAATGTGTTTAGGATTTGAAAGTATTTAGGGTTGATGATTTGAGTTGGTTAAAGAGAAAACAAGTAGATAACAATGAAGTCCTCTATGTTTTCTCTCTATTCCTCCTCCTAAAGGGTGATTTGAGCTTGAGTTAGTGTATGTATAAGAGTATGTATGAGAGTGATTTGAAGTGTTTGTGAGTGAGTGAGATTTGGGAAAGATTGAAGAGAAAATAGTGGCAATTCAAGTGAATTCCCACTGTTTTCTCCCTATATTTCGCCAGAGTTTCGTTGCTGTGATCAAATTGTGTTGTTTAAACTGAGAGAGGAGGGTTCAATTTATAGCCCTCTGAAATTGACAAACATGTCCGCGCGGATATGATTGTAAACGTGCCTTGTTCATTAATTACGGCTCCAGCTTTGGACAGAAGAATAAAATTCAAAAATCCAATAGCTTATGTTTTTCAACTTGCCCAATTCGGATTTTTCTTATTTCTTTTGCTTTTTGAGATTCTTTTCTTGGTTTAACTTTAAATGGCAATGCCCATTTTACCCTTACTTTGTTAGAAAAGTTAGGAATGTTAGGAATGTTAGTAATGTTATAACTTTCGTTAATTTTCTAACGAAAATGCTAACAAGCTCAAATTGGAGCACTTACAAGAGCCCCCGGCGACGGCGCTTTCAAGGAAGCGGGGTCGTCGATAAGAGTAAGGCTCCATATTTTGGCGGGATGATCAAGTGATCGAGTGGCTGAACCTATTGAATAGGCTACCTACGTATCCTTAAGAGGAATCAAGCCGCCGTAGTTCGGGTCTTTCGACTATCTTTAGTTGTCGACCCCGGAGTGACTGTTTTAGGATGTCAACCTCGCGAGCGAGTTCTACGATCGATTCTTTGAAAGAAACTCTGCTGGGATAAGAAATGACCCTCTTCGGTCTGATGGCTAGGGTTGTATATCCGCTCGCCGGGGATAGGAATGACCATTTTGGTCCGGTGGTGAACCTAATGATAGGCTACCTACGTATCCTTAAGAGGAATCAAGCCAGTCGTAGTTCGGGTCTTTCGACTATCTTTAGTCGTCGACCCTACTGTTTTAGGAAAGTCATCCTAAGATTTGACTATTTTTGGGAAGTCACCCTATGATCTGACTATTTTTGGGAAGTCGCCCTATGATCTGACTGTTTTTTGGGAAGTCACCCTAAGGTTTTGACTGTTTTTGGGAAGTCGCCCTATGGTTTGACTATTTTGGGAAGTCACCCTAATTGACTATTTTTGGGAAGTCGCCCTAAGGTTTGACTATTTTTGGGAAGTCGCCCTATTACTTGACTGTTTTTGGGGAAGTCGCCCTAAGGTTTTGACTATTTTTGGGAAGTCACCCTATGACTTGACTATTTTTGGGAAGTCGCCCTAAGGTTTTGACTGTTTTGGGGAAGTCACCCTATGGTTTGACTATTTTTTGGGAAGTCGCCCTATGGTTTGACTATTTTTGGGAAGTCGCCCTATGACTTGACTATTTTGGGGAAGTCTCCCTAAGGTTTTGACTATTTTTGGGAAGTCACCCTATGACTTGACTATTTTTGGGAAGTCGCCCTAAGATCTGACTATTTTTGGGAAGTCACCCTATAACCTGACTGTTTTGGGAAGTCACCCTAAGATTTGACCATTTTGGGAGGTCACCCTAAGGTTTTGACTGTCTTGGGAAGTCACCCTATGATGGCGTTTTGGGGAAGTCGCCCTAGGGGATGATTGCGATTTATCGCTTTCCTCGTGTTGTGTGTGATAGCATTTTAGGTGCCTCAAACCTTAATGATGGCGTCTTAAGTGCCTTGAACCTTGATGATGGCGTCTTAGGTGCCTCGAACCTTGATGATGGCGTCTTAGGTGCCTTGAACCTTGATGATGGCGTCTTAGGTGCCTCGAACCTTGATGATGGCGTCTTAGGTGCCTCGAACATCGATGATGGCGTCTTAGGTGCCTCGAACATCGATGATGGCGTCTTAGGTGCCTGAACTCGATTTGAAATGATTTCCTTTGATGGTTTAGGATAGATGGTCCTCTAGTGGACTTCATTTGAAGGGATCGGTTTTACGTCCGCCGCCGAAGGAAAGGATGACCGTGCCGGTCGAGTGGCCGGACCTAATGATAGGCTACCTACGTATCCTTAAGAGGGAATCAAGACGGCCGTAGTTCGAAAATAGCCGGGGATGGTCTTTGATGGTTTGACAAGTATTTGAGGTTTGACTATTTTTTGGGAAGTCGCCCTAAGATTTGATGATAATGTTCTTTTAGAAAAGTAGTTGATTAAGAAATGCTTTCATACCGTGCCGTGCTTACCTCGTAGCCGAGGCTACTACTGATGTTGATGAAGAGTTGTTAGGTTGTCGTTCGTGGGACGGTTTCTGCGACGATTTGCCGTCTTTGGAGGCATTTTGACCCGAAGGAGGAGTTTGGTTGAGTCCGCATCTTCTTGGTGATCGTCAAACTTGTAGAGGTTTTTGAGCTTGTCTTCACATTGGGACTTCTTGCTTTTGAGAACTTGGTGTCTCTAACCGCATCAGATTTGAGAACTTGGCGTCCCCGACCGATTTGTATTTGAGAACTTGACGTCCCCGATCGATTTGTATTGGAGAACTTGGCGTCTCTCGACCGCACCGTATTTGAGACCTTGGTATCTTTGACCGATTTGCATTTTGAGAACTCGCTGCCTCCGACCGGACCGTATCGAGAGCTTGCATCCCCGACCGATTTGTATTGGGAGAGCCAGCGTCCTTGACCGACATTGGAGAGCTCGCGTCCTCGACCGATTCAGATCGGGAGGACTCTGGGCGTCCCGACCGACTGCGTTTTGAGAACTCCTGGCGTCTCTCGACCGATTTGTATTGGAGAACTTGGGCGTCCTTGACCCGATTGTATTGGAGAGCCTGCGTCTCTCGACCTGATGGAGAACATTTGTATCGACCAGCTGAGAACTCGCGTCCCGACCTCTTGGCGATCAGGATTGAGAACTCATGCGTCTCTCGACCGATTGTGATTGGAGAACTTGGGCGTCCTTGACCGATTTGTATTGGAGAGCTTGGCGCCTCTCGACACTGATTTGTATTGAGAGAGATCTGTGCGAACTGCGTCTCGACCGACCAGTATTGGAGAACGATGCGTCCCCGACCGAATTGTACGGGAGAGCTTCGGCGTCCCCGACCGATTCAGAGACACCGGAGGCGGTCTTCATATGTTTGTGGATGTTGGGACTCTGTTTTCATCCATTTGAGGTCGTCTTTGGTGAAGATCATCCTTGTCGAAAAGGGGGATTACGTTTGAATTCCCGCATTTGTTAGTGAAGAGGAAGATGCATATATGACATTCATGATGGCGGATGCATGCATAGAACCAAAAATGATTATGAGATGATGCGTTTATTTGCTTTCGAAGATGCACTTGGCCTAAGGGTTTGGCAGGGAAATTACGATTGAGGATTTTCAATCACTTAGGATTTTTCCTATTGATTCAAGTTTTGTGCATGCTACATGAGCCCGGGGGAGATTTTTGTGGGGATGCATGGTGACGAGAGGGGATGTATGTGTTGTTGATCGTTTGGGACAAGCTTTGAGCCGGTGGGGTGATATCCTTTAGTCGCGGACTGAATTGCATGTTATTGATGAGGTCAATTTTGATCTTGGGATGAAGTTGGATTTGAACCCCGGTCTCGATTGAAATTTCTTTTCGCCCTGACATTTGAAGCCGACGCCGATGTGCTCTAGAATCAAAGCATGTTGACATGAATGAACCCTCTTTCGCTTGGGTTAGTTGTGATTTGACGAAATGCCGATATGAGGAGATTCCCAATTCTCAACTTTTGATGATGCAGGAGTTGCCATATGCCAAGTTCTAAAGCCGAAACTCCAAGACAGCTTGTTGAGGTGACCAGACCTTTCTTCGAAGATAGGTGTGACTTGATAAAGCCCCATTCCATGGAAAAGACATGGCGAAAACCACGGAATCTTTCTACGAATGATTTGATGAAGCCCCGTGTTTGACAAAGCGTCACTACAGAGGTCCAGTTTAAAGGTTTGACCGACATACCGATGAAGTACCGAGCCAATCGATCAACGTGAGAGCCTTCAAGGTGAAGTTGTCATGAAGGGAGAAACCCATCTTTGATACCGACTATGAAACTAGAATCCTCTCTTCGAAGAGTGTCTTCCATATGGGAACCGTTAGCCATAGTGGCACTTGGCTTGTTCGTGGCTTCAATCATATTCACCCTACTTTTTTTTTAGGGAATGGATTGTTGATCGTATTGGGTCCTCGGGGTCCCCTTTTCGATCGGTTCTCACACTTTGCCCTTTTTCAGGAGTCGTGTTGGAGGTGGAAGAAACCCGGTATCCGTAAAGGTGTGCGACAACTCGCCGCCGATTGTAAGCCCTCTCAAATTTAGCCCCGAATTGATCATTGCCCGTAGATCCGGATAGGGGAAATTGCTAAGTGAGGCCCTCGCATGTGGTTTCGGGCGTGACCGAAAGATGTCTAGTTGTTCCTCTTCAAAAGGAGGAGTTGCCATCTTGCTTGTAAAAGTCCCCGATGTTCTCGTGACGCCGCATTGTTGTCTGAGTCAAATCTATTTGCTTCCCACTCCAAGTTAGCTAGTAGTCCGGTCCCATGTAGCCCCGGCCTCGGATTTTAAGCGAAAGAACCATTTTAGAGCACCGGACTTCAAAGAGAGATCGAAATAGTCGCCAACCGCTGATCGGCGCCCTTTGACCTTCATTGCCAAGGTATACGTGTCCGTATGGGTTTTCGGGCATGCAAGGCCATCAAAGAGATCCAAATTAGGCATCACGAATTTGTGGGGAACAAAGGAGTCCGGGTTCGTTGGTCGGAAAGCGTACTCTCTTAGCAATCAATTCAAAGAATCCGTGCTTTCATTTCCTTGTGTCGTTCCACGAACCAAGCCAAATGAGGGTCTTGTGGTGGAACCATGGCATTCAAACCATGATCGAGCTAGAGAGAGGAGCTACCACCGGCGGCATACAGTGGAGGGAACGGCCGATCTGGGACATAGGTGAAATCCTCGTCCTTGGCCCGAATCACCCCGGGAGCTTGAGTAGGACCCCGGGCAAAGGGATAGAACCTCGCGGCTTGTTGTTGATTTTCAACCGGCAAAGAGGGCAAAGGCGCCTTGATGTAGCCGGGTAACTCGAATTTCCGGAGTGAGGCCCATAAGTAGGCTTAAGTGCGGGCCGCTTGTCCCCGATTGTTGAATTGCATAGCCGAAGGTGCATGACCAGGGGGTACCGCGGTCCCGGTGATTCTCGATGAAACCGGGATGGAGGCTTGCAACCCATCGAAGCCCGAGTGAGGAATGGATTTGTGAAAGCCGTGTGAGGAGCGGCCGAGCTAGCATCATCCCGAGGAAGGGCTTCGACCGTTGCCCCGGGACTGCATCGTGGAAGCATTCCAAACCGTTGCCGCGAAGGCCCCGATAGATTGGTTCTAAACCGAGGTGGGATTCCAATCCGTGGCATTCCGAGGTATCCCCAACCACGAGGAGACATTCCGTACCGATTTTGCCCCCGCCGAGGAGCCGTGAACCGATCGGTTACGTTAGACCGCATGGGTCCAAAGAGTCTCGTATTTGGGGTTTGCCGTCCCGTTGAGACGGTCATGAAGGAATCTTGTGAGGCTTGTGCGGTGCCGGGGATTGGACATCTTGAACTGGGTTGTTGTCAAGGCATTTCAAACCGATGTAACCGAGAAGCTCCCGACCGATCTCGTACCGAACCGCCGAGGCATACCAAACCGTCGTGACATACCGAGCCGACCCCGACCGCTTGAGGCATACCATACCGCCCAAATCGGATCAAGTCAATTTGTTTCCCCAAACGACCGTCCTGCATCGAATCGTGGAATGTATATCGACCGAGGCCGAAAGGATGGCCGATTCGCAAGTTGAGAAGAGTGTGAGGAAGGTGGTGGTAGTCCTGTCCGGCCAAGATAGGGATGGGGATCCTTTTCCTCTTCTACCGTGAAAGTTCCATCGGGGTTGAGGGCAATCGTCAAACCAAAATTCCCGACATCTTCCAAGGATGAACATCGAAACCTCATTCGATTGGCACAAGGAGTTTTATGGACTCAGTTCCAATATTAGCCATAGAAATATGATGAATTTTCTGGTCTTGGTTAAAATTCCGTCCTCGTCCTTGGACATCAAAGAACCGCACTTGACTAGCCCATGACCAACATGGCGATCAAATCTCATCTTGCTTGGTGGAGCCTTGGTCCGAAGAGATGTATTTGCGAAGTCTTGATTTGGAAGAAGTAACTTGGCAAAGCCTCGGTCTCATGACCGTGAATCTCGACACAATTAGAGAGGCTTCAACCCGGTAGGCACTGTAGATCGATACCGAACAAAGACCCAACCCATCTTGTAGCAGAGTGAAGAACCAACGTTCTTGAATTATCATGTAGCAAAAGAGGCAACCCATCCTTCCATATTTACTTTATTATTTTCTTTATTCAATTAGTCAACCGGAAGAAAATGTAAAAGCAAGACAATTTTAGGAATGTATACCTCAAGGGCATATATTTTTTTTCGAAAAGTAGGGATGAATCCCCGATTTGTATTATTTGATGGCCTCAGTTGACGAAGGCAGAAAAGAACTCGCTTTGGGTTTGACTCTTCTGAGAGAGCATAAGTTTAGAAAGGTTTGTAAAAGTGTATGGAAGCCCCCGCCGACGTAAAATTAGTGTTTAGCTCTATTTTTCCTATAATGTAGAAAAAGAAGACTTGTCGAGACATCTCGAAAATATGTTTTATTCAAAATGATCACAAGATTGCTTAAAACCCTTTATTAATGTTCGGGTTATTCAACCCCTAATCTCGATATGAACAAACATTTTGATTAATCATGAGGAGAAAGTCAACTCGATACCAAGAGTCGAAGTTGGCGAATGGTGAAGAGGGATCGTGTATAGGAGAGGCTATTGGTGAGGCCGGATTTTCCGGGATTTGAATGTGTTTATGACCGGACCATTTACGGTTGCCTACGTTCCCCTCATTGTGAGGAGCTCAGGTCGCCGTAGTTCGGGTCTGAACTGTGTTTGGCTTTAGAAAAGGGGTATGAACATTTGTGGTACTTTTGGTGAAAAGGCTCGGATAGGAAGTTTGGATGATAAGGTGCGGGCCTTGAGGTGATTCCTTGACAAGTCATTTTGAGCGATTCCGTTGCTTCTTGATCGTCGTCCTTCATCGGGGAGAAAGATTTTGGATGCAGCTTAAGGGCTTATGATATGTTTTTGCCGTTGCTTTAACTGCTCCCTTGTTGTCGACAACTTCCGTTCTTCGGGCTTTAATTTTGCCCATATGTCAAACCTTCTGATCGGCGGTGCTAGGTCCTTGGCCTCATTTTTTTTTTTTGAAGCTTTTGTTTTTTTTTTGAAGCTTTTGTTTTTTTTTTTTTGAAGCTTTTGTTTTTTTTTGAAGCTTTTGTTTTTTTTTTTGAAGCTTTTGTTTTTTTTTTTTTTGAAGCTTTTTTTTTTTTGTTTTTTTTTTGAAGCTTTTGTTTTTTTTTTTGAGCACTTGAGGACGAAGGCAAGCTTCTACTTGAACTTTCTTGATGCATGGGGGGCGGAGGCAAGCCCCTGTTTTTTTTTTCGATATGGGGTCGATCTCCCGATGCTGAGTGACCTTTTGTTGTCCCTTGATGTTGCCGCCTTCGTTGACTTGATCAAGGTGATGATGGGGATATGTTTTGGAAAGTGTATGGCTTGATGGAGGCCTTTGTGAGGTGAGGAAAGTGTATAGGGAGGGCATTAGTTGACTTTCTCGCACCAATTAATTAAAATCTTAATCATTTCCAGAGATTATTTGTTGAGCGATGCGAGTGATCATTTAAAATAAAACCATTTCATTAAATGTAATGTAGGTGTGCAAATAATGTCTCAAGTCTAGCGAGAAAAGAAAAAGACTCTTTTATAGAAAACTTAAGATTAACTACAATGTCCAAGGAGGACTTGATTGAACGAAGAAAGTACTAGAACCTACGAAGGTTGACTAAAAGACTGTTTTAATATTAAAGGATGGGTAGCCCCTAGTCTAGCTACTCTTTGTTGTTGGACTGCCAAGACGCTGAGCTTTCCATCTTTCGTTAACTTCGATTCCATTACCGCAGACCGAGGCGTGATCGCTTACGTGCCCATGATACCGGTGGGAGTGGAGGAGTTTGAGGCCATGGAGCGCTGGGGCGAGCACAAGTTGTCCAAAGAAACGGGTCGGAAAAGTCACGGGGACGAACTTTGTCGATCGAGCATATTGATGGAAGGAAGTGAACCCGAGAGGACCTTGAGGGTATTGGGCTCGTTTGGGAGGATTCAGCGATGCGCCGGTTGTTTTGAGTGAAAGGGGTGATACTAGCCGATTGTGTCTTCGGGCCTTTCTCAAGCTTGGAACCGGCATTAGACAAGTGTGCTCTGGGCAAAGTTGTCCTATCGGATTCTCTCACTTCGGGCACTTGAATTTTGCGCGACGTAATCATTTCTTTGCCCGGTTCGACATCTTGGGTCAAAGGAGTGCTAGTACTTATCATAAGATCAAGCTTCTCCCGCATTTGTTTCACTTGCTCTATCAATATTGCCACATGGGGATCAACGGGAACATTCGAGTTAATGGAACTCGCAACAAGACTCTTATCGCCAGAGGGAAACACACCGCAGACCGGTGAAACCGACGGGTGAATTCACTAAGTCCGGTAGACGACAACGGAAAACTTGTGGCATCCGGATTTTCTTTTAGCAACTCATGATCGCATTCAGTGGGTGTAGAGGCTTTAACATAGCCACATAGCTCAAACCGATTATGTGAAGCCGGAGCATAAACCGGCAGTGTATTGCCGAAATTGAGGAACAGGTGTGATGGAGCCCAACTCGTTACGAGGAGCCGAGGGCGATGGAGCCCTAATGGCCCGAGGTGCCGGAAAGGGCTGAAGAGGAATTGTCCTTGGCAAGGGATCATATGTGGATGGAGGGAGGTGTTGGCCGTGGGATGGAGAGTTATAGGATGAAGGGACCGAAATCACTGCTTCAAGTCTCATCTTCGACCATGACCAGTGGAACCATTCGCCTCAACCGTTACCCGAACTCCATGGCGGCGGAGAGCATTGATGAGCAGTGGTCACTGTTCTTCATGAATCTTATGGGCGTTTCCAAAGCCAGGACTAACTCTTCCTTCCTAATCATCGGATTTCTTGTATCCTTACCGTTTCGCCAAATCCGCCATCGATCATTATCATCCCATTTAACCTTGGCGTCGCCGTGAACTTATCGGAGGGCGAGAGTTCAAAGCATTTCACCAAATCCAGCTTTGCCATGGCCACATGCTTGTTGGGCCAAACCATCCATTCTCAACATTTGTTGCGACTAAATCATCTCGGCTTGTCGTAGTCCTGTTGAATTCACGTAGTTTGAATCATAAAATTCAATCATGTTTACATTCGCGTTGTTTGGGAAATGATCATTGGCGGGGTTGAGATCACCGAGGCGCTCGAGTTTGCCCTTCTTAATTAATCCCCGAATCGCCTTTCTCAAAGCCGTACAGTTGTCGGTCGTATGACCGTGGTACCGGTGGAAAGCACAATGCTTAGTGGTGTCAAAAGGGATTTTGGGATCCTTGGGCCGATAGTTTCTCGGGTTCGAGGAGACCCCGCTCTAGCAAGCTATTTAAAACTTTGCTTAAGGGAACACCCAAATCCCTGGGATTCGAGATTTGGTCATTGACTTGGTCACCATTCCGAACAGGGTTTGCCGGTTTTGGTCCATTGGGGCGCCTGCTTGCCCGTTTCGATTAACCTTTGAACCGCTCTCTTCAAGACTATGCAGCTTGTCGGTCGTGTGTGGCCATAATGATCATGGAAGGCGCAAAGTGCTTTACTCATGTCGAGAGGTGCATTTGAGCTCCTTGGATGGTAGTCCTTGAGAGGCTCCAAAAGGCCTACCCTTACTAAGCCCTTGAAAATTAAGCCCATGGGCATCCCAAGATCATCAAAACGTTCGTTGCCTTAAAGGACCACCATTTCTTGGTTGCTTTTGGGGGCCGTCAATTGTATACACTGCCTTCTTTCCTTTACCGGATGTCAGAGCCGTGTTGGAAGGGTAAGGTTTATAGCGGCGAGACATGTTCGGACTCGTAGTCTTTTCCCGTGCACGAACCCTTTTGATGTAATCATCAATGTAATCGTCGAGATTCGACCTTTTGTAAACTTCATTCGTGTCGATACACAAGATTGATATGGTGAGATGGCCCGAGTCGAGCGATCGTCGATACTCTCGTTGCTAGGCTTTTCTTGTACCTTCTTAATTGGTTCTACCAATAATCCATTGGACGAGTCAATAGGAACATTAGGATTGCATGACCCCGCCACAAGATTGGCATTAGCAAACGAAACCACAGTAGGAAGTACTCGTGGGAGGAATGACCCCGAGCATTAAAAGCGTGACCGTAATCTTCCTCATAAGGCCCGGCAGTTGCCGAAGATGAAGATATATGGCTCGTAATGGGTGGATACCAGGGAGCAGTGAGTGCGGATCCGTAAGGCCGCCGAAAACATGAGGTTTGAGGCATCGTAACAAATAGGATTGAATGTGTCTTGACCGCACCGAGGAACATGACCGCAAGGGAAATGTGTATACCGTACTTGATGAGCAAGAGCAGCTTGCGTAACGGCCGGGTGGAGAATTTGATGAGGAGCATTTGACCTTGTCGGACTTCCCAACCGGAGGGGCGGGGCAGAGCCCGATGAAGTGGTGATAAAAGCCTGGTGGCCCACGTGATCTTGCATTATCATAGGGGCCAGTGTGCTTTGAGAATTGGAGGAAGCAAGCCGGCCCCCTCTCGAACCATGGAGCTCGAGAAACGAACCGTCCCATTCCGAGATGGTGACCCGAGCCGACCGATGCGGTGAAGTAGTAACCGACCCCTTCCAAGCCGATGACCCGAACTGCATCGATGTTGTGAAGTAGTAACCGACCCCTTCCAAGCTGCGGGCGAAAGCCAACCGACTCAATCCCGGTGGTGAGACCCGAGAGGCACCGGGGCAAAGTTGACCTAGATCGGACTATCGAGGAGTATCGAGCAAGAAGGGCCGAGATGTACTGAACTCGACCAATTCCTGCATTGATGGCCCGGCCGACCGAGGTTTTGGAGTAGCGAACCGACCCATTCCAAGCCGATTGAAACCCAAAGGTGAAAACCGGGAGGTGCCGGGGGAAGTTGACCAAGATCGATACGATGAGGCCGAGAGGCGTGCCGAGTGATAGGCTTGGGGATGCTTGGCCCATTAGTAGTTCCACACGAAAGGGGACAGGGCATTTGATGGTAGTTGGCATGCCCGGAGGGTAATTAGCTCCAATCTTCGCATCAACCGTAAAGGTTCCATTAGGGTGGTGAACAATTGCTAGCCCCCGGGTTCTCGATACTTTCCAATAACCGACCGATCTCGAGCCTCTTGATTTTGTCTTATCTGTTCCAACATATCGATTCCACGTTCGGCATTTTGCGGATTTTCGGGGTGTGGAGTTGTACGTCCCCCACCGTTCTCCTCTCGAGTTGGTCATTCTGAAACTTTGAGCTGAAGCGAAGGAGGAAACCGATGAAGTATCCGACTTCGGAATGACCGAGCCGAACAAACGATGACCCGGGGTCTCGATCCAAACTTTGCTTATCGGAAGGCACAAAAGGGTGTGGTTCGACTCGGGAAAGCGAAACAGTTGGTGTTTGGGCTTAGGGCTCATGCAACATGCGCTTATTTGTTCATGTTTACTTAAAACACGTTTTATTAACCTAATCGGTTGGAAAAGATTTCTCTTTTTTTCGCGAACTACTCGATTCTCGGATCCGGGCCCCGTCACTACGTCTATAAGCCCCTCGTATTCCACCCGTATTTCGACCTCTCGGGGTGGGCCGGCCCGGGCGAGGGTCCTATAGGGCAAGCGGGTCCCACCGACCGAAAAGAAAAAAAATGATCCTAAAGTCTGGCGGGTAATCGAGTCTTAACGAGCATTCGATGTAAATTACGGACAAAGCTGACGTCAAAGTCAAGATCATGTCCGAGGGCTCGACGAAAAGTCGGCATGATTTGGACTGATAAGCGTCCACAATTAATCTTGACTTGTCGTCGCTAAGCCGTAATTAGGCATGGAATAATCGTTAATCCTTGATGACTCGGTGTCATGCCGGGAGTCAGTGTATAATTTGTGCCGCCGAGCCGAAGTCAAGGCGCCGGTCAATATCTTGGTCAAAGTCTGCGGCGGAAAACCGGCATGACTTCAACAGATTAGGGGCCCGAAAGATATTGAGTCGGTATGCCGACAAAGGCTTGAAAGGAAAGGTCTATACACAGACAGGGCATGACACAGACCAGACTAAAAACCAACCAGGTCTCGGACAAAGTGTGTCACGGACAAGTGCATGGTCGACACGAGGCTCCATGGGATGTTTGGGTAGTCCTGTGCTCATCCGAGAGGCGTAATAAGACCAAACGGACCGCGACAAGGATGTTTCCGGGTTAAGGACGTAGATTGCAGTGTACGGTCAACGTGCGCGTAGTGTGCAAGCGATCTATCTTCTTTTTCGAGTAAAATAAAAATTTTTATGTGTCTTAAAAGGCATGATGCATGATTTTTTTGAAAATTTTTTTTTGAAATTTTTTTTTGAATTTTTTCTTTTTTTTTTTGAAAATTAATGAACACATAAGCACATAAGCACAAAAATTCCGACAGTTAGGGACATGATTTCCGATAGTCAACACTTTGACTTTTCCCGAGGCGGCAAAAAACAAACACGAAAACTGTGCAAAAATCAACACACACACACAAAGGATTTTCAAATGTTGAGACGGAAGCTTGACCCTCAAAAGTTTTTCTTTTTCCTTTTTTTTTGAAAAGATAAAACTTGTTAGTCCCCAGCGGAGTCGCCACTGTGATGTACCCGATTTTTTTTTGAAAATCAAACGGAGTCGCCACGCCATTTTTGTTTTAAGGGCCAAAACTTTGAAAAAAGCCCGAGATCAGAGATTTAGGTTCGGAGGTCATGTTACGCGTCGGGAAGGACGTTAGTGTGCACCCGGAGCGCCTCGTAAAACGAGTCTTCCAAACATTTGAAATCCTTTTGTGTGTGTGTGTGTGTGTGTTTTGACCAAAATGAGTTGAAACTGAGAAAAACAAAAATGGGGAACTCTTTATAAGACTTTGAACAATCCCCAAGATTTTTGGTATGATTTTTGGGTTGAGTCTTGGCACTCAAAAGATTTTTGGGAGTTGAAAAGCAATTCTGCCAGAATGAAAAAGGCAGTTGACCCTTGACTTTGAAATGGACTTAAAGGCTTCAAAACCTCAGAATCTGGGGAAAGTCCGAGAATGAAAGTTGCTTGAAACACCCTAAATAGGGTTTCTGCAAAGGAACTTTCCATTTTGGAAGTAATTTGAGGGGTCAAAACCTTCTGGAAATCTCAGATGTGAAATCTGGATTTCCAGAAGCTAATGAACTGGCCTCTAAGAGAAAAATTGAAAGATTGGGTTTTACTCACGCAAAAAATAAAGTAAAAATATGTATGGAAAGATCTGGATGTTGGCTACAAAAAGTATTTTGTAGTCAACACCAAATTCCAAGTTTATCTATGTCCAAAAAATTAGACCATGGACTGAGGTCTGAGAAAATTGCTACTGGACAGCAACTTCTCAAGAGAGAAAATATGATTTTAAAGGGGATTTTTGCATCCATGCTTGTCCCCATTTCCCTAGGTTTTGGTTAGTGATCACTAGACATTTTAGTGGTGAATCAACTATACCAAACCATCCTTGGGGTACATTAGGACTAAGCACTTCATTTGCTTGGGAAGGGGAATTTTATCCTTTGAAAATGGGATTTGGTGCTTGAAAATGGTATTTAGGGTTTTGAAAATGCATTTTGCAAGTAAATAAGAACACATTGAAGAAAATGTTGATCCTTGTAGAAGATCATCCATGGAGATGAACTTCCATGGTGATCTTCTTGGATCTAAGACAAGAAGATAAAATAACTACATTTTGTAGTTTAAAGATGCATGCATGAATGAGAGACTTAGTGTAGGGAGAGGGAGGTTATACCTATCTTCCTTGTGTCTTGTGTTTGAATGGATTCAAAGGCTTGAATGTGTTTAGGATTTGAAAGTGTTTAGGGTTGATGATTTGAGTTGGTTAAAGAGAAAACAAGTAGATAACAATGAAGTCCTCTATGTTTTCTCTCTATTCCTCCTCCTAAAGGGTGATTTGAGCTTGAGTTAGTGTATGTATAAGAGTATTTATGAGAGTGATTTGAAGTGTTTGTGAGTGAGTGAGATTTGGGAAAGATTGAAGAGAAAATGGTGGCAATTCAAGTGAATTCCCACTGTTTTCTCCCTATATTTCGCCGTAGTTTTGTTCTTTGTGATCAAATTGTGTTGTTTTAACCGAGAGAGGAGGGTTCAATTTATAACCCCCTGTGAAAATCAATCATATCCGCGCGGAGGTCCTTGTAAACGTGCCTGGTGCATTAAATGCTGCTCCAGGCTTTGAACAGGAAGAATATTATTCAAAAATTTCCAGCAGTTTGTTTTTCAACTTGCCTAATTCGGATTTTTCCAATTTCTTTTGCTTTTTGAGATTCTTTTCTTGGTTTAACTTTAAATGGCAATGCCCACTTTACCCTTGCTTTGTTAGAAAGGTTAGGGTTTGTTAGAAATGTTAGAAATGTTAAAACTCTCGTTAATTTTCTAACGAAAGTACTAACGGCTCAAATTGGAGCACTTACAGCTACCTGATAATTAGTGGGACTTCTGGGAGCATATTTGGGCCTGGACCAAAATAGTTTTTCTTATGGAATTGGTTTCCTTTCATAGTCCCCAGAAATTTACCATTAACTTGTTTATGCTTCATGGTTGGCCATTGCTTGAGATCTTCTCTTCTTTTATTATTTGATTCACTGCTGGCAGTTGGTGTTTCATTTGATCACATTTTGATATAAAATCATTATTAAGGAAGAATCTTTCTTTAGTAATAAGTTAATGGTGCAACTATCAAAAGGAATTAATATAATAACACCTAGATATTTAGATCAGGTGCAAGAGTTAGAGTAAAAGAATGGGCATCCATTCCTCTCCTAAGATAGTACCCTTCGTAGATTTGCCTAATCGTAGCAAGAATTTGGGGCTCACATTATTTTAAATATAATAACACTTTTCTTATATTACCATTGCTCTCCTAAGATAGTACCCTTCGTAGACCCTACACAAAAAATAATGTTGCGCACTTCAACCTAGTTCCTAAAAATAGTTCCAAATCTTTTGATGTTTCATATGCAAGTATTCTTTGTGCACATCAACCTATTATCCTTAAATTAGCTTCGCTTAGACTAATTAGGGAGTACTTGTGGGGGTGCTCTAGAGAAGGAGAGGCGAATGAATGTTTTCCTTGCAATAGTCTTATACTATATCATGGGCCCAAGTTCGACTAATAGGCTAGGCTCCAACAATGTATATTATCTATATCGAGCCAAAAAGTTGTACATATTTAGACTATGTTTGTTTATGAGTTTATTTTTATTCTAAAATTTGTGTCTCTCAGTCTTATATATAGGTTGTATTTTAACGTTAAAAATATTAAGTCAAGTCATATATGGACAAAAGTTGGATTGATTTGGATAATCGAATTTCAAATGAGTATATGTCTGGGGTTGACAACTTTCTCGATTTTGCATTCTCAAAAAAGTCTGTTGGTGTTAAAAAAATATATTGTCCTTGTAAAAAATGCCCAAATCGTTACCAAAAATACCGTGCAACCGTGAGATCACATTGTATTGAAGTGGGATTTCAAAAAGATTACAAGAATTGGATTAGGCACGGGGAAGAGTACATTTCGGCGCGTAAGAATGATAATAATGATAGGACAACTGAAGATGGCATTGAAATTGAATTGGGCGTGCAAGATTGTATGAGGCGAATGGTACATGAAGGGATGGGTATGCCGGATAGTAACCAGCCAGGAATTGAAGAAATCGTACAATCAGATGCATCCACCGCCAAGTTTCTTAGACTTTTGAGAGATGCTGATCAAGCCTTGTGGGAAGGGTGTGATAAGTTTACAGTACTCTCATTTATTGTAGAACTTATGCACTGGAAGGCTAATTATCGAGTGGCCGATAAGGGATTTACTTCTTTATTAAAAAATTTCATTAGGGCATTGCCTCGCCGAAAGTGCCAAGTTCCTATCGTGAGGCGTACAAGATGACTGCGGATTTGGGTTTTAGTTATAAAACGTGGGACGCGTGCATTAATCATTGTATGTTGTTTCGAAATGAAACTGAAAAACTTACTAAATGTGAAATTTGTGGAGCCTCTAGATATAAGCAACAAGAAGAAGGGGGTAGCGGTGAAGGTGCGGAAACAAGTGGCAAGAATAAACTTTCCAAGCAGGTAGCGATGAAGAAAGTATGGTATTTTCCCTTAAAGCCAAGGTTGCAAAGGTTGTATTGGTCATCTAAGACCGCGACACTCATGAGATGGCATGCCGAGAAAAGAATAGACGATGGTGTGCTGAGGCATCCTGCAGACTCTCGTGCGTGGAAGAAATTCGATGAACGTTATCCATTATTTTCAAGTGAAATTCGGAATGTTAGATTGGGATTAGCATCTGACGGATTTAATCCTTTCAGAACAATGACTATATCTCACAGTACTTGGCCGGTTGTGCTTATGCCATACAATCTTCCACCTTGGTTATGCATGAAACAACCATATTTCTTCTTGTCAGTGCTTACTCAAGGCCCAAAAGGGCCGAGCAACAAGATATATGTGTATCTCCAACCGTTAATTGATGAGTTGAAGGAATTGTGGGAAGATGGTATATCAACTTATGATGCATTAAGGAACGAGTTGTTTACTTTACGAGCTTCACTATTATGGACAATAAATGACTTTCCTGCATATGCAATGTTGTCTGGATGGAGCACTAAAGGTGAATATGCTTGCCCTTGTTGCAATGTGAGACCTCAAGCACGATGGTTGGATCATGGTGGCAAGTATTGTTATATTGGTCATCGACGCTTCTTGCCTAGGAGTCATTCTTTTCGTAAGGATAAAGGATCTTTTGATGGTACTCATGAAGTGAGAGATAAGCCCAAGTTATTGTTTGGAACAAAATTGCTTAAACAAGTTGAAAATATGGAAACAGAGTATAAAATAGAAGATGTTATTAAAAAGAGGAAAAGAGAAGAGGGTGAGAAGCAACAAGCCAAGTTGGAGAAAAGAAAGGTTCCTAAGTTGTGTCACAATTGGAAAAAGAGGAGTATCTTCTTTGAGTTGCCATATTGGGCAAATAATCATGTTCGTCATAATCTTGATGTTATGCACATTGAAAAAAATGTGTGTGATAATGTGCTACATACTCTGTTAGGTACTGCGGGGAAATCAAAAGATAATGATAAAGAAAGAAAAGACCTAAAAGAGATGAACATTCGGAAACCATTGCATCTACAAAAGCTTCCATCTGGCAAAGAAATTATGCCTCCGGCTCAGTTCACAATGAGTAAGAAGTATAAAGACACATTCTTGAAAGTTCTAAAGGGAGTCAAAGTCCCTGATGGCTACTCGTCAAACATATCTCGTTGTGTACATCTAGAGGAAAGAGCTATTTGGGGTCTTAAGAGCCATGATAGTCATATTTTGCTCCAACAACTACTCCCTTTAGTTGTTCGAAAAGTGTTGCCTACTTCCGTTTTAAAAGCCATCATTGAGTTGGCAAATTTCTTTAGGCAATTATCCTCAAAGGTGAATACACTTGCCGATCTCGAAAAGATACAAGATCGGATGGCCGTCACACTATGCGCTCTCGAGAAAATATTCCCACCAGCCTTTCTTTGATGTTATGGAGAACTTGCCGGTGCATTTAGCCGAGGAGGCCTTGCTAGCGTGCCCAATACAATTTCGTTGGATGTATCCCAGGTAGAGAGGTACATCCATATTAAATTTACTTTGAAAAAGTTAAATTCCTTTTTACATTTGCTTTAGCATAAGTAAATGTTTTTGTAGGTTTCTACTTACATTAAAATTATATGTTCAAAATCGAACCCATCCCGAGGCCTCCATAGCTAAGGCAATTGTGGCTGAAGAATGCATGACTTTTTGTACGCAATATTTGGATGACATTGAGACAAAGTCCAATCGTCCTAGAAGAAATGATGATGAAGGTGATGAGTTAGGCCGCTTTGTAGGAAAAGAAGAGGTAATTACCCTTGATTACATCACACGAGTACAAGCGCATAGATATGTGCTTTTCAATACGAAGATGTTGAACAATACCTAGAGTAAGTGATTCCTTACATGAGGCTTACATTCCTTATATCTTTTATATTTCAAATTAATAATTAATTCATATTTTCAATATGCTTTCGAGAATGCATCGTGTACATTTGAGGGAGACACTACCTCGTAATCAACGACATCTTATAGAGAAAGAACATAATGATAAGTTTGTTAGTGGTTTAAGGATTATGTAAGTATGAAACCACCTTCATATAATAGTTTCAATTTATCATTTTAAATATTTTCTTATTAAATTTTGTTTTTTATAAAAGGTATGCACGACGAAAGATGTAGTGCCCGAAAGAATTACGAGTCTTGCATTGGGTCCTCATATGGATGCGAGGCGGTATAAGTCTTACATAATAAATGGTTTTCGATTTCGAGTGAAGGATGTCGATAGACGGAGGAAAACTCAAAATAGTGGAGTCATGCTGAATGCAAGTGTGACAAGTTTTGCAAGCCGAAAGGATAATAATCCCATTGTAGGGGATGTTAACTTCTACGGGGAGTTGATTGAGATCCTTGAAATTCGTTATAGCAACTCAATAAGATTTGTATTGTTTAAATGTGATTGGGTTGATAACCGGACAGGCAAGATGGAAGATGAGCAAAAATTTACTCTTGTAAACTTCAATCACAAGTTGTATAAGGATAATCGAGTTGGTGATGAACCATTCATATTAGCATCTCAAGCTGAGCAAGTTTGGTATGTTAAAGATCCTATAGAAAGTGATTGGAAAGTTGTGATGAGGATTACACCAAGAGATAGTTTTGACATATATTCAAATGATGATAAACAAGTTTCAGATTCGATTCCACAATTGGTACCATTTTGCTCACAAAATCTGGATGAAAATGTTGCTAACGAAGAAGCATCGTGGGTGCGAGAGGGAGTTGATGGGGTCGAGATTGAAACTACTAATATCAATGACCTAGATGTTGATATGACCGATAATGATGATGTTGATATGGCCGATAATGATGATGATTAGTTTGAGTAGTATTTGTTTAGATCTTATTTGCTTACTATTTACTAAGACAATGTTATTACTTAAGTTTCATGTTTCAATCAAACTTGTTATTTTTGTATGGTTGAATATTAATATTGTTACTTCTATATAATATGTATTTGTTTAGGTCTTATTTGCTTACTATTTACTAAGACAATGTTATTACTAAAATTTGTGTCTCTCCGTCTTATATATAGGTGGTTTTTGTGTTGAAAATATGCCTCCTAAGGAGAGAGACGGTAGAGGGGGTAGCAACAAGAGGGGTAGACAAACCCCGCCGCCCGTAGTCCCAAATGATCCCACTTCCACTAATGCATCATTGACGCCGTTTATGGGATTGACCCACCGACCGCCGCTCAAAAGAAAAATGGCGGAATTTGGAGGGTAGGAAATTTCAAGTCACCACTTTCCTTCATTTGCCGGTGTTGAGGGATTTGGGTTTAGAGACGTTAGTAATGTAATTGATGACGCAAGCCGGGTTAGGTAATTTCCTGGGGAAGACTCCATCTACGTATTTGCGATATTCACTTGAGTTCCTTTCAACTTTGGAGGTAGGCAAGGGGTCACAAGAAAATTCTATTCGGTTTCATATGAATGATGAACCCTATCGAGTGACTTATGATGAGTTGAGGGAAATCTTTGGGGTTGATCACCGAGAGGAACCGGGTGGAGGGCGATGGGGGACTTGT
Source organism: Adenophora triphylla var. japonica (assembly GCA_022495995.1). Lineage (NCBI taxonomy): Eukaryota > Viridiplantae > Streptophyta > Magnoliopsida > Asterales > Campanulaceae > Adenophora > Adenophora triphylla. The sequence continues at coordinate 144,162 of JAFEMH010002132.1, read as the reverse complement.
TGTTTCTTTTCGGAGCTCACCGGATTGCCCTGCAAAAAAAAAATACCTTAGGGCTTCCTCTCTTTCTCACCCGGCTTGGAAATTATTTTACGAGAGGTCTATCTATTTCTTGTTTGGCAAACGGAGAGCCCGCTCAATTGAATGTGGCTATGGTAAACCTTTTGCGAATGTGTTTGAGGAGTTTTCGGTGATTCCCGATTGGGTTGATATTTTTGTTCGGAGATGTGAGGCATTTGCCCAAACCAAAAAGGGAAACATATCAATAGGGGGATGATCACATTGATTGCTCAAGCTTGTGTGGGTGAACCAAAACCCGAGGCGATGAGATTGATGGGGGCACGAGTTTTTATTACCGAGACCGGCTAGTGCGGTATGACAAGTTTGTGAGGGACCGAGGGCGACGTACAATGTGTCTTTATTGTTTGAATATGGTACTCCCGGGAGGACGGTCCGTTGCAGGTAGGGGCCACGTTTCCGAGTGGTGAATGTGCTGCATTGGTGTATGCCCGGTGTTGATGATCAAATGGATCCCGTTGATGAGGAGGATGATGAGGAGCGGGGAAGAGGAGGATTAGGAGAGACGGGGTGGTCGTGGAGGAGAGCGTAACCAGAGCCAGCGGGTTCTTTTTGATCAGTGGGATACCATGAGGGCATTTTGGAGGAGCAGGGAGCGATCAAGGATCGCTCGGGAGCAGAGCCGACATGCTTTGGAGGATGCTAGATGGGGGGAGGTTATCGCTCGGGAACAGAGTCGACAGACTTTAGAGGATGCTAGATGGGGGGAGGTACAGGATCGTTTTGAGGGGTTGGAAGATGAAACTGCCATTTTGGGAGCCCGATATACGCAGCTGGAGGCTTGGGCGACGCAGACAGAGCCCCGGAGTTACGAGCCAGTTTCAGAGGATTATTTGACTACGATGCATTCGAGAGCCACTGCTCGTGCACAGAGGCGTTCTTCCCGTCAAACCTACTATCAGGGACAAACCTCCGGCTCTCATCGGTCATGTTATTATTGTGATGTTATTATTATGTTTCATGTTTCAATCAAACTTGTTATTTTGTATGGTTGAATATTAATATTGTTAATTGTATTATGTATTTGTTTAGATCTTATTTGCTTACTATTACTAAGACAATGTTATTACTTATGTTTCATGTTTAAATCAAACTTGTTATTTTGTATGGTTAAATATTAATATTGTTAATTGTAATATGTATTTGTTCTGCTTCTTTTGTATCATAAATCATATCTATTCCATTTTTAGACTGGTGCATTGCCAATGGTATCTCAATAATGAGTGCTGACCATTTGCTTATGGTTTGACAGGTCGTTTCCTCGCGGAGGTGACAAAGCAAGTGTTTTCAGACCTTGAATCGAGCAAATATCAAGTTAGTCCTTTACTTCCTTCTTCATTATCACTTTGGGATGTCCCCGCCCCGCTTCCCCACCGATTCGGTACCCGCGGGAGCCCCAACCCCTCCCCCCCGGTACTATTTTATAATTTGATACAAAATTTGTCAAAGTGATTGAATGAGATTGTAAGATGTGACTATATAAATATTTTTCTTAGATTTTCCTATTATAAAGGCAAAAAAATAAGGATTGTGATTTATAAATTTGGATTTTGTGTGCATTTGACTTTGAATATTTTATTACTATTTTAGATACTTAATGGTTGGATAATTACTATTTTAGATACTAAATTTGTCAAAGTGATTGAATGAGATTGTATGATGTGACTATATAAATATTTTTCTTAGATTTTCCTATTATAAAGGCGAAAAATAAGGATTGTGATTTATAAATCTAGTTGAAAAGACACTTTGGTTTACCAGATGCCTAGGTCTCAGCAAAAAAGTTCTAAGTATGACATTAGCTTATCTGATTGTTGCTACTATTCTGTTGGCATTTAATTGAACCCTAAGGTCCCTAATGATGATCCCTTCTTGCCTTTTGCTGTCTCCAAAATCATGACCATAGTGGCCTGTGGGAAATGAAATGGATTTACAAGTTGTTGTGTCCAAACATTTGGGGAAATTTTGTCTCACAAAGTGTCCAGGTGTTGGTGCTTGTTGGCCGGAACAAGTGCCAAGCCGCACTTCTTGAGTTCGAAAGTACACCGCAAGGGTATCATAATGCTTTACTCATAAAGGATGGATGTTGAGTTGCTAAAAGGAAATGGAGTTATTTTTTGCTATAACCGCTATATAGTCACTATGTGCATTCTCGTCGTTGTTGTTTTAATAGTCTTGTATAAGCTAGTCTTGTTGATGATTATCAATGTTGTCATTTTGTTTCTGTACATTCCAATAAGTTTTCCACATATGAATTCTCTCGTTTTAACTCTTTAATAGAAAATTTCAAATTATGTTCCTTCCATTATGAATTCCCTCGTCTGCCTTTTCTTCAAATTTACGAGATTCACCCATATAACGGGAATCGTTTCTACTTTTCATTTGATTACTTTCTAATGCAAATAGAATGTAATAAGAAAACTGTTGATTAAAGTGCAAGTATTGGATTTTGAAGTCGGGCATAGTATTGTTTTTGGTTCTCCAAAGTTATCTATGATTTTTGCATTTCTCCAAAGTGTTGGTCTTGGCCTTCATGCCACATATTTATGTGTTAGAATAATGCATACTTCCTTGGTCCCTAAATAAATGTAAAAAAATATTCAAAGAACATGCTGCAGCCAAGTTGTTGTTGTTGTTGTTCCTTGTGGTTGTTGTTGTAAAGTTATAGATATAGGTCTTATATCTCATATATAAGACCTATACATGATTTTAAAGATTAACATAACGTATATTCATATTTAAAAGTCTTATCTTCTTTATACGACTTATATATTGTCTTTTAATATAAGTATATGACTTATAAATAGTTGGTACTTGAACTTCAACGTGAGCAGCTATTTTGTTAGTGACAGTGAACAAAATGAACAAAAATGGAAATTCATTTCAAACTGAGTATTAAAGTAGATACAGTCACACAATTGAACCACTCAGCCAAATCATAGTGGGATAAAAATTACATTCCGTTGTTGTTCTTTGTTTACATTTCGTTGTTGTTGTTGTTGCTTGTTGTTGTTGTTCTGCGTTGCTATTGTTGTTGCCGTTTCTTGCTTTGCCGTTGTTGCTTTTTCGTTTGTTGTTGCTTGATATTATTGACGCGTCCAAGGCCTTGATATGAACTGGCTGCAAGTCGTTTGTTACTTATATTTGGAGTTATATGGTGGGATAGAAACTACATTATGGATTGTTTATATATTAATAGTATCCTAAACTTGATGACTTGCCTATATGTGTGTTACTATTTTTTGTGAAATTATTGTTGTACATGGAAATATTTGTTGGAAAAACTAGGGTGAGGGTAAGAAGGCCTGTTCTTTCTCCTCCATATCCGCCCAGTTGCAACTACTCATGGTTTTGCCCCTAGCTGGTCTTGTTCCATCCACAAACATCTGCATTCAATTCCTTGAAGTCTTAAAGCATGTTTCTCCACTCCTGTGTACTTGTGTAGTTTGTAAATACTTTTTGGGTGTTGTTGTTGCTGTTTATAGGTCTTATATAAGATACATAAGACCTATAATAAATTTATAGGTCTTATACATATATTATAAGACTGTTTTTTTGGGTCCTTTACTTGGTTTATCCAATTTTTGTGCTATAATTGAATTGTCATATGACAGATATGCCGCCAAAGAAAAATTTATTACCAGGTCAGGGCTCGAACCCTAAAGGAAGAGGGCTGGCAAAACCAACCATCAAATGGGGTAAAGAGAGATTGAATATAATATGGAATAATTATGGTCAACCAGTTGGTGGGGAAATGGAAAAACTAGCTACTCAGATAGGAATTTTTGCTAAAAATGGGGAACATTTCCCATTAACTAGAGAGTGGCCTCAGATGGACCATGAGTGCATAAATAACGTATGGAATGACGTTCTGGTAAGTTGTAATCCATATTTCTTACATAAATCTCTAGTACGTAGTCAAAAGTCTTATGATTCTCTAACAATTGTTTTTTTTTTCTTTGTTGAATTGTGTATATAGGAAAATACAAATGCTCCTCCGGAGTATTACCCGGTTATGGTTCTTTCTCTCGGTAAAGCGTGGCGTGACTGGAAATACCAGGTGAGACAAGCATATAATAAGTATTACTCAGTTATGAATATTACTCAGTTATGACTTTGTTATGAATATTGACTCAGTTATGAATATTACTCAGTTGAAACAGTTTTATAAGATGTATGAATCCGACCAAGACGCATTGGCTCACCCACCCCGTGGGTGCGTTGCGGATCAATGGGCTGCACTTGTTGCGATGTGGGGTACGAACAAGGCTCGGGTATATTTCAAATTAATCTCAATCTATTATCGTGAATATCTTATATAAGTAGTCAAATTAATACTAATATTATCTTTTTTCCAGGAAATATCGTAAACAAATAAATTGAATCGAGAAAAGCAATCGTGCCTGAATCGGACCGGAAAAACGTCCCATCCCAAAGTCATAAAAGAGGTTTGTCATCGTTCAATTTAGTTCTCAGTTGTCAATTCAATTAATGTTTCTTTTTGTATCGTATATAAATATATTTTTTTTGGTCAAATGATTCTATTATAAATTGTAGAGAGACGACAAGGGTTTACCAACTGATCGCGTAAGCATTTTCATAGCTACGAGCACGGGCAAAACACCTGCAGATCAAGAAACCACTCAAATGATTGTAAGTTAAAGTTTCAACCTTTTCTGTTTCAGTTTTGTTATTCTATAGAATACTTTTTTCATTTCTAACTTCATTTTCATAATATTAATTAAAGTTAAAACATTTATATTGAACATGTTTTTTTTGTTACAGCAAACGCTTAATGATGCAATTGATGAGCTGCCAGAGGAGCAACAAAACTCTCCCACGGCGCGTGAAAATATTTTTGTTGGTATGATGGGCCCTGATGACCATGGGAGAGTGCGATGTATGGGAGGCGGTATTAACAAAACTAAGGTGTTTGGTAAATCCCCAACTTCTCAGACAGCTGTATTGGAGGCGGTGGCATCCGTCAGAGCAGATTTTGAAAGGCAACTTCAGGAGGAACGCCGACAAAATGAGGAGGAACGCCGACAGTTACAACAACAAATTGATGAATTGAAACGTTGTTTTATGGAACGACGTGGAAATGACGGTAATGAATAGGTGTTGTGGATTTTAGACATTGTGTATTTTGGATACATTCAACAACTAATAACTTTTTTGTATAATGGTTATTATGTCTGGATACATTCAACATTAATTGTGTTAATATGTAGATTGTAAATATTGATTACATGTGTGTATTTTTGGTTATATACAGGTTGTATTTGTGTGTGTACAGGTTGAATTTGGTTTTTGTGAACGTATTTTTGGGGAAAATGAATTATACAAAGCTGGGAAAAAAAATAGGCTTATTTACGGCGGTGACTAAATCCGCCGTATAAAACTGGGGACGACTCGTGCCCAAAGGGGGGACGGATGAACCAGTAGGGGGTGTAAATGGGACGACTCGTGCCATGGTGGACGAGTCGTCTCTATCAAGTTATTTACGGCGGTGACTAAATCCGCCGTATAAAATGGCCTTGGACGACTCGTCTACAAAGGGGGGACGAGGGAACCTGGTGGGGGTGAAACTGGGATGACTCGTTACGGAGCGGACGACTCGTCTCTTATTTACGGCGATTACACATACCGCCGTATAAAGATCACTCAAATACGCCATAATATACGTATGTATTTCATTTATATACGGCGGTGGTATATCCGCCGTATATAGTATTTACGGCGGTTATCCCGCCGTATATAGTATTTACGGCGATGATTTATACGGGGGTCTATTTACGGCGGCTAGTCCGCCGTATATAGTATTTACGGCGGGGCGCGTGGTATTTACGGCGGATTTTAACCGCCGTAAATAAGCCTGTTTCTTGTAGTCTTTCGTCCTAAAATTGATACCGCCTCATCTTGTATTGTGTTATCACCGGCGGCAAGAAGTTATGAGTTAAAGGGGAAATATTTCAATCTTTTACCTAGCTTCCATGGGGGAGCTACGGATGACCAATTAAAATTTCTCCATGACTACGTGACTATAGTCCATGCTTTTACATTGACTATGGGAGTCACGGAGGACCAATTAAAGTTGCGATGTTTTTCTTTCACACATAAAGACGCAACTAAAAATTGGTTCATGACATTAGCACCAAATAAATGCATAATACGTGGGAGAAGTAGTGTTAAGCTTTTATGTAAAGATTTTATTCTCATCCTTCATTGTCTCTCTTGAGACAGAAAATTATAGGGCTTCAGTAAGAACCCGGTGAGGTATTCCATGAAACATGGGAAAGATTTAAAATGTTGTTAGTCCAATATCCTCACCATGACTTTTCCCTACCCTATTGAATCAATCTTTTTATGATGGGTTAAGTCAAATGCATCAATCCATGGTAGATAATGCCACGGGAGGGTCAGTGGGTGAGAAAACTCATGAACAAGTAAAATAAATTTTTGATATACTAGGTGCTACTCCCAACAGAAGGGAGTGAGGGGGAAAACAAAGGGGGTGTATGAATTAAGTGCGGTTGTTAGGGTAGAAAATAAAGTCACCGAATTAGCTAATCAACTTTCCACACTTGCTTGCTTTGTTACTCCTAAGTTTGCTAATAAGTTTCATGATTTATTTGCTACTTGTGGTTTGAACTCTCATGATACTAACATGTGCCCATCTAGTGCAAAATTTTCTAATTTTATGGAACATGCACAAGTAGCGAATGGGTACCAACCAAGGCCCCCTCACAACAATCCATACTCCAACACATACAACCAAGGGTGGAGAAATCATCCAAACTTTTCATGGAATAATAATCAACCTCTCCACCCCATTCCACCTCAACTGAATCCCCCACAACCGCAATGTCAACAAAAACAACCATGGGAGGAGTACATGGAAAGTCTAAGATCGGAGCATGAACAACAATTGGAGAGGCTTAGGTTGGATCAAATCTAACAAGGGAAAACTCATGAGGCGGCAATAAATAAATTGGAAACACAAATAAGTCAACTTGTCAATGCTCTCCAAAGTCACAAGCCGGACACATTCCCAAGCCAAGGGGAGCATGCTAACGCCATAATCGCGTTGAGAAATGGCAAGGTAATAAATCATGAGGTATGTGCTTCAACTTCCTTTTCTTCCCCTCTTAGATCTAATATGAAACATGCTGAAAGTGAGAATGAGGATGGCACAAATGAGTTGGGAGACAAAAATTGAAAAACCTTCACCTCCCAAACCATATGTACTACCTTTTCAATTAGATTAATGAGACAAAAGATGGTAAAACAAGATGCTGAAATATATGACATATTTTCCTAAGTGAACATAAACCTACCATTATTGGATGTCATTAAGAATATCTCATCTTATGTCAAGTTTTTCAAGGAATTTAATACCCGAAAACAAAGGTATGGAAGAGGTGAACAAGTAATGGTTTCTGAAAATGTGAGTGTTATAATCCAATCCCACCTTCCACCAAAACTCAAGGACCCCGGTAGCTTTAATATTAAAATCACTTTGGGAAGATTCCAAATCGGTGAAGGGGATGTTGGATTTAGGTCCTAGCATTAATTTGATACATTATTCAGTGTGTATAAGAAGTTAGGATTGGGTGAGCTTAAAAATCCACCACAATTACCCTTCAACTTGCGAACCGATCGATCAAACGTCCTTTGGGTATTATGGAGGATATTTTGGTCCAAGTGGACAAGCTCATTGTGCCGGTAGATTTTTTTATGCTTGATATGGAGAATGATGTTAGTAATAGTCATGAAACACCCATTCTTCTTGGGCGTCCTTTCATGGCTACTACCGACACAATAATTAATGTGAAAGAGGAAAAATTTACAATGAACGTTCTTGATGTAAAAGTTGAAATTTCATTTTTTAAAGAACCTCAATTTGTCAATGCTATATGTTGTTATGTTAATGAAGTCGATGATTGTGTGTATGAAAGCTTCTTGCATGAAGTTGATTGCGAGGAATTTGAGAAAATGTTGAATGGCGGTGAGAATACTAGGGATAGAGCGGACGTATATGATATGGACATGGAACACAAGGCCAACAAACACTCTAGGAGTGATGGACCGTATCACCCCCTAGAACACTTCCAAAAGAAGTTAGAGCCCTCTATCATATCACCATCATTAGAAAAATTTACATCCATGGACTCATGTGCTAAAGTAGAAGATTGTTATGTTCTTGATGTATGTGATGATCTATGTGATGCTTTCTTTGCAAATATTTATGATCAATATGAAAACTCTTATGTTTGTGTTGAGAATGAGATTGTGAAAGGTTGTGAAGTAAAGCAAACAATGAGTTTGGGGGAGAGGCCCCCAAGAAAAATAAAAAGAAACAGGCTAAACAACGAGCTTCAAAAGTTTCATGGGTACCACCCGAATTAATAAAGAATGGAACTTATATTTGGAGAGCGGTGGTCTTTTGTGCTAGAGAAGCAATGAGGACTGAGGTGGGCTAAAGGAAGAAAATCAAAGGCCAAAGATGACATGGCCACCTCACACCCCAAGTAGTAATTGGGGCAACGGTCGGGCTAACGACCTTAACCAAATGCGCTTATTGAAAGGCAACCCAATTAGGTATGTTTTAATAGCTTTATTTATTTTGTTTGTTGTGTCATATCATTCTTTGAACCCAATGCATGCCTTAATCTTTATGCTCTGAGGACATAGCATGTCTTGAGTTTGGGGGTAAATATCGCGCCAAATTTGTGGGTTTATAGGGGAGTGTATATAGGGTCACCCTTCAAAAAAAAATTAAAATTTTTGCTTTTTTCATATTTTGGGATGTTAGCTAAAGTTTATGATGATTTGAGTGTGCTTTAATTTTTAAATTTTGAGTGTTATTATTAATATGGGGATATAATTGTATTAAACAAGTAAAGTATGATAATTTCACCCTGTACTCCCATACTATTTTCTTGATCATTGTTAACAATTTAGGATAGGATCAATTTGGCATTCTCGGGGACCCTAGAACATGTTTACATGATTGTCAGTAGCACTTTAATTAGGATATTCGGGAAGTGATATATGGCTAATTTCTTTGAACCCTATTTGTGAGCCTTTAACTTTCTTGTCACTTCAAAAAAAATCCGCTAAAACCCCTTTTAAGCTTGAAAAAGAATGGAATCTCTCACAAAGTGAGAGGTTATCTTAGACCACCATTCGCCTTCTTTTGACACCTACATTATTCTACCCTTATACACCTATACAATATTTTCTCACATTTAAAAAAAATTGAAAGTAAGGAATGAGTGGTATTTGTGGGTTATGGGTGAAAAGTGGTCATGAAAAGAAAGAAATGGGGTAATGTTATGTGTTGAAAACAGGGGATTGAGCAAAATATTGAATGTATATTATTTGTGATATATACGTGTAAAGAAAATAAAATAAAAAGAAAAGATTGAAAAGCCTTGCCCTCTCTAATATTGAAGTGTAAATTAATCAAAAAGAAAAAAAGGTAATCAACCCCATGCGTGAAATATGCAAAATTATAAGTTTGAGGGTTGATTTATTGGGTTGGCATGGAGTGGAGTTATAAATTTCAAAGTGAGGATATATGATGAAGACTTTCTAGTATCACTTGCTTGATTTCGTATGTCCTTACCTTCAATTTGTAACCGTGATCCTATCCCGCTTTTTCGCAATACAATACAAGCCATAAAGTCATATTTGATCCCAAAATAGTTGTCGAGTTGACAATTGTGTTTAAACATGCATATGAGTGTCCTTATACTTTTATCTTATTATCTTTAGAGCATGACACAAGTGAACCTGTAAAATATCTTATTTTGGTAACATTGATCTCCCATATTATCATTATGTTGTGGAGAATTGCAAGTTAGATATATCAATATAAATATAATCTCGTGTTCATGATAATACTTATAGATTATGTTTGTTGTAAGATTTGAGACTTGTTGTGCCAACAACCTAATATGCGAATTGAACAATCCAAAAATATTTTATTCGCTTTAATTAGTTAGTTAGTTTTTTTTTTGTTTTAGTTTTTTTTTTACTCGATTACGAGCAAAAGATAAGTTTTGGGATATTTGATGGATGTGGTTTTATCCATCCAAAAGATATAATTCCAAGCTTATTTGGTGCTCAAAACCTTGGAAATTTAATTTGTTTTTCTAGTGTTTTATAAGTACAGGGACTGAAGTGAAATTGGGCAGAAATGGAGGAGCTAAACTTATTTTATAAAGTTCGGGGGCTAAAGTGCAATTCAATGGAAAGTGGAGGGCAGCAGCTGAAACAGAAGTTTGGCCGCATGAGAAGGGACGGGCGACCGCACAAGGAAGAGGGCGAACATCCACTTTTGGCAAAAAATTGAGGCGACTGCGCGGCTAGGTTGGGACGACCGCGCCTTGGAGCTTAGCGGCGAAAAATTGCGACGGATTTGATTCCGTCACAAAATGTAAAAGCAGTACAACATATTTTCTGACGGAAAATTAGTGACGGATTTGAGTCTGTCACAAAAATTAAAGGCAGTTTCAACAGAATAGAGACAAATTTGTGTCAGATTTGGTGTTGAATCCTAATTTGACTAGGATTTGGACAGATTTTTGCTGCAAATTAGGAATATTTCCTCCCTCCTACTATAAAAAGGACCCCTAAAATAGGTTTTTTATATCTTTTTTATCATCTTATCCCCTCTCATAACATAATTTAGGTTTTGTAAAAAAGATTTTAAGGTTTTATTCAAGAATTCCCTCGGAAGATTTATGCAATTTATTGATGTTCAATAAAAACATGAGTGGCTATCGTCTACGGAATGGAGGTAATGTATATCAATCATTTATGTCTTAATTAATCTAGTGATCAATCAAAGGTTGGGTTTATCAAAAATATTATTCATCTAAGTTTTCTAAACTACAATCACATGTGTAGATGCGACTGATTTTTAAACTAAATTTGTGTGTGTGATTGACAAGTGATAGTTAGATCCATTTAAGTCAAAATTTTGAATGAATATAATCTAGGTTTTGACAAGTCATTGCAAACCAAAATTATAGGTTATTAATCATAGGGTTTAATGGGTTCTTGAATATTAAGTGGACTTTGCAGAAAACCTAATATTTGTAGAACACTAAATTGTAGATGTGTGAACGCCATATTTTACTAAAGATGATGACCCCAACTATGATTGATTGTAATATTGATTGGTATATTGGTCCGATATACATGAATCCCATTCCGTAGGTCCTTTTTCCTTGGTATTCGGTAATATTTTACTTGTTTTGTTTATTTCTTATTTTAAGTAGGAATAATAATCCAATCCAAATCCCCCTTCTTTTATTTGTTTGTTCACTAGTGAAAGTGAAGTTTTTGATTCAAAAATTCCTGTGAATTCGACCCTTGCCAAAGGCATATCACTAATACGATAACTCGTGCACTTGCGAGGTATTTTTATAACAAGTGGGATTTTACTCATCAATATACATAGCAATATCTTGTGCAATTGTCTATAAAAGTAATGAAATACTTTTTCCCACCTCGAGTTTGCACATACTTTAGATCACATATATGATATATATGTGTGAACTAATTAAAGAGGTGTCGTATTTCTTATTGCTGAGGGAAATGATGACTTAGACATTTTAGCTTCAAGGCAAATTTCATACTTGTCAGTCGAATCAAATTTATTTATAGGAATTAATTCTTGACTCACTAACTTTTTAATTGTGTTGAAATTCACGTGACCTAATCTATTATGCCACACTCTAACAAGTAAACACAAGAAACACTTTTATTATTCGCCTCAGGGCGGATAACGTTCAATACATTCATTTTGAAAAGGCCTTATCAAGGTACCCATTTCCCATGAATTGACTACCTTTGGTTATTTCAAATTTATTGTTTTTAAATACAAGTCTAAAACCAGCATTGCTCAATAAGGATCAGGACATAAGGTTCTTGCGAATGTCTGGGACATGCAGCACATCCACGAGCGTCAGTTTGCCGAAAGTCATTTTCAGCACAACCTTTCCAAGTCCTACGACATTGGAAGTAGCAGAGTTTCCCATGTATACCTTCCTTCTATTGATAGCATTGATAGAGGTGTGTGATGTAAAGCTCTCCTTATCAACACATATGTGGCAGGTAGCTTCGGTGTCTATCCACCATTCTCTTGCTTTGTCTTCCAACTTTGCTAAGTTGGTTTCGCACACCATTGCTGCTAAATCAAGCTCATTCAACTTTTCAAAGAGTTCCACAACTCATTGGGTATATCCACAAGACAGTTCTCTCGGTAAAGGGCATCATTTAGCCCACTCAATATGTACATTTTACATATGAGATTGCCATGATCCCATGCCTCTTTGGCTATCCGCCTTTGCAGATCGGGATCATCATACTGAATAGCAGGGTTGTCCTCTTCCAGGAACTTCTTCAAACTAAGGGTGGTCAAAGAGTACTACATCTTTTGTTGCTAACATTTGAAGTACACCCCTTCGAACTACTTTAGTTCCTTGCCAAGTCATGGATAAGTCCAAGCAGGAGCATGTGCAACAATCTGATTCATTGCAGTTGAGTGTTGGCGGGGTATAGCCCCGGTTGATTGAGAGGTTTTGTTTTCCGTTGTCATTTCTTAAAAAAAACGTAAATTACTTCTTACGATTGTTAGGAAAAATATAACGGAAATTCGAAGGGCTTTCTTAAAGAATTAACTGAAAATAAATAAAACACAAAATAAATTAATAAAACTGGAATGCGAGATAAGTCGAGGCTTATGTTGTACACAATCTCCGTAAAAATTAATTGAACAGCACTGGTGCTAATGGTTACTGACAATCTTCTCGTAATATGAAACGACTTTAACTGTCGTTAATAGGAGCACTCCAAATTTTAAAGTCTTCGGCGAACAAATCTGAATGTTTGGAAATTCTGGACTTGAAAGGAATTATAATTCAATATGCTCTCTCTAAATTGCTATTGAATCCTTGATGACTTAATTGAATGAATTTGTCAAACCTAGGGGGTCCTTTTATAGTTTTTCAAGATTGTGGTGCCTTTGAGGGAATAGACAAAAATTCAGATTGAATGAATCCTGACCGTCAGATCACACCTGATCAATGAACCAGATTTAGCGAACCGACTCAGATCCAGTGTGAACGCGTGAATCACCCTAACCGCTCCAACTGACACCAGATCCGTGCCCATACTCGAAAGGACATGAATCCGAACTTCCCCAAGCACCTATTTGGCCCAACATACGGCCTGCCCCACCTGGGTTGCCTTTAACCAATCTGAACCATGCACCATGTTGAATAAGACCACATCGAACCGCTCGGTTTCGACCCACAAGCCGAAACATCTACCTTGATGAGCTGGACAAAACTTTAAGGCTGCTAGCGACGATGCGAAGTGCAAAGTGTTCCCTAAAGTGCCATCCTCGTGGTTCGAATTTGAGCTAGTCCAAAACTAGCACAATTGAGCCACTAGCTGCATGATTGACCCAATGGACCACTAGGTTGCATGGCAGGAGAATAACACTTGATTGTTGCCTCTTTGAAATTGATGAGTTTAAAAACTCTCCTACTTCGTGATTTCTAGGCAATGTTGATATGTCTTTCCACATTCACAAAACTTTTCATAACCCATTTTCAATTGCATATTTTGACCATTAATTTCTCATTCACCACAATTTGATTTTGAGAAAATAAATATATCACATTAATTTACTCTAAATGTAGATTACAAATATGCAATTTATTTTCATTTAAATAAAATGAAATTACATTTATTTTTTGGTCAAAGATTGGTCAAACCCAATATTTGAAATCAAATTCCAACACAATGTTGAACTTCATCCGTCGATTCATTTGTTTGCAGTTGCTGAATTCTAAGTGTTCTTCAGCAATACATTTCTAAAAGTCTGAAGGATTGACGCAGCACGGAAGCCGGATAAATTTCGTGATTAGCGCACTAATCACAAGAATTCTTCAAGCGAAGAATCCTCAAACACAATACTGGAATCCACCAGCAGTAATCTGGAATCCACCAGGAATTAAGAGAAAAAAACTCTTCAAAATTGATTAATCAGAAGCTAAGTTTAACAATGCCCTAAAGATTGTTTAAATACTCTCTCAAAACCCTAACACAAACCCTAAAACAAAATAGCCAATCAATGACCAAAATACCCCTAACTTAATTTTCAAAATCAGTAAAAAACGAAAATAACAATTAAATCAAGAAGCAGTCATCCGTTGTTTGAGGCGCCCGCCTAGGGCAAATCCATGCGGCCGCCTGGAGTTCCGTGCCTGTTGTTGCTGATGCCGTCGTGAGGCGTCCGCCTGGAATGGCTCAAACGCCCGCCTCGCTTGCAGAAGAAATCTCGGCCACTGTCTTCTCCTGCATCATTCACCCATTCTTCAAAAGAACTCGACCCCGAGTTCATATCCGATATTTGGCAAGATCCGCCCCAGAAGAACAAATACTTTGAATAAATCAATGCTTTTCTTGGCTTCGAAAAAAAATTTAACACATCAATCTCATCCTTCTGTTGTTCGTCCGTCTCATCTTCCTCAGAGTCAACAATGAATGAAAAATTAGCGTCCTCCATGGACTCTTCCACAATCTCCCCATGATCAATAATAAAAATATCATCTACACAATCATCGCCCCATACAAAATTCGATTTTGTCACAAACCAATTAGTTCGGACTTCCTCCTTCACCTTGGGCTCAATAGGGGCATGAACATGGATCATAATATTTGCAGGAATAATTTCACCACATACCTGAATGATTTCGTCTTTTGCACACAAATCTTCCTCCTTAACTCCCAAATTCTCCTCTTCAATCTTTTCCTTCGTTTCAGCCAATGGAACTGCTGGAAAGACGGATTTGTCAACTTCTGAATTTAATTCTCCTCCGTTTGAATTTGATCCTTTCTTTTCAATCGACTCGACGCGGTGGAGGCTTTCCCCGCAATTTTCTTCTTGAGCACAATTTTTGTTATTCTGCAACAAGACCTCGAACTGGCTCCGACGTTCTTCTTCAGCACGTTCATAGACTGCAGATCTATGCGCTTTCAATTTCTGAATCTTGGCAGTGTAGTGATCGGCTTTGTCGGCATAAAAATTGGCTTCCATCCTATGTCGCTGCCTAAGCACTCGCTCCCTTGATGCTCGATTCAGATCTCTGATTGATTTATATTTCTGCACAAGTCGATCATGCTTGTCCGCTTCGTCGAGTTCTTCTTCCTCTAACTCTAGAAAATATTGTTCCTGTTGTCGAGCACGATCCAATCGACGATCTATTTCGTGAATAACCTTGTCATCAGATCTTGTTACTTGAACCCCCATAACGAATCAACGATGAAAAGATAGGATATGGCCTGCTCTGATACCAACTGACGCAGCACGGAAGCCGGATAAATTTCGTGATTAGCGCACTAATCACAAGAATTCTTCAAGCGAAGAATCCTCAAACACAATACAAGAATCCACCAGCAGTAATCTGGAATCCACCAGGAATTAAGAGAAAAAAACTCTTCAAAATTGATTAATCAGAAGCTAAGTTTAACAATGCCCTAAAGATTGTTTAAATACTCTCTCAAAACCCTAACACAAACCCTAAAACAAAATAGCCAATCAATGACCAAAATACCCCTAACTTAATTTTCAAAATCAGTAAAAAACGAAAATAACAATTAAATCAAGAAGCAGTCATCCGTTGTTTGAGGCGCCCGCCTAGGGCAAATCCATGCGGCCGCTTGGAGTTCCGTGCCTGTTGTTGCTGATGCCGTCGTGAGGCGTCCGCCTGGAATGGCTCAAACGCCCGCCTCGCTTGCAGAAGAAATCCCGGCCACTGTCTTCTCCTGCATCAAGGATGCAGGATTGCTGCTAAAAGCATTGGAGGTGAGATTCCATGTTGAGAGACAATTATCAAAACTTTTTATTTAGCGATTTGAAATCAACATATTTAGCTTCATGCTTCAACATTTTATTCAGTCCCTTTTCAATCAAACATGTATCAGTATCTACTTTGATCTTTGAAGTTTGGCATGTTTTCTGTAATGGTCACCTCATCTTATAACTTCTCCTAATTTTGTTATTGAACCTTTTGACTTCTAGTTCCTGAGCTTATGCATGTTCATTTTTTTTTAATCAAAGATGATTCCAACCAACTATCGGTTTGGACAACAGTTTGAACCACTTTATTAAATCGCGGTTCAGACCGAATTGAAAAATATGAGAAGCAGTAATGTTGTGAAGCTATATTTTTCATTAAGACAAAAACTTGGGTGAGAACAGCATGATGAGACGGGTCGGTTCTATACCCATCACCCGCCCAACAAAGCCAACCCACGCCTCCGCCCAAGCTTTTTGCATATGGGCGGTCGCCCAAGCTGGAATCAGCGGCCGCCCAAGCTGGAATCAGCCCACATTTGCCTTGGCCCAATCCTTCAGCCAACATAAAGTAATAGTTTGTATACATTAAAGTAATAGTTTGTATACATTAAAGTAATACATATATACAGAAAAGTAATAATGTTTTTTCCTATGTTTTATTCGTTTGGCAAAAGTAATACTTATTATAACTGAAATGTAAGAAATGTGTTATTTATATATAATAGTATTTGTACATAATTGTAACACATATGCATAGGTATCTATATGTTTTCATGTAAAAGTATTACATTATCTATTATCAATAGAAATATGTTACAATTTCATCTATCAAAGTGGTACATTTACTTGTATAAACTATTACATTCATATACATAAGTTATTACATTTCAAAAATAATACATATAGTTTGTATTACATTTGAAAAAAATGGGTAAAAACGAGCTTTTATTTTTTTTAAAACAGGTATTACATTTACTTATGACCAATGTTACTTTATATGTATACAGTCATTACATTAAGAGATGGTAACTATTACTTTTGCTCTGAAAAAATAATATAAAAAAAAAATTTTAAAAAAATAAAATTGGCCTATAAAAGGCTGCCACGTGACGGGTCATGCCCCATGGGTCATGGGTCGACCCGTCTCATGCATGAGACGGATCCCATGTTCTCACAGGAGACCGGCTCTTTCATTAATCCAACCTTTTGTACAAATTTATACAACTTCTAAAGATCGACTATGATCAGCTAAACATGGAATGAGATCGTTTTAGCATTAGGTTATTGATATGTGATTGATACGATGAGATTATATGTATCCTTACCTAAAATGAAAGATATGAAATCCATATCCTTCACGAGCCAAACTAAACTATGACTGTTCTGTTTGAAAGTTTTCATGCTTTGTTTCGGTTCGGGAGTCATCCAAACCGATGATTAGTGGTTTGCTTTCTTAAATATGCTCAACCAAACCATTTACACCTCCAGGATACACAAAAGTAAAAAAGTGCTGCAATTACATAAGGACAAATAACAATACATTGACAAAGTCTCCTCAATAATTATTAACCTTATTCATCTACTTATATACAATAAGATCTTAATCAGAGACAATGGTATTCCTTAGCAACTGCAGCTCATGGATGACACGGTTGATGTCCATGCGGTCTTGTGGTGTCTCAAGCGAACATGCCACTCCAATCTTGAGCATTGAAATCCAGCACTCTCTGTCATTTTCGTTGTTTAAAGGTATTGGTTCCACTATCTCCATACTACCTTTAGATAATGCCATACCCCAGTTATGAAGATTCAACTCTTCTTGAAACAAAATGTTCGTAGGCTTCTTTCCCGTCATCATCTCCAGCAACACAATTCCGTAACTATAGACATCTCCATTTTTCGACACATCATTTCCAAGGCCATACTCTGCAGCAACATAAAATTTTCATTAACCACCTTTAAATCATGAGTTGATAAAGTTAATCTATCTCAAGCATCATCCGGTATTAATTAATTTCCATGAAAGAAGTTGGGGGTTCAACCTTACAAAATTACTTTCAATTACTCTTGTAATAGAGTTAAATCATTCAATAATAATAACCCATTTAAAGAAAAATATAATGATATACCTGGAGGTGCATATCCAATAGTTCCTCTAATTCCGGTTGTGCTACTTGGATTTGCATCAGAAAGTTGAGGCAGAAGAAACTTTGCGAGTCCAAAATCTCCAACATGAGCAACCATATCTCCGTCTAATAGAATGTTGCTTGGCTTTAGATCACAATGGATGATTGGAGTCCCCGAGTGATGATGAAGATAATCGACTGCACAAGCTACGTCTATTGCAATGCTAACTCTCTGAAGAAGGGTAAGTTGTGGAAGCTCATCTTCTATTCTAGAACTTGAATGCAACCAGTGCTCCAGAGTCCCATTAGGCATGTACTCATAGACTAATGCTTTGAAATCATTGCCTTGAAAATCAATACTTGAGCAAGAAGTTATCACCTTCACAAGATTCCGGTGCCGAACATGTCTGAGAGCTTCACACTCAGTGACGAAGCTCTTGAAGCCTCCTTGATGTTGGAGGTTTAGAACTTTAACAGCAACAATCACGCCATCCTCATCGAGGACTCCTTTGTAAACAGAGGCGAAGGCACCAATTCCAATCAAATTGTCCAAAGAGAACCCGTTAGTTCCTTTCAGGAGCTTTTCGTAAGAAACTTTCAAGAATGATTCTTTCATCTCTAATCCCAATGGTTGATCTTTTATTTTCTTCGTGTACCAACAACGCAAGAAAAATGACACCAGTGCTATAATCACAAGTGTAGATGCGATCGGGATAACAATCTTCAGTGCAGCAGCCAACTTGTGCCGTCCCTTCAAACTGCATTTAGGCAGTCCAAGTTCTTGCATGCCCCCACAAAGTCGATGGTTCCCTGCAACTGATATAGCACTTGAATTGGCAAAGACTCCAATTACAGGCACCTCGCCTTCAAAATCATTGAAGGATAAATCCAGTTCCTTCAAAAAGTTTTTCTCAAAATATCTTGGAATCCGTCCAGAAAAGTTGTTATGTGACAAGTTAAGGGATTGGAGAGCTCTTAAGTCACTAAGTGAAGTTGCAATGGATCCTTGAAAGGAGTTGCTACTCAGGTCAAGGGTTTCAAGACTAGTGCAGCTAACAAGGCTACTTGGCAGTTCACCTGACAAGTTATTCTCACTAAGAGAAAGTTGTCCCAAGTTTTTTAGGCTGCCAACCTCAATTGGAAGTGGTCCAGATAGATGGTTTCTTCCCAGGTCCAAAGCTATTGAAAGCGATGATAATTGAAAAACTTGTTTGGGTATGCTTCCATTGAGGTTATTTTGATTGAGGGATAACAACTGTAGCTTATTGCAGTTCCCAAGACTGGATGGTATGGCGCCTACAAACTTGTTAAACTCCAACACAAGAGAGATTAACATTGAAAGGTTTCCTATAGAGCTAGGAATTTTACCCGAGAAATAGTTTGTACCTAAATACAATTGTTGCAACTTGTGAAGTTTTCCGATGGTAAAAGGAATAGTTCCGGTGAATAGATTTTCCTCCAAACCCAATGAACTTAAGCTAACAAGATTACCTATTGTTGAAGGGAGCCTTCCATATAACAAATTTATTCCGAGCCTAAGAGACACCAATTGGGTTGAGAAATTACCCAAAGAATTTGGTAACATCCCTCTGAACCTGTTGAAAGAAATATCCAGATCTAATAAGTTACTGCAGTTGGACAATGAATGGAGAAAGTTCATTTCATCATGGTCCCTACTTCCAAAATTATTTCCACCCAAATAAATCACTCCAATATTTGGGAGATTTCCAAAATTAATAGAAACTTTCCCATGTAAATTATTATCTCCCAAATCAAGCATTTCCAATCCTGAACAATTGGATATTGAGGGGGGAAGGGATCCAGTAAAGTGATTGAGTCCCAAGGCGAGAAATCGAAGATGAGGTAACATCAATGATAAGCTTGTGGGAAGACTACCCTTAAGTTGATTATCTGAGCCAGTTAAACTTTCTAACAAAGAAAGATTGTAAACGGATGAAGGAATGGTGCCCATGAGGCGATTTTCATGAAATCCAAGTACTCTAAGGCTTCTAAGTTTGTGGAAAACATCCGGGATGTTTCCCCTAAAATGGCAATGACTAAAACTTAATGTTTCTAGTTGTGTGAGATTCCCAATGAAGGGCGGAATCTCACCTTCTAAGTCATTGTTACGAACGTAAACAACTTTGAGCATAAACAAAAAACTCAACTCATGTGGGATTTTCCCAACGAGTTTATTGAAGCCTAGGCCAAGAAAAGTGAGTTTGGTGCAGTGCGAAATGTTTGCTGGAATTTGACCATCAAAGGAGTTATTGTATAAGTGTAGTTGCTCTAGTCTAACTAGACGACCAACTTCTTGAGGTATTCCACCACCAAGTGTATTGTTTTGGAGACGAATCTCTCTGAGAAAGCTAAGGTTTCCTACATAAGGAGATAAGGAACCTACTAAGCCTCGAGATGAAAGATCTAGGATTGTAACTCTTTTGTGACGAAGACCACATGTTACACCTTGCCACTGGCAATAATGTAATGAATTATTCCAATGACTCGTAACCCCTTGAGGGTCTTCTAAAATCCTCGACTTCATGGATAGTAGGGCAAGACCATCCGTTTCCTTGGCACCATAGGCGTGGGAGAGATATCCAAAATGTAGTACAAGAAAAATGAGAGAGGTAGCTATTTCAGTGGAATTCATTTCTTATCGTTTTAGAGACGTAATTGTAATTCTAGTAATTGGTAGAGAGGCTGAATTTATAGGCTGTTGTTGATGGAGCACCTTGTCAAGTGAGTTTATATTAAATGAAAATGGTGACAGTTTTTGAGATATTTGGAACAATTGTTATGGCAAGGTTGTAGCAGCGGGACACATGTGATGTTTTCGCATATTTTTTTTATTTTTAATATTGAGTGATGAAGATTTAATAAGTGAATAGTATAAATCGAGATACGAACATGTGCTTGTCCGAATCAGGGGCAATAAACATAATCCATCATATCTTAATGTTACGAAGTACAACATGGGCTTCCTCGTCCTTTTATCTAGTCATCAACAAGGCCGACCTAGGCCCAGCAAGCAAGTATATACAATGCCCATCTCAAAAGGCTGAGGAGACCTCCCTCGTAGGCCAAGATCATCTCCCTTGAGGACGAGGTGCCTCCCTCGGCCTTAATATTGACACTACGGGCTCCTCTTATTTCTCATTCCTTTCCCGGGTCATCATGGAACGAGATGGCCATGAATGACGAGGAGAGGAATATTCGCACCTCGGCATACCAGCATATGACGAGGAAAGGAATGTTTGCATCTCGTCTCTCACGACTCTTCAGCTCTTAATCCCTTCCACGGCTCATCATGGACCAAGAGGTCATGTATGATGAGGAGAGGAATTTATGTACCTCGGCATACTAACATATGACGAGGAGAGGAATTCCTGCATCTCGGCTTTCCGGCAGAGCAACCTTTACAATCCTATTCCAACAAGGATTAAGCAGTTATAATCTAATCAAGATTGTACCATCTTATATCAATTCAAGTCAAATAAGGACTCTCTAACAGATATAATTCTCCTAGGATTATACCTTTTCTCTTTACAGTCCAAATTCAACATGGATTCTGTCAATCCATCACTATAAATACAAGCCATAATTTTCATATTCTGGTACGTTACTTTTATGATCCAAAATTCTGTCAAATTAGTTTCTCTCTCTACAAATCGTGAACTTACTCTCACGCCGGAGGGCCTTCGCTGGTGAAGCCCCGGCTTAGTTTACATGTTTTGTCTTATTTTCAGGCTAAGCAATCGCCGGAACACAATCGATCGCTTGGATTTGGGCTGATTCGACATTTTGGCATCATCAGTTTGGTTCCATTATCAGGAATCGATTCAAACGCCCATTGTTTGGCCTGGAAAAAGCTCGCTTGAAGCCATTTTTTCTGTCGGAAAATTCTTAAATTCGGCCGGAAAAACGTTGTTCAATTTTGCCCCGTTTGATCTTCGCCTGAACCTGCAAATCTTTGCCTGGAATAATTGTTTTGGCCGGAAATTTGGTGTGTTAGCAATCGCAATAGAACTTGGTTCTTTGGCATTCGAAATTTGTTCCAAATTTTGGATGGAAAATCGTTATTTTGGCCGGAATTGTTGTTATTTCCAGATTCCGGTGACTGAAAAAATCGTTCACTTGTTAATCTTTGTATCAATGGAAGACGGGTAATTTGCTAGTGTTACTAATGAGGAGAGGACTCACGTAGACGAGGTCCCTCCTAATATCGAGGTACTTCCTCCTCCACCTCAGCTCGATGGACCACCTCCTCTCGGCATGACTCTCCGTTCTATGGGACAGCCAGCTGCCGAGGGAACAGGTGCAAACCTCCCTCGTAATACTCGACCACGAGGGAAACGAACAAGCAAGAAGACGACGAGGAACGCCGACATCGGACTAGCTGAGAACACCCAGCCCATTGACCGACGTACCTTGTTGCACCGACAAATGGAGACAATGCAACGTATGTACGAGACTCAGGCTGCCTTGTTGCAATTGGACCCAGAAAACTCCATGACCGAATTCATCATGCCTTCGAAGTCAGGAGGCAACTCTCGTGGAAGGGAGACTGGTGTAGGGCGAGATAGCCAGAGGAGTCCTCCTCGTGGCTGAGATCATCCCCGTGATCTTGCTGTACCACTTAAGCACCTGCTGTACCACCTAAGCAGACACTCCGAGATGCCCCTCGTCCTCGACCTAACCATCAGGAAAATGAGAAGGAGGTAGTGGACCTAAGGAGCCACTTGAATTCGAAGGACCAGGAGGTAGACTCAAGAGACCTACGAACGAGGCTCAGTCTGTCCAAATGTCTATCCCCTCCTCGTCTCGGCATGGTACCTCATCATAATCGTCATCGACGTGATTCTCCTAGACCTCGGCGTGATTCACCCCGTCCTCGTCACTTTGTAAGGCCGAGGACTCCTGAACCGTACAGAATGGTCCTTGGTGGCTTTGAGGCAGGACCAAGGAACGATAAGGCACCCTCTAGACGAGGAGAAACCAGTCGAAATGACGAGGAACACAGTAGGGTGAATGGTCACCCTAGAGATAAGTCCCATCGTAGCTCCCACCACAGTACTCACTCTAGCACTGAAAATGGGGTGGAGGCTAAAGAATGGCAACTCTTGAAAAAGAGGATTGATGACATAGAAATGGGAAAGAAGGTTGACGGAGATGATAATGACTGGTCCACTCGTCCTTTCTCTCAGAGGATAACAGATGGACCACCTAATCCTCTGTTTATGGTCCCAAACTTTGAAAAGTATAACGGAACCACTGACGTGAAGGACCATGTGCAAAGTTTTGAGTCAACCATGAATCTCCTCACAAAGGTCGATGACATGCTCTGTAAACTTCCGCGAGCACCTTCTCCGGAACAGCCTTGACTTGGTTTCGTGAGTTGAAAAAGGGTTGCATCGATAGCTGGAGAGGCATGAGGAGGATGTTCTTAGACCACTTTGCCACTGCGGGAAGGAGGAAGAAGAGGTTAACTGACCTTGCCAACATCGAGCAAGGAAAGAATGAGACCACCTTGAGTTACTATAACCGATTCCGAACCATGGCAGAACAAGTGGAAGAAAGCCTCACAGACAGGGAGGTAATAGTTTGTTTCAACTCCTGATTGAGATCCTGACCACTCATCTATGAACTCTCCGCCAGAGAGCCAAAGTACAAGGCAGATTTGTACAACGTGGCGTATGCCATTGCCATGGCGGAGGATAAAAGCAAGAAAAAGGGGTCTGACAAGACGAAACCAGAAGCAGCTGGCAATCGCCATGCTTCCAATGGAAATGGGAATGGTAATTGATCCAGGGGAAGAATAGAATAAGGGGTTCTGAAAAGCGTGAATTTTTTACCCCTCTTACCAAACCCATAACGGAGATCATGCAACTAGTGAAACTTCCACCACCTCGTTCGCTGAGCGACAAACCAAAGTTCCCTCGTGACACTTCCAAATTCTGTGATTTCCACAAAGACCATGGTCACAACACTGAAAGGTGCATCGCCTTCAAGCGAATGATCCAAAGGTGGGTCAACGAGGGAAAACTCGATCGCTATGTCATGAAGAAAGATGGCAAGCGGAAGCGGAAGGAGGACGAAAGTGAAGATGATGACAAAAGCGAGGATGGGGAGCAGAGGCCTCCTAGGGCCAAATTGCACGTGATCCGAGAAGAGGCAGTCTCTACAAGAAAGTTAAGGGACCAGATCCATGAGCTAAGCAAGGTGTACCACGTTCCAGCATGGGTTCATAAGGAGGAAGAGGTCATTAGTTTCTCTCCCAACGAATTGGCAGGGAGTCGTGCCGCCCGTGAAGACCCTTGATAAAGGGTCAAATTGACAACGTTGAATCCGAGAGACTTCTAATTGACATGGGGGGCTCTTGTGATATCTTATACTACTCTGATTTACAATTGATGGGTTTGAAAGACACCATCCTGGAGCCTTATCATGGAAGGTGTGAGTACGCCAATCCAATTCGCGACCCTTTTAGGTGCATTTTAATGTGATAAAATTGCACTAAGGGGCATTTTGGTAAATTCCCGGTCCGTTTCGAGACTTTCAGAAATATTTCATAAGTTTCTCGCGAAGAAAGTATTTTTTAGTATTTTTCCCGGACAAAAGGACCTACAGGGAATTAATTACTTTGGACTTTTAAAGAATTAACTCGGAATGTTCCAGAAGCAGGTTTTGGTGCCAGAAACAATTATGGGCGTAACCAGTCGTGCGACAAGTCGAAGCTTGGAAAATTGATACAGAAGGTCGTACGACAAAATAAAGCATTATTCCCAAGCAGCGTTTAAAAGAGGACTTTCTCTCATTTGGCAAGGGGGGCTCACACTTTTTCTCTCTCTAAATGCACCCTCTCTCTCTAAATGCAAATCCGGACCTTCTCTCTCCATATGCAAATAATTTCCTCACCATTGCTGCCGCCCCAGTCGTCTTCTTCACCTAGCCCGCTCCCTCTAACCGGCGGAGAACCCCATCTTCTCCGGCTACCACCAACAACCACAACCGCTTCCACCGTTCCTCTCAATTCTCCCCAAGTCCGACGGCAATTCCTTCCCCTGTTCCAGCCCCTAAGCCGTCAACCACCACCGTCCCCAACAACGCCAATCACAGTCACCGTTGTTTCCTATCTACACCAAAAACCTAATCCAATCCTCAATTGCTTCCCCTGTTTACAGTTCTTAAATCGTTCACCGCCACCACTCTACCAACAAATTCCGATCACCACCTCTATTACCTCCGATCCTATTCCAGTCCCTAGTGTTGCTCCGTCCAATCCACAACGAGGTAGGGACGAGCATCCAAATCATCCCTCAATTCTCTCTCTGTTTCTCTTATAGTCCGTTCAACACACGCGCACAGACGCCTGAAACCTCACAGGCATTTCAATCTGAGCTTTGATTTGTTCCCGGAAGCTGATTTGAAGATCCTTCTACCTAACGTGGTTTAAGGATTGTGGACACTACGAGGGTAACGACTCCCTCCATCTCTATCTCATATTTGTCGTTTGCTTGTTTCATTGCAATTACTGTTCCTTGGACTTGATAATTAGGCTCCATCCGCCTTCAATTATCAAGTCCCAACTGCCATCTCTGATTTTAATTTGCTTGGTTTGGTATAATTGATATTCATGATGTGATTTCGTTGGATTTGTTGCTTATTGGCCAAGGGAGTGTGGACCTCCCTATATCCACATCCCCTTGGTCAATCCATTGTGAATTCATTGATTTCTAAGTTGTTTGGGTGTTGTTGTTTGATTTAAATTGTTCTCTGTTGGATCTGTTGCTCAATTTTAAGATGTCTGCAGATAGACATGTCGTGTCACGCGACACAACGGGCTATCCAAGTCCTGTGTAGCGCGACATAACTAGTCGCTCTGCAGAGGTCATCCTTCAATTGTAAGTTGTTCGTAGCAATGTAAGTGGGATGTGGCCTCCCATAGTAAATGGCTTACAAGTTGTAATCCCCCCTTCTTGAGCAATAAAATAAGCCATTAATATGCATTTTGTCACACACTTTGCACACACTTATTTAATGTTTTGGATGTTGAACATAGAAAGACTCGTCTACGGACGAGGCGTGTTGGTGAACTCTCGGTTCTTCCCAACACGTAACCTGACCCCCGAACCCATTTTCTCTTTCAAAAAGGTTTTAAATGTTTCCTTAAAAATGGCGTGGCGACTCCTATTTTATTTTTCGGCGAGCGCACATTCAGTGGCGACTCCGCTGGGGATTTGAAACTTGGTTTTCAAAAGTGGGTCAAACTTTCGTGCTTGTTCATCATTCACTTCATTCATATATGTGTGCATTGTTAGTGACTTTATATGTGCATAAATGCATGTTAGTGCTTTGCTTTATCCCTTCCCCTTCCTGGTTTCCTGCTTTGTTGCATTGGTGCTTGGGGCTGAGATTTTGTGTTGTGCTTGAGGCTGGGGCTGTTTCTGTTCCTCTTGTTCAGATTCTGGGAATGTGTCTTCTTCTGTCACGTGACATAACATGCTCTCCATGTCCTGTGTCCCGCGACAGAAGTTGCCTATCTGCAAGATTTGATTTCCTTGATACAGGTTGTGGTTGTGGGCAATCCCCATGATCAATATTATTGATCCTTGATTATTGTGCTCTGTGGGGCGTGTGTGTTGTCTTTTCCTTTATCACCCCTTTCCAAATAAAAATAAAAAATAAAAAAAAAAAAATCATTTTTGCAAAATAAAGGAATCTAGTCATCCGCACACTACTTCACGTAGATCTAGAACCCTCGGGTGCGATTGACGGCATCGCGGACGGTGATGATATTCGCCTACGCTTGAGCGCCTAATGTCAAACCCATCCCCCTAGCGCGTTATAGGTGGCGCCACACATTTAAAGCTTACCCAACGGTTGGTTTTGACACGCTATTTTTCAAATACACTAAAATGAATTGTTTCAAAAATTCTTAATAGACTTTCGTACCTACCCCAAAACCTAGCACGTATGGGCATGTTGCCATCGCAACATGGTTTCACGAAAGAACATGTCGTTCCCGCGGCATGTTCTAACGAGAGATCATGTCGCCTTGTCAACGTGCACCGACGAGAGGTCATGCCGGATTTTTCCTTGAATTTCTTCAGGAATACCCGTTATGCTGCCCAAATTTCTCCAGAAATTGGGGTTGCTCGTCCGTCCCATAAATGCTTCGGTTTTGATTAGGTATTATTGCCTATCATTAATTTTTAATCAATACATGTGGTGTATTTTTGGATAATGTGTCCTAGGTTTCCCCTAGGTCTAGATTGTGTGAAATAAAGGATTAGCCTTTCCCAACCGTTCATAGGACTTAAAAGACACCGATTTTTACTTGAACATTAATAAGATGTTACATGAGTCCGTCTCCTTTCCCGCTTCTCCCTCTCCTATATCATCTCAAAGTTCTCTATCCTCCGCCTTATACTCGCTCTCTCCTCTCCAGTTACGACAAGTTAGGTGTGCGCTCCGGCTCCCAGTGTTCGTTTAGTTCGTGTCTTGAGGCAGTCGCAGTGTCAGCAGAGCTTGCATCCGATTCAGTTTCAGAAATGTCTAGTGCAGAGAAGAATATGGCCCACCAGTCTGGATGTTCGTAGCCCATGGGTTCGCAGAGTACATAGGGTATGCCCATCGAAAAGTTGCGAGCTACCCTTGAAGCCGTTTTTCTTGTGAGCGGGAGGCCCGGTTGCTTGCTCAGATTGCTCAAGCTAAAGAAGACGACTTGTGAATGACAAAAGATTGAGAAGGGTCCTCGCCACATCGCTGTCAACGATGCTCTTCCTCCCATCCGATGTTGATGCAGTCAATCAGTCCTCGTAGGATCTAGAATGTCCCTTTTGGGCATCGAGTCTGTCGAGTCCAAGTTGGACCAGTTTTTGGTTTGCAGTAATAAAAGTTTTGTTTCTCTTCTTGCCAGACTCGAGACATCACTTGCACACCCACGTTACGCTTAATTGAAATGGTCTTATTCCAAATGATCACTTGTGCTGCTCACCGACTAACGCTTCAAAATGACTAATGTTTAAATTAATCGGAGCGAGAAAATCGACTGATATCCTTCCCAAATTGGGGCTTGCCAACTCCCCATCTCGCATCTCCTGTGCTCACATCCCTTTCATCACCCTCGCCATCTCGTTGCTCGATGAATTTGCATGAATCCTTCTCAGAGTAAACTTAAGCAAGCAAATGAAGACTCAATCTCGTTCGGATCATCCGGTAGGGACTGCGGTTGAAACCTTTCACCCATAGGGAAACCATTACCTCACCCTCACTAAAAAATACCCCTTCGGTTCAAGATCGGCATGTTTTTAAACCCATTTAGCCATCTCCAGAAGAATAGGGACTATCCTTGAGACTCCCGTTATTCAAAAGAAGAGTGACCGTGTCCAATCTCAAGAACGGCGGAAAGCAATGATCCATCCTAGGGACTAGCTGAAATTCTCTTCTCAAAAAACAAAATTGAAAAAAAGAGAGAGAGAGAGAGACAAAAAAAAAGAAAGAGAGCCTAGTCCCTAGCGATCCTCTCGAAAGCAAAAGTCAAAGGATCCGGTCGTTACTCAAGAGGAGTCTCAAAGTGAATAAAGAGACAGCACGGATGTCCCTCACCATTACCACTAACCAATTCCGGCCATCCTCTCAATTTTAGATGATATTCCCACTACCTTGACCAATTCCAAGCCGTCCTCTCGATTTTAGAGAATATTCCCATTACCATTACCGTTGCCCTTGGCAAAGCCAAGATTGACCTCTCATTCTTAGAGGCAAATCAATTCCCTCACCTTAGAAATCCCAAACGCATCTCTGCAAGCCAACCTCTCATCTTTAGAGGTTCAGCCAGCAAAAGACCTAGCCGATCTCTCATCTTAAAAGGTCATGATATCCCGAATCACCCAAGGACCGATCGTAACCCTGAAACCTAGTCGCAGTTCCTACCGGATAACAATTTCAGACCATCAATCAAAGATTGTGCAAATTCCATCCGTTCATTCGACGTTTTATGTGAGCCTATTTCATTTCTCCTCCGCAAACACTTGTCGTGGACGTCCCACTAGGGCTTCACATCCGTGTCTTCCATCGACACTCCAAGAGGAAATGTTTTTCAATTCTCCAAATCCTCAAAATCCTACAAGGTCCTCAGATCCTCGAATTTCAACGTTCATTCTCTTCATTCGGGATAAGCCCGAACTACGGCGACCTGAGCTCCTCCTAAGGAGGGGAACGTAGGCAATCATAACTGGTCGGTCGAAATCATAAACAGATCTCAGAAAATCCGGTCTCCTCAAGGACCATTCCCATACACTTTCCATCCTTCGGAGTTTGATTCTCGATATCAGTGGGCTTTCTCCTCATGATTAATTGAAATATTTGTTCATATCAGCTTTGGCGGTTGACTAACCCGAACATCAATAAAGGGTTTTAAGCAGCCTTGTGATCATCGCGAATAAGACAAGTTTTCAAGTGTCTCGACAAGTCTTCTCTTTCTACATCATAGGAAGATAGAGTCAAACACTGTTTTCGGTCAGCAGGGGCTTCCATACACCTTTCCATACCTTGTGATGCTTATACTCTCCCAAAAGAGTCAAACCCAAAAGCGAGAGTGTCATACACAGAATCGGGATCTATTCCCACCTTCGAAAGATGTGCCCCTGCACATTGAAATTACCCAGATCCGGCTCGCACGCGGGCCCCGGCATCTCGCATTTGTCGCTTCGGGAAGTCGCCCGGATCCGAGAGGCAGCGCAATCGCGCCCCGACATCTGGCTTATTCCGTTTTGCGTGTTGGAGGTGTCTCGCCGTTGTTTTCGCAATTGTAGAGTCGCCACGCCGTTTTTATTAAGCCCAAAACATTGAAAAAGGGCATCAGTTTAGGAATAAACTGTTTTTGTGTGATGAGATTTTGAGTTCGGAGATCAGATGACTCCTCGAGAAGAGAATATTAGAATCTTAGAGCTCACCTGAGTCGCCTCGTAAAAACGAGTCTTTCGGATACCCCTAATATTCTTTAACTGTTGTGTGTGTGTGTGTGTGCTTTTAAAAATGCATGCTGTATCGGATGTCTACATTGTACACTACATATTGAAATGTATTGAAATAGTAATGGAAGGAAGCCTTACCAATGTTGGTTCGTGTCTGTCTTCCGCTGGGAAATAGTGTTTGAGGATGGAATAGTGTTTCGGCACGGACCGGGATTGCTTCGGGAGAGGCCGGTTGTCTGCGGACAGAGTTTCGGCGTGAGTTGAGATTGTAGGCTGCGTTCGGGCAGAGGTTCGGCGTGCGTTGGGATTGAAGGGATTACTCGGGCAGAGTTTCGGCGTGCGTTGGGATGGCAGGAGTCACTCGGGCAGAGTTTCGGCGTGCGTTCAAGCTACCTGTTTGACTCGGAAAGAGCCGGGACACCTTGGAAAAGACCAGGCAAGGCCTCGGAGTACCACGAGGGGCCTCAGAGTACCTCGAGAGTGCCTCGGGGCACCGCGGGAGCGTCGCGGGGGCGCTCGGAGAGGCTTCGGAGCACCTCGAGGGGGCTCGGAAGGATTCGAAAGGGGCCGGGATTGCCCCGAAGGGTCTTAGAGGGGTGCCTGAAGTCTGGGGAGAGAGGAGAGAAGAGGAAATTGAGTGAAAATGAGGGAGGGGTAACCCTCTATTTATAGTGCCAGAAAACTGCAAGAAGGTCCGTACGGACCTTCTAGGTAATCTAGTTTTTTGATTTTCCTCGATTTCAGGGAATGATGAGGATTTCTGAGATGATTATGTCCCCTATGCAAAGAGGTCCGTACGGACCATATAGGCATGCAAAGAGGTCCGTACGGACCAACCATGTAGGGGGGTAATGGTGTTCTCCGGGATTTGAGGAAATCTCGTGGACTTTAAGCGAATTTTGCAATTATGATGTCTAGGAGCAAAGAGGTCCGTATGGACTTCCATGCTTTTCCACATTTTGTAATTGTGATGGAAAGCTAGTTCTCGTCGAGAGCTTTCCAACCATATATGGCACGTCTAGGAGCAAAGAGGTCCGTATGGACTTCCATACTTACACACATACACATTTCCGAGTCTTGTCCAGCGACTGATTGACTGCGGTTTGAAATGATGAGTTGCCTCTTTGGCCACAAGATGACTCTGTCTGCGATAAAGTTGCATGGAATTTCTTCAAGGTGGGGCTTTGGTTAAGGTATCCCTCAGGCTCTCCTTACCAGATTTCCCTCCAGGTTTGCTTTGCACTGTCAACTGGGGCTTCTCCAAGCTGGGATCATTCTCTACACATTCTCTGTTGCTTGCTGTCTCAGGCGCGCAATACACTTTGTCCTCACTAGCAATGGACCTGCTGCAATCTGTACTCTAGGAAGCGCCCCCGTCTTGCCTAAGCTGCACCATATCGTACATCACTCATACATTTTCCCACCTCATGGGAGAGGGTCCACCCCATCATAAACACATTTGTTCCATACACAATCCATCATAGCATAAAGGCTACATACATATCTGCTCGCCAAGCTGTGCAAAACCCTCACTTCCTTTCCATTCCCAGCTGAGATGGACTTGTGCAACAAAAGATTAATAATGCATAAGCAAAGATTCAAATAATTGAAAAGTGCCTAGAGTGTTGTGTTTTTCCCCCCACAGGGTAGATTAATCAAGTGATCGTAATTGGATCGTGAGGACTGCCCCTCAAATCACAGTTTTGGACAAGGATTCCAAACCCTGCAGGTGGCAGACCCCGCCTTTATCATCTTCGTCAGGCCCGTCACCTTCGAACTCATCAGCACCGTCGAAAAGAGCTCCAGCTGCCCATTCTCCAAGCAATGCTTGTCAAAAAAGAGTTTCAGCTGCCCCAGTACCCAAGTAATAATGCTCACCAGTCTCGATGACTTCAAAGACTATTTTGCAAAGGAAGTCCCGTGAATGGCCACCCAGCAAGCGTCGACAATTGGTATAGGTCCCTCCGGCAGCCACGATCATCAAGCAGTAGCATGAGACCCTCCGGTAGCTACACCTATCCTTAGCAGAATCAATGGTAGCATGAAACCCTTAACAACTACCTCCCATCAAGCAGTAGCACGAGACCCTCCAGCAGCTGCAACTCTCCATCACCAACAGCAACGGTAGTCTAAGACCCTCCGGCAGCTACAGGTGAGCACAGCACAGGTATGAAAGCATATCTCAGTCAATTACTTTGCTAGAAGCATTAATCTCGTTCCCAGGTTGGATGCCTTCAAATAATCCCGTTCTAGGTAGTGATACCTTCAAATGATCCCTTTTTAGGTCAAGAGACCTTCAAATAATCCCGTTCTAGGCAGTGATACCTTCAAATGATCCCCCTTTAGGTCAAGAGACCTTCAAATAATCCTTGTCAGGTAAAGAGACCTTCAAATGACTCCATTCCAGGTTGGATGCCTTCAAATGATCTCCGTTTAGGTCAAGAGAACTTAAAATAATCCCTGTCAGGTCAAGAGACCTTAAAATAATCCCTTTTAGGTCAAGAGACCTTCAAATAATCCCTTTTAGGTCAAGAGACCTTCAAATGATCCCTTTTAGGTTAAAAGACCTTCAAATAGTTTCCCCTATGTTCAGACTCCTTCAATTAGTTTCGTCCTAGAACTACGACTGGCTTGATTCCCGCCAGGGATACGTAGGAATCCTTTCTCAAAAGGTCCAGCCATCTGATTCCATCAATCATCTTTCACCATCCGCCATATCCCCAGCTTCTCATTGAGATTGGGTCCTTCTTATCGACAACCTCACTTCTTCCATAAGTGACGTTGCCGAGGGGCTCTGTGAGTACGCCAATCCAATTCGTGACCCTTTTATGTGCATTTTAATGTGATAAAATTGCACTAAGGGGCGTTTTGGTAAATTCCCAGTCCGTTCCGAGACTTTCGGAAACATTTCATAAGTTTCTCGCGAAGAAAGTATTTTTTAGTATTTTTCCCGGACAAAATGACCTACAGGGAATTAATTGCTTTAGGCTTTTAAAGAATTAACTCAGAATGTTCCGTATGTGTTTTGGCGCCCAAGCTTGATTATGGCGTAACTACCGTACGACAAGTCGAAGCTTGGAAAATTGATACAGAAGGTCGTACGACAAAATAAAGCATTATTCCCAAGATGCGTTTAAAAGAGGACTTTCTCTCATTTGGCAAGGGGGGCTCACACTCTTTCTCTCTCTAAACGCACCCTCTCTCTCTAAACGCAAATCCGGACCTTCTCTCTCCATACGCAAACAATTCCCTCACCATTGCTGCCGCCCCAGTCGTCTTCTTCACCTAGCCCGCTCCCTCTAACCGGCGGAGCAACCCATCTTCTCCGGCTACCACCAACAACCACAACTGCTTCCACCGTTCCTCTCAATTCTCCCCAAGTCCGACGGCAATTCCTTCCCCTGTTCCAGCCCCTAAGCCGTCAACCACCACTGTCCCCAACAACACCAATCACAGTCACCGTTGTTTCCTATCTACACCAAAAACCTAATCCAATCCTCAATTGCTTCCCCTGTTTACAGATCTTAAATCGTTCACCGCCACCACTCTACCAACGAATTCCGATCACCACCTCTATTACCTCTGGTCCTATTCCAGTCCCTAGTGTTGCTCCATCCAATCCACAATAAGGTAGGGACGAGCATCCAAATCATCCCTCAATTCTCTCTCTGTTTCTCTTATAGTCCGTTCAACACACACGCACAGACGCCTGAAACCTCACAGCCATTTCAATCTGAGCTTTGAATTGTTCCCGGAAGCTGATTTGAAGATCCTTCTACCTAACGTGGTTTAAGGATTGTGGACACTATGAGGGTAATGACTCCCTCCATCTCTATCTCATATTTTCCGTTTGCTTGTTTCATTGCAATTACTGTTCCTTGGACTTGATAATTAGGCTCCATCCGCCTTCAATTATCAAGTCCCAATTGCCATATCTCTGTTTAATTTGCTTGGTTTGGTATAATTGATATTCATGATGTGATTTCATTGGATTTGTTGCTTATTGGCCAAGGGAGTGTGGACCTCCCTATATCCACATCCCCTTGGTCAATCCATTGTGAATTCATTGATTTCTGAGTTGTTTGGGTGTTGTTGTTTGATTTAAATTGTTCTCTGTTGGATTTGTTGCTCAATTGTAAGATGTCTGCAGATAGACATGTCGTGTCACGCGACACAACGGGCTATCCAAGTCATGTGTAGCGCGACATAACTAGTCGCTCTGCAGAGGTCATCCTTTCAGTTGTAAGTTGTTCGTAGCATTGTAAGTGGGATGTGGCCTCCCACAGTAAATGGCTTACAAGTTGTAATCCCCCCCTTCTTGAGAAATAAAATGAGGTATTAATATGCATTTTGTCACATATTTTGTCACACACTTTGCACACACCTATTGAATATTTTGGATGTTGAACATAGATAGACTCGTCTACGGACAAGGCATGTTGGGTGAACTCTCGGTTCTTTCCTACACGTAACCTGACCCCCGAACCCATTTTCTCTTTCAAAAAGGTTTTCAATGTTTCCTTAAAAATGGCGTGGCGACTCCTATTTTATTTTTCAGCGAGCGTACATTCAGAAGGATAGAAGGTTTCAGCGACCATAAAGTCGGTGCCAAAGGAACCGTTGACCTGGAGCTAGAAGTCGGCGAATATCCCGATCCAAGGCTACAGTCACTTTCGTAGTCATAGACCTTACAAGTGACTATCATGCAATCCTAGTTATTCCAAGTCAAGCAAAACTTGGGTTGGTCACCTCCCTCTCTCACCAACGAGTTAAATTCCCAACTCATGCTGGAATTGGATGCGTGAGGGCAACCGCCAAGGACTTCTTGGAGCATGTCATAAAAAGCAGGAAAGCATCCAAAAGGGTGGAGATAGATACCCCTGAAGACAACATCAAAATCTCTAAGTCTTTAAAAACTACCCATACAAGCTCTAGGATGAGTTACATCCGTGAAATATTGGAAGAGGAACCTCTGGTCCTAGAAACTGCAGCTGACTAAGGCATAGTTCCCCCCGTCCCAAAGACTGATCATGTTCTCGTCAACGGCCAGAACTCGGGGGCCAACCCTGACTTGAGAACAGTCGATCTGCCCGACGTTGACGAACTGATGCAAGAGGAAGGCCCGGCGTGAATGACAATGAGGGTAGGAGACTTAGATAAATCATCATTGAGTCTCTGGAATTTCGAGACAGTCCAGAAATGGAGCCCGTGGATGAATTGGAAGAGGTAGTTATCAATCCTGACTATCCTGAACAAAAAATTAAACTCGGGGGCCAGCTATCCCTAGAAGAGAAGGAAGAAATCATCTCCCTCTTAAAAAACAATCTTGATGTCTTTGCCTGGAGAGTTGAAGACATGAGGGGGATCAATGAAGAAGTAGCCCTCCACCGCCTGGAAGTCGATCCATTGGCAAAAACCATCTCACAGACAAGGAAGATTATTGCAAGGGACAAGGAGGAATCTATCAAGGAAGAGGTGCAAAAGTTACTTAGTGCCAGAATCATTCAAGAAGTAAAGTACCCCGTTTGATTGGCCAACATGGTAATGGTGAAAAAACAAAAATGGGAAGTGGCGAATGTGTATATACTTCACTGATCTTAACAAGGTCTGCTCTAAAGACAGTTATCCTATCCCCAGAATTGATAAGTTGGTTGACTCTATAGCTGGACACCGAATTCTCAGTTTTCTAGATGCCTATTCAGGCTATCACCAAATCAAAATGGCGGAAGAGGACATTGAGAAGACGGCCTTCCAAACATCTGGGGGAAATTATTGTTATGTTATGATGCCCTTTGGGCTCAAGAACGCGGGTGCTGCCTACCAACGAATGGTGAATGAGGTATTTGGAGCACAAATAGGTCGCAACATGGAGGCCTACATTGATGATATAGTCATAAAGACCAAGGAGGGCAGTCACGCCCCTGACCTGGAGGAAACAATAAACAATCTCCGAGCCAACAACATGAAGCTAAACCCAAGTAAATGTGTGTTTGGGGTGACATCTGGAAACTTCCTAGGCTTCATGGTATCACAAAGGGGAATAGAGGCAAACCCTGAGAAGATCAAGGCCTTAATTGACATGATGGAACCTACCAACATCAAGGATTTTCAGAGATTAAATGGAAGAATAGCGGCACTTGGAAGATTCATCGCCAAATCCGCCAAAAAATTATTGCTGTTCTTCAAGGTATT
Organism: Adenophora triphylla var. japonica; assembly: GCA_022495995.1. Taxonomy (NCBI): domain Eukaryota; kingdom Viridiplantae; phylum Streptophyta; class Magnoliopsida; order Asterales; family Campanulaceae; genus Adenophora; species Adenophora triphylla. The sequence goes on along the minus strand of JAFEMH010002132.1, from coordinate 107,905 downwards.
GAAGGGTACCAAGAGCTTCTCCTGGACTCCCGAATGCTCCGAAGCATTCCTCCGGTTGAAGGAGTACTTGGGTTCCCCTCCCTTGCTTAGCAGTCCGATTACGGGTGAGATGTTATATGTCTTCCTAGCCTCCACAGATCATGCAGTCGCAGCTGTTCTTGTAAGAAATGATGAAGGAACACAGAAACCAGTCTATTATGTCTCTAAGGCATTGTCAGACGTGGAGAGAAGATATTTCAACGTAGAAAAGATAGCGTATGCATTAGTTATAGCCTCAAGAAAACTACGTGCCTACTTTTCTCTGAATCCCATCAATGTATATACCAATGAACCACTGAAGAAAATTCTGCATAAGTTGAATGGCTCCGAACGTCTCCTGAGTTGGTCTATCGCTCTTACTGAGTTTGATATCACTTACCAACCAATGAAGACCCTCCTGGCACAGCCTCTGGTTGAATTCATGGTTGAGACTGCCTTCATGGGTGAACACGTCCCCACTTCCTGAAAGCAAAACACAACGAAAGAAGAAGAGTCTCCCATCAAACTCCCGTCCAACTGTTGGGTCTTGTACACGGATGGATCGGCTACGAAGGAGAGAAGCGGAGCTGGAGTTGTACTAGCAAGTCCGAAAGGAGAGTATACCATGCAAGACATCATTTGATTCAAGTTCCCTACCTCCAACAACCAAGCTGAATATGAGGCTCTGATATTTGGTATCGAGTTGGCCTCCTTCTATGGAGCAACTAAAGTGGCGGCATTTTGTGACTCCTAACTTGTTGTCAAACAAGTAAAGGGAGAGTATAACACCCAAAACCCCCCGCCAAATACAGAGACCTAGTCCTAGACATGACAAGGAAGATGGAGTTCTTCGAGATCAAGCAAATAGGCAGGGAGGATAACTAAATCGCGGATGTTCTATCAAAACTAGCGACTATGGATGTGTCTGAGTCTAACTCCAATCCATATATAGTTTTTGCTGAAGAACCCGCGTATGAAAGACTACAAGTCATGCTCCTAGATGGAGAGGAGAGATGCTGGATCGATAACTACATAGACTACATCGAGAAGAGACAACTCCCAGAAGATGAAGCACAAGATAAACTCGTCAAGAAGAGATCACCAAGGTTTGTTGTAATGAATGAAGTCCTCTACCGACGATCATTTACTTAACCCCTGCTGAGATGTGTCTATCCTAAGGAAGTTGAGAATCTCTTGGCTGAAGTACATGAAGGCCTTTGCGGTGGACACCCGGGGGCCAGAATTGGCCAAACCTGAGGGAGGACGCACAAGCCTATGTTAAAAAATGTGATAAGTGCCAGAGATACTCTGACATTCCTAGACTACTGGCAGTTGAGCAGACACTTGTAATACATACATGGCTATTTGATATGTGGGGATCGACATCATCAGACCCTTCCCTCCCGTCCGAGGCAATTGTAAGTATGTGATAGTAGTTGTTGATTACTTTTCCAAATGGATAGAAGCGAAAGCACTGGCCAAGATAACGGAAGAGAACGCAATCAACTTTGTCCACGACCACATCTGGTGTCAATTTGGGCTCCCGCACACAATTGTATCAGATCACAGACTCCAATTCTCTACGGCCTTTACAAAGGATTTGGGAAGAGTAAGAGTTCGTCACGCCAAGTCGTTTGTAAGTAGACCTCAAGGCAACGGACAAGTGGAGGCTGCTAACAAATTGGTCCTAACAGCCCTTACTAAGAACCTTGAAGGATGCGAGGGTAGATGGTTGGACGAACTTCCCATAGTATTATGGGTTGTTCGCACAACCACCCGGGGGTCAACCGGGGAAATCCCATTTGCACTAACCTTCGGTTTTGAGGCTATGGCACCAGCTGAGATGGCTATCCCTACTGTGAGAAATTCTCATTATGATGAGCAAGTCAACAAGGTTAATAGGCTCCTAGACCTAGACCTGATATATGAGAAATGACTAGCTGCACAGATGAGAATGGCGAATTACAAGCAAAGGACCAATGCATACCATGATAAGAGGGTCATTAGAAGAGTATTCCAAGTGGGCGATTGGGTACTTAGAAAGATCGAAGCAACCGGTCGGAAGGCAGAACAAAATAAGCTCTCCCTAAATTGGGAAGGTCCCTACATTATAACTCAAGTCATTCGAGAAGGGACATACAGACTGAAGACTAAGGAAGGGAAAGAGCTCAAACATCCGTGGCATTTCGACAATCTCCGAAAGTACTATCATTAAGTGTTAGTTCATTTTATGTAATAGATCAGTTTTAATTATCAAGTCTTTTACCTTTTCAGTATGGTAGGATTGCAATTCAATGTAATCAGCTTTAGTTTATGAAAGTTACTTCCTCAACATGCAAAGTAACTACCAACTACTGGCACAAACACTGGAAGACGAGGATCTTATCCCCGACTCTTCAAAGTACATGCCCCATGTCTTTACCAGAAATCACCTCGACTCAATGACTACAGGCTCTAAACAGTCAAGACCGAGGAACCTTCCTCGGCCTAATGACTTGCCCCACGTCTTGACGAGAAATCACCTCGACTCAATGACTACAGGCTCTAAACAGCCAAGACCGAGGAACCTTCCTCGACCTAATGACTTGCCCCACGTCTTGACGAGAAATCACCTCGACTCAATGGCTACAGGCTCTATAAAGTCAAGACCGAGGAACCTTCCTCGGCCTAATGACTTCCCCCACGTCTTCATGAGAAATCACCTCGACTCAATGACTACAGGCTCTAAACAGTCAAGATCGAGGAATATTCCTCGGCCTAATGACTTGCCCCACGTCTTGACGAGAAATCACCTCGACTCAATGACTATAGGCTTCAACAGTCAAGAACGAGGACCTCTCCTCGGCCTGATGACTTGCATCACATCGAGACAAGGAAACACCTTGTCATAAAACGGCTACAGGCATTACACATCTGAAACCTGTGCACGAGTCATCTTTCTCGACATAAGGAGACGAAAAACAAGAAAACACTCCAACAGTCAAAACCGAGGAACCTCCCTCGGCCTAATGACTTGAGGTACACAATCAAGATCAAGGAACCCCACCTCGGCCTAATGACTTAAAGGAAAAATTACCACAATCCTTGAGTGAGCCGGCCTCCTCGCCTTATAGCAAAGGGTGAGGAACGAGAAACCTTCCTCTGCTCCCAACTAAAGCAGACTTGTACCTGTGCAAAGCCCACAAATAAGCATTCAAACAGTTCATAATATCAATACGACATGAATTGAAGGGAAAGGACATTTCATTGATCATCCAAAGAAAGATATACAAGGTCCTACCCTATTACATAACAAAAAAGAAAAAAAATTCCTAAGTAGCCTTGTCTACAAAGGGATCTTCCAGGAAGCGCTCGGTCTCAGCATCAATGATGGGAGGGTGGTCTGCTCAGTTTGAACATTGGTGTGAGCCTCATCATGTGTCTCCTCGGCAGCACCCACCTCGGCTTCCACATCCACATCACCCTCGTCCTCGATCATCTCGATTAGGGCATTGAGGTTATCAGGATCAACGGTCGGAGGGACCCAAGATTCCTTACCATTTCGAGCGTCCATCCTAGCCATGATGCCCATATTATACTCGGAATAAGGAACTACGTTGTGAAGAGCCCGAGCTGCTTCATCATACGCATCCTGGTAGATAAGCTGAGCAATGGCGCGTCGATCCAGGCCGTGCGAGGGGTGAGCCATGAGACGACGAGCCAAATGAAGATACCCGTCCTGGAACATCATGGTCGTCTTATCATTAACAGCATCCTTGAAATCCTGGCTATTCTTGAAACGAGCAACAACCTCCTCTTCTTTGGAGGGAATGATGACCTCTAGATCTCGGCATTTAGCCTCAGCCACCTCGGCTCTCTTCAGGACCTCGGCCTTGAGCTTCTCTAGCTCAGCCATTTTATCATTTTGCAGCCTGAGGTCTTCCTCGACTCTCAAACTGGTGTCCTCGGCTCTCTTCACCTCCGCCTCAACCTCGGCCTTGGCCGCCTCAAGCTCAGTATCCCTGGCCTTCAGCTCCTCGGCCAACGCTGCCCGCTCGGTCTCTCCCTTCTTAAGGCCGGCCTTGAGCTCAAACATGTGCCTGTCCGCATTTTTAGAAAGAACGTTCTCGTAGGCCGTGACGGTGGCAAGCTACAATATTAATTAAACATCAGAAATTATACAAGTACAAAATTTACGAAGCCAAAAGTACGAGATAGTCACCTCGGAGATCAACAGCCCTTTGCGGCCGAGCAAGTTTTCTTTGCTTGGTTTATCTCGAGCCAGCCTCTCATAAGCTTCCTCGTCAAGGACCCTTTGGACAGGAGCTCGGCCCAGCCTCACATGAGCGCCATCCTGGGTAAGTAGAGGGAGGCCTCTCAAGGGCCGAGCAGTGGCTGTGAATTGCCGAGCAAGCTCCTCGGCATCATTATAGCTTTTGATTGTTTGGATGGTGAGGGCTGGAGGAGTTTGAGGAGTTGAGGCGTCAGCAGGCCGTTTGGGAGGGGGCTCCTCGGTAGAAAAAGTTTGAGGTCTCATTTGGCCTGAGTGTCGTTGCAAGAGACCCGTCTCCTCGGCAGACGGGATATCAAAATCCATCTCGGTCCCAGCATTCTCAATATGGGGGCTATGCCCCTCGGTAGTTGATCACTTATCTCGGCTCCCCAAAGTCTCTTCTTCAGCATTTACAGCCTCCCCTATCAGTTTGACGGGTAAGGGTTGATCCCCCTTGGTACTCAGTAGGAGTTGACGACGAGTTGCCTCCTCTTTTCTATCAGAGATAGCCAAAGTCTTGGCCAGTCGTCTCTACCTCTTGATCAATTCTTGGGGATCAACATCTTCCATGGAGGCCATCTCGGCTTCTTGCTCTGGGGTTAGGTCTGCAAATACGAGGTAGAGAGGGTTACGTTACGACATGAATAAAACCAACATCAACTGACAAGTATCGATGACAAGGAAAGAGTAATTACAGCCTACGACGTCCGTTTCACTAAGGCATTGATCCTTTGGGTCAAGCTTGCTTCTTTCATAATCAGCATGAAATACCAGACCAGGATGGATCCTCCAGTCATTGAATCGTCTCCCCCTCTTGACAGGGATGAGAGGTATTATGCCGTCCCTCGGTCCTGGCATTAGTCCAGCTTGGACGTAGTAACGGTCATCTGCCTCCAAGGCAGACCAATCAAGGAGACCAACTCCAGCAAATTCGAGAAGACGGTTTATCAAGCCTTTGGACCACACAGCTCGTAGCACTTCCTTGCGAACAGCAGGCACATCGGAAGGAGAGGGGAACTCCCAGCCTTGTCGGCTCTCTACTCTAATTACATGATTCTCCCAACCTGATACCTTGCTAGACATGGGAAGAATGATCTTCGGCTTCCTAGAATCACTCCTCATGACTATGAGCCTAATATCTTTGATATAGCTGATAGTGAAGAAATGACGGAAGACAACTTGGGTAGGCTCGTAACCTAAGTTACGGCACAAGATAATGAAATCGACGAGGACCCTAGTCCCGTTGGCTCCCAACATAGCCGGGACAGCTCTCATATCACCTAGAAACTTGTTAATAAAGGGATTTAAAGGGAAACAAAGTCCCTGCTGAAACTTTTTAAAATAAAAGTGGACATGGTTGTCGTTGTAATAAAACCTGTACTCCTCTTCCTCGTTTTCAAAGGTGGGATGGCCGACATAAGTTAACCTATATTCGTTCCTATCCACCCCGTATTTCGAGTATAAGGCCTCCAACATTAGATCCCCGACCTTAACTGGTTTAGCCCGAGGATGAGTAGCTCCACCTCGGCTTCCCCTTCCTCGGCCACCTTTTCCTTCTACTTGTTCGCCATCAACGAAGGCATCAACAATCTTGGTGGACGTGGAGGCCTCACCCCCTCTTCCCGTCATATCTGCAAAATGCCGAGGAACAAAAATTAGTTACAACGTCCCAGGCTGATATTAAGACGGGGAAGAGGGATGCCCCTCCTAATCATTACAGTAAGGCCGAGGAGGGAGACTTACCACTCAGATGAAGACGAGCAAGGTGATCTGAAGACGAGTAGAACAAATTGATGTGCTAAATAATCTCTGCTCTACTCTCAAACAAGATTATACTGGGGGACAACAAGTCGATTCGGTCTATCCTCGTCTTGTTCGGATACTGGATGTACATTCTCGTACGTCCGTACTTCGTCAACATTTCTCCGATCTCCGCCAAGGTCACCAACAACCATGGCCCTCTCTCTTTCTGGTAAACCCTTAGATTGCCTTTGTTGTACCTATAACGGAATCGAGGGGTATGGTCCCAAGAACGAGCCATTTCTAAGGGGGAATGAAGGGGAAAGAAGGTTCAAGAATCAAATATATAAAATTTAAAGAAAAAGCTTCAAGGGTCAACATGGTGGTTTCGCAATTAAAACCCTACCAAAACCCTAGAAAGTGCAAAATCAAGTACAGAAATCAGTAGAAGAAGGTAATAATGTATACATGTTTTTGTTGAAGATGATCGGAATCGAACGGGAAATCAAGCGTCGCCGGCGATTCTGGGCACGAGCAGTCAAGAACACAGTGGGTTTCAAATATCCTTGTATTCGCTCTCAAATTTCAAAGCTGGTAAAAGTTGAAATTGAAAAGGGTTTTTGTTTTTATAACCCTCACAACCGGGTCAAACCCAAAAGTTAAATGGGTCAATGGGTATGGCGCCCCCAACATTAAATGCATTTGATGATTTCCAAGACGTGTCAGAATATCGTGGGACGTGCTCATCATTGTACTATTAACTGGGAGATAATGGAACGACACACATTTGAAGTGACATTGACACGTGGCAACCTGTTCGTACTCTCATAAGCCGAGGACAAGATGACTTTCTCCTCATCCTAAGCCGAGCTCAAAAGTTGGGGCCCACTGAACAGTATAAACTGAGATACGAACATGGGCTTGTTCGGGTCAGGCCCAAGTGGATTGGGCTATAAACATAATCCATCATATCTTAATGTTACGAGGTACAACATGGGCTTCCTCGTCCTTCTATCTTGTCAACAACAAGGCCGACCTAGGCCCAGCAAGCAAGTATATACAAAGCCCATCTTAAAGGGCCGAGGAGACCTCCCTCATAGGTCGATGTTCGGTCGAAACCTAACTGTTTATTTATATCCGCAAGCGCACGAGCTATTGTAATATAGCGGGTGCAAGTATGAGTCGATCCCACAGAGACATGATTTACTTTAGGGAATATTTTTGTCTTTAGAAATTATAGAAAAGATTGGGGGGAGATAAAGTTTGTTTTTAGAAAATAGAAAGAACATAAACAGAAAATACTTTAATTAAATTCTTATAAAACGAAGCATTCTCGGGATTGGAAATCATACACATAATCTTGTTCATCAAATCGTCATTGTCTTAGAGATAAAGATTTTCATAAAAAGCAAGGATGATACGTTGAAGCACTTGCACTACTTCTCACGGTCAAGCAAGTAGTGTTGTATTCTTCACTAATTATGTCCTAACTGTTTGAGATTTCCGTTTATGGTGCTCCCGCCCTGTCACAAACGGGCATTCCGGCTTATCTCTAGCTGACCATAATTAGTAAGAACCCTTTAAGAACGAGAGTCGACATATTTTCCATCAAAGGAACATCCCTAGGCCGTTGAACTACTTTCGTGATCAATGGAACCTAGTTTCTTTAAATGGTTCCGTCAATCGAGATTCTCGGCTAAGTACTTCTCTCAATTGACTGAATCATACAATTTGGATGTCTCCAAAATGTAAGGCATTTAGAGAATAACATAAAGAAATTGTTTAGATGAAGATAGAAGACAAGACTTTTCATTTTTAGATGATGAACATGTATGTTTTTGAGTTTCCAACCCCAAGAATAAGGGAGATTTACTCACTAGCCATCTATAACATATAAGCAATTAAAATAAGAGATAGAGTAAGAAGAACTTATGATGAAAGTAGAAGGCAAATGCTGGAAATAATGCTTCACTTTATTGCTTTTCTCCAAAGTAACTCCAAGAACAAACTATGAACTTTGATCTTCAAATCTCTTTGGAAATTGTTATCAAAAGTATTTGTGTTTTCTATACTATGAAGTATCAGTAATTTCTCTCTAAAATTCGGTATTTAAGACTGATTACAAGGGTCCTATTTATAATTGGGAGGAGACTCTTCAAGAAGGTGCCATCAAAAGGTGCCTTTACATCTGCAATCACGATTATGCACGGTCGTGTCAAGGATTTTGCACGGCCGTGCACCCTTGGCGCCAAAATTGAATTTGAATTGGGAAGACTTGCACGGCCGCTCCGAAACTAGCTGCACGGCCGCTCCGAGGTTGGCACGGCCAGGCCACTTTCTTGCTCGGCCACTCCATGGATTTGGGGCCAAAGATGGTCGGCCATGGCCTATGATGCACGACCGTTCCAGACTTTGCTGCACGGCCGCTCCTCCTGGGTTTCAGCTTGTGTGTTCATTTTGCTTGGTGCTCCTCCATCCTTTTGGACCAAAGTGTCCAAGTATCCTTGTGATATAAAAAGATCCTAAAACCTGTCTTAAAATGCAAGAAATATATCAAAAGGCGTAAAATCCAAATAATATGAAAAAGTAACTAAAAAGCACTTAAAATGAAATGAGAAATGATGATTTATTCATGTAAAAGCATATAAAACTTAGGATAAATGACTATATAATAGTCACTTATTAAACTCCCCCACACTTAAGCTTTTGCTTGTCCCCAAGCAAACTTAGAATGAAAATACGGAGAGAGAGAAAAGAAAAGAAAGGAAAGGATGATCCCTCAGAAAATAAAGTAGCAAGCCCTAAATGCCTTTTGAATAATGCCTTCGTCTTTCTAGTCATATTTTGTATACCTTTAGAAATTATTTAGGAAGAAGCATTTCTGGGATATTTTTAAATAGATAAAATGTAAGACAATAACCTAATATAGCATATATAGAATTTGATCAAGTAAAACATGCTGGAAGGATAAATCTTAGATACATTCTTGGTAAAAGAGAAGCTTTCACTCTTTAGAGTGATTTTCTTGAGAAAAAGAATTTATTTCTTTAAAATGTACAAAGGAAAGTATAAACATTTATTCACAAACTAGAAGTTCCCGAAGAATTGCATTGCATTTTTGGATCACAAGGGCGAAAAAATGGATGATGGTAGTGGAAAAATCTCATCAAAGTTTCGACAAATTTATCTTATTTTTGCACGTGTTATATTTTTGCAAAATTCCTTAGTTATTTTTTATCCTTTCAAGTAGGAGACATTGTGGCTGCGAACCCCATGTTCCTAATACTTAGATCAAGAATACTTTCGGATATTACTCCCACTTGGCAAGGAAACATCTTCGCAGCGAACGCCGTGCTCCGAGCTACTTAGGAAGTAATAGGTTTCTTTGCTTTTAAGGGTTGGTGACAAAGTCACTCTTTTTAGCAATAAGATAAAGATGTCTAACTTTGAATTGATTAGTGGAAATGGAAATATGAAATTTTGATGAAGGGGTGTGATCCAAAAGATGCAAAACAAAGGGTGCTTCTAATAAGGGAATAAATATTTAATAAAGATAAAAGATGTACAATCTTAAAGAAATATTTTTAATATATTTTTCATAAAAATGACCAAGTGTAGATTGCTAAAGATTTCTTCTAATCAAATATTTTTTTTCTTGATAAAATCCTATATTTTGCTATACTAACTTATGAGGCTTTCAATTATTTCTAAAAATATTCCTATATTTTTCTTCTTATAAATTTCTAAGTTTATAGAAAATATGAGAGGAAAGACAAATAGACATTATTCTAGGACAAATGGCAAGCATAGAAATAATAATTATGGATCATCATAGGGATTTATATATTTTTTTTATATATACTATTATACATGCATAAATGAAAATGCAACTAAGTAAAAAGAAAAAATTACACTAGAAAGCAATTAAATCTAATCTAAAAAGCAAGTAAATTTAAACTAGAAAGCGAAAAATAAAATAAAGATAGATATAACCCCCCCACACTTGAAATGAACATTGTCCTCAATGTTTCAAAGAACAATGTCAAATCCCGGTAGGGTAAAGAGAAAAACTTACTTAGTAAAAACTTACGGGTATGATGGTGGTTGCGGAAAGTCATCCCAATTGTTGACCCCATAGTTGTAGATTGTGTTCACTTGCCTTTGAATTGTACTCACACGATCTTGTATATCATTCCGGAAGTAATGAAATTCATTGTTGAAGTTGTCGAACCGAGTCATTATTTGATTGTTTTGAAGCTCGATCCGGTCAAACCTTTCATTAAAATCCGGTGGCAATTGGGGTTGGTTGGGTTGATGTTGCTCTCTCTCTCTCTCTCTCTCTTCTTCTTCTTCTTCTTCTTCTCCTTCTTCTTGGTTCGCTTGACTTGATTGGCCCTCCCCATAGTTCATGTAATTAGGAAAGATTCATGTTTGGTTTTGATAAGTTAGGGCCTTGGGGAGGATGGGACTAGGCAAAACAATGTAAGGCGTTTTACCCGGCCCTACCAACCAATTGTATTCCCCACGTCCTCTATCCGAGATCATTTGCATATTTCGCAAAGTTGGAATTTCCAACTTTGTTGAACCTGAAATCGCAACTTCACTATCGGGCATCACCCGCCGAAAATTGAGACCAAACAAAGTGATAATACCTCCAATGTGAATCTCCCCATTGAAAGTTGGAGAGACGATATCACTAAACAACTCAATCAAGAAATGGCTCAAATTCACCCTCCTATGAGCCCTCACCAAAGACCATAACAAAAACAACTCCTTCTTATTCACTGTGCCCTTATCTTCCCTTGCAAAAACAGTGCATGCGTAGAATCTATGCATAATCCGAAGAACGGGATGGATAATAGACGAGGCTTTTGCGGTTCTAGACTTGAAGGATGGGATTCCGGTTATTTGCTCCCAAAACACATTCTCCCTAAACTCTATGGGAAAATCGGTTTCATAATTTGTATAGGCGGGCCAACTCAAAATTATGTTTATGTCAAAAGAGGTGAGGTGAAACTCCTCTCCACCAAGCATAAAATATAAGTGTATTAATTGATAGGGCTCCCCCGTATCTCCACAAATTTCCGTAGTAACATCCTTCCTCATAGTGCACAAGAACTCTAAAGTGATCCTTTCATAAGTCTTTGCATGCAATTCAAGAAAACCACCACAACCAAATTCGGAGTGAAACCTTTTCACATTTGAATAGATATCTAAGGTTTTGAGGGCATCAATATCCGGGAATTGGGTTGGCCTAATCCTTTTCTGACGAAGGGCGGTGAATCTAGCCACTTCGGATGGCTCTCTAAACTCAATACCCAAATTATTGAGTGTTGGGTTCAGACTAGGGGTAGGAGATGATTCCTTTCAGGACCTTTTCGAACCCCTTTCAGTAGCCTTTCCCTTACCCTTCCTTCCTTCCATTGAAAATTTAAAGAAATATATCCAAAAACTTAGCTAGAGGAAGAAGAAAGTAGATTACCCGGATCTGAGCTTGAAAAGCTTGTAATTTTCGATGAACAGCCACTAGACACCCAAAAGCTTCTTCCTTGCACCTTAATTCGGAGTAATCCTTCTTGAATTTATGAAATGGTGAAGGGTTTTGGATTTTCAGAATTGGGATTTTAGAAGGGTTTTTGGGATGATTTTGATTGGAGAGAAGTGATTAACTGGTAGATTTGAGGAGGATTGAGGGTTGTATTGTGAGTAGAAATTGTGGAGGAGTGGGTTTTTAAAGTGGGTGGGGCGGAGGATTTGAGGGAGAAGGGAAGAAGATGAAGTGAATGAGGGAGGAGGGAGAAGGGTGTGTCTTTTGACTGAAACAACGCAACTCTCCAGACGCCTTGTACGGCCGTGACAAGGATTTTGCACGGCCGCTCCCTTAGCTAAGTCAACCCGTTCTGACTCGATATGAACTGCACGGCCGCTCCAAGATGTGCTGCACGGCCGTGCTATACAGTATTCACCATTTTTAATTTTTTTCTTTTTCTCTTATTTTGGGTATACCTACAAAACAAAGTTAGCACAACAATACTAAAAATAAAAAATGAAATAAAATAAAGTAAAAATAAAAAAATACAATAAAGCAAAATAATCCATCGGTTACCATCCCGATGATGCTTGTTTTAGGTCCTTAGCTCGACCCCTTCCCGGTAGTAGGAGATGCATGATATTTGGTTGGCCTTTTGTCATTGACAACTTGCCATTGCAACCCTTCCGGAGTAATGAGTATCTTTTGTGGTAGACATTTCTTCCATCCCGATTTCTTGGGTAGAACAAGTGACCTATAGTCTTTGCATCTTCGAAAATTCGAAGTGACCTCCTTCTTTGTTCTTTTTGAATTTTTTACTGCATTGTTAGTTTTGGGACATGCAGAAATATCTAAAGCATTATTTTTATTGCAAATCAAAGGTTCAATATCTATTTTCATTCCTTCCTTTGATTTTGGTTCCTCACCCATTAAATCTTCTTCACTAGGAATCCAATTTTCTTCACTAGGGGTGTAGGTCTCTTCACTTGGGGTTCAATTTTTTTCACTAGGGGTGTAAGCCTCGAAATAGGGATCTTCGAGATCTGATCTATGCATACTAAATTCGACCCTTTCTTTTCCTATATTTAGGGAAAATGTGCCATTTTTTACATCTATGATTGCTCCCGCAGTGGCAAGAAATGGTCTTCCTAGAATGACGGGAATATAATGGTCTTCCGCCATATCTAAGATAACAAAGCCGACAGGGATGATCAAGTTCCCTACTCGACAAGGCAAGTTTTCCATAATACCAACAGGGTATTGAACGGATCGGTCTACCAATTGGAGAGTTATGGTTGTGGGTTTGAGTTCCCCTATACCAAGTTTCTCGCTAACCGATAATGGCATTATACTAACGCTAGCTCCTAAGTCAAGGACAGCGTTATCTATGTTTATTCTGCCAACACAACAAGGAATGGTGAATGTACCCGGATCCTTTAATTTCGAAGGGTCTTTATTTTGCAAAACAGCGCTTACTTCCTCCGCCAACATAACATTCTTATTTTCTTCTAGCCTTTCTTTCTCAAAAATTAATTTTTTCAAAGGTTTAACGGCTAAAGGCATATCTTCATTTTTTCTAAAATATGGAATGTTGACATTAATGGCATCTAGGCTATCAAGGAATTCATCATAATCCTTGTCTTCCTTTTTAGGGGATTCTGTCCCCGAACTAGTCTCAATCATCGAAGGGATTGGACTATGATCAATATTTCTAGGGCCTTCATTTATCCTTTCTTGCTCATCCCTAGTCTTTACTATGTTGACTTGCTCATTTGGCCTTTGAGGTTGGCCGGAAAGACTCCCTTGTGGCCTATTCATTGGGATAGCCTGTTGAGCTTGCTGAGTTTCTAGCATCTTATTATGCGTTGCTAAGTTATCCAACCTAGCATTTAGAAGTTTAAAGCACTCCCTAAATTCATTATTGACCTTTTCTTGGGAATTTTTATTTTCCACTACGAAATCCATTATAAGGTCCAATTCAGATTTAGGGGGGAAGGTACTTGCATTGTTGTTGAAATTCTTAGGTGCAAATCCTGGGGGTTGTGTAGATGGTTGCGGGTTAAGAACGTTGTTATTCTTATAGGAAAAGTTGGGGTGATTCCTCCATTCGGGATTGTATGTATTAGAATACATCCCCCCCTTTTGTTCAAAAGAATTTACAAAGTTCACTTGATCGTTAGAAGTAACGTCAAGTAACTCGCAGTTATCCGTACTATGTGAGTTATACCCACATAGTTCACATAACAAATTTACACTAGCAATGGGATTGACATTAAGATTTTCAAATTTTTTCAAAAGCATGTCAACTTTAGAAGAGAGAAGAGTAACTGCATCAACATTATATTTATCGGGCGTACCTTGTTGTTGCTCCCTCTCACTTGACCATTGGTAATGGTTCAATGCAATGTTCTCGATAAGGTCGTATGCCTCATCGACTCCTTTGTTCATCAATGTTCCTCCCGCAGCGACATCAATGGTCTCTCTTGTTTTGAATATGAGACCGTTGTAGAAGGTGTGAACAATCAACCACTTTTCAAGCCCGTGGTGGGGGCACATTCTGAGAAGTTTCTTGAACCGCTCCCATGCATCATACAAAGTCTCACTATCTGTTTGACAGAAGTTAGTGATCTTTGTGCGTATCTGGGCAGTTTTGCTTGGTGGGAAAAATCGACCAAGGAATGCTTCTTGAAATTGGTCCCATGTCGTCAATGAATTTTGGGGGGACCGAATTCAACCATTATTTCGCCTTATCCTTAAGGGAGAAAGGAAAAAGGCGCATCTGAATCGCTTCTGGGGTAACATTCTGAATACGTGTGGTATCACAATATTCAAGGAATGTTTGGATGTGTAGATGGGGATCTTCAAAAGCGGTGCCGCTATATTGGTTATTCATAACCATATGTAGTAGTTGCGGCTTTATTTCAAAGTGTGCCACTCCGGCATTCGGCACAACAATAGGGGATCTAGTTCCCGGGGTTCTTGGATTTACAAAGTCCCGTAGGATCCTAGCCGGTGTTTGCGGTTCTCCTTCCATATGTTTCTTCAAAGTTTCTCTAAATCTTCTTAGTCTCTCGTGAAAGCTTCTTTCGGGTTCCGGATCAAAATTGTCAAAGTATGTCCGAGTCCGTTTCATACACTAAGAGAAAGATTAAACGCAACAATATATCGGAAGAGAAAGCAAAATAGTAAAAACAAAATAAAAACTAAAAATTATGTAGTAAAGACAAAAATAAAAGTAAACCGTTGTCCCCGGCAACGGTGTCAAAAACTTGTTCGGTCGAAACCTAACGGTTTATTTATATCCGCAAGCGCACGAGCTATTGTAATATAGCGGGTGCAAGTACGAGTCGATCCCACAGAGACAGGGTTTACTTTAGGGAATATTTTTGTCTTTAAAAATTATAGAAAAGATTGGGGAAAGATAAAGTTTATTTTTAGAAAATAGAAAGAACATAAACAGAAAATACTTTAATTAAATTCTTATAAAATGAAGCATTCTCGGGATTGGAAATCATACACATAATCTTGTTCATCAAATCGTCATTGTCTTAGAGATAAAGATTTTCATAAAAAGCAAGGATGATACGTTCGGCTTGCACTACTTCTCACGGTCAAGCAAGTAGTGTTGTATTCTTCACTAATTATGTCCTAACTGTTTGAGATTTCCGTTTATGGTGCACCCGCCCTGTCACAAACGGGCATTCCGGCTTATCTCTAGCTGACCATAATTAGTAAGAACCCTTTAAGAACGAGAGTCGACATATTTTCCATCAAAGGAACATCCCTAGGCCGTTGAACTACTTTCGTGATCAATGGAACCTAGTTTCTTTATATGATTCCGTCAATCGAGATTCTCCACTAGGTACTTCTCTCAATTGACTGAATCATACAATTTGGATGTCTCCAAAATGTAAGGCATTTAGAGAATAACATAAAGAAATTGCTTAGATGAAGATAGAAGACAAGACTTTTCATTTTTAGATGATGAACATGTATGTTTTTGAGTTTCCAACCCCAAGAATAAGGGGAATTTACTCACTAGCCATCTATAACATATAAGCAATTAAAATAAGAGATAGAGTAAGAAGAACTTATGATGAAAGTAGAAGGCAAATGCTGAAAATAATGCTTCACTTTATTGCTTTTCTCCAAAGTAACTCCAAGAACAAACTATGAACTTTGATCTTCAAATCTCTTTGAAAATTGTTATCACAAGTATTTGTGTTTTCTATACTATGAAGTATCAGTAATTTCTCTCTAAAATTCGGTATTTAAGACTGATTACAAGGGTCCTATTTATAATTTGGAGGAGACTCTTCAAGAAGGTGCCATCAAAAGGTGTCTTTACATCTGCAGTCACGATTATGCACGGCCGTGTCAAGGATTTTGCACGGCCGTGCACCCTTGGCGCCAAAATTGAATTTGAATTGGGAAGACTTGCACGGCCGCTCCGAAACTAGGCCGCACGGCCAGCTCCGAGGTTGGCACGGCCGGTGCCACTTTCTTGCTCGGCCACTCCATGGATTTGGGCCCAAAGATGGCCGGCCACGGCCTTTGGCGATGCACTACTGGGCCGTTCCAGACTTTCTCACTGCACCGCCGCTCCTCACGGGTTTCGCTTGTGTGTTCATTTTGCTTGGTGCTCCTCCATCCTTTTGGACCAAAGTGTCCAAGTATCCTTGTGATATAAAAAGATCCTAAAACCTGTCTTAAAATGCAAGAAATATACCAAAAGGCGTAAAATCCAAATAATATGAAAAAGTAACTAAAAAGCACTTAAAATGAAATGAGAAATGATGATTTATTCATGTAAAAACATATAAAATATAGGATAAATGACTATATAATAGTCACTTATCAGTCGAGATCATCTCCCTTGAGGACGAGGTGCCTCCCTCGACCTTAATATTGACACTACGGGCTCCTCTTATTTCTCATTCCTTCCCAGGCTCATCATGGATCGAGATGGCCATGAATGACGAGGAGAGGAATATTTGCACCTCGGCATACCAGCATATGACGAGGAAAGGAATGCTTGCATCTCGTCTCTCACTGCTCTTCAACTCTTAATCCCTTCCACGGCTCATCATGGACCAAGAGGCCATGTATGACAAGGAGAGGAATTTATGTACCTCGGCATACTAACATATGACGAGGAGAAGAATTCCTGCATTTCGATTTTCCGGCAGAGCAGTCTTTACAATTCTATTCCAACAAGGATTAAGCAGTTATAATCTAATCAAGATTGTACCATCTTATATCAATTCAAATCAAATAAGGACTCTCTAACAGATATAATCCTCCTAGGATTATACCTATCTCTTTACAGTCCAAGTTTAACATGGATTCTGTCAATCCATCACTATAAATACAAGCCATAATTTTCATATTCTGGTACGTTACTTTTATGATCCGAAACTCTGTCAAATTAGTTTCTCTCTCTACAAACCGTGAACTTACTCTCACGCCGGAGGGCATTCGCCGGTGAAGCCCCGGCTTAGTTTACGTGTTTTGTCTTATTTTCAGGCTAAGCAATCGTCGAAGCACAACCGATTGCTTGAATTTGGGCTGATTCGACCTTTTGACATCATCAATAAGCATTACGTGCAAGTTGCAACCCAGCGAACAATGCGTGTGAAACACCATAATCATCTGTCGCTCAATATCCAGAAAACGAAATGTGATACATATAACGAGACAAATGCACAACAACAAATCTGTTATTGCAGCCATTTCATATTTTGGATGGGTAAGTGTTGATGTGGTCGGGAAGTTTAAAGTGCCGTGTCCAAATTGTACCTGGGGTTATTATTAAAGTGAGTAGAAGTAATTTTTCTTCTTAAATTCAAAAACACTTGATCGTTAGGAAACGGAAGGAGTAATTTACCGCAATCACATTACTGTAGTGAATGGGCAAAATTAAAGTTAGTGATCGCGGGTCTCCTCAGTGCAAAGATGGTTGTTTCTATTACCTTGAGTTTCTTCTCTAATGAAAAGACCATAGAACCTTAAATTCCAAGCATTATTATTTTTCCATTGACTAGTCTCTCTAAGAGTTTGAATTAATGTTAATTGACTTAGCCATTTGTACCCATTGACGGGCAATTTGACCAAACCTTATCCATCGATTTATTTTCTTCCCATTGTGTGGTCTTGTGTGAACTTATTTTCTTCCCATTGTGTTGTGTGAACTTATTTGCACTGAATGTAGATAGTACGTCTGAAACATTAATCGATTTATGTTATTATAAAATGATATTCTTTGTAATAAAAGATGTAACTTATGTTTACATGGAATGTAACACACGTACTTCAATAAATCAATATACTCCCTCCGACCCAACAATTACTTCCACTTTTTTAAAAATCACGCAAATTAAGGAAATGGGAGGGAAGTAAAGATGTTGTGAGTGTAATTTGAAAATAGGAGAGAGAATGAGTGGAGGGAATAGTAAATTATAATAGTGTTGTGAGTATTAAAATAATGAGGAGAGAGAATGAGCGGAGGAAATAGTAAAAATTCCTTTGCCAAAAAAGGAAAGTGGAAGCTATTAGCGGGACACCCAAAATGACAAAAAGGGAAGCTCTTATTGGGACGGAGGGAGTATGTAATTAATATTAATATAAAACAAACTCATTTACTATAAAAGTTTGACTGTTGTACCGTCGAATTGTAATATCCTACTATACGATTATTTGCTATAAAATTGATTTGAAGTCATAATTTTCAAAATAATTCTCAACTTCAAAAACACTCGATCGTTAGGAAACGGAAGGGGTAATTTACCGCAAACACATTCTTGTAGTGAATTGACAAAATTAAAGTTAGTGATCGTGGGTCTCCATGGTGCAAAGATGGTTGTCTCTATCACCTTTAGTTTCTTCTCTAATGAAAAGACCATAGAACCTTAAATTCCAAGCATTATTATTTTTTCCATTGACTAGTCTCTCTGCGAGTTTGAATTAATGGTTAATTGACTAGCCATTTGTACGTGCACTGAGGGGCAAAAATTTGACCGACACCTATTCAACCCATGGGGTTGGAGAAGGTCATTTTGGGTCGTGGCACGTGAACGGCCCGTCGCCCGCTTGGCCTGTGCCTGTTTTGCCCGTGACCCGTTATCCGTTTAGCCCGCTTTGTATAAGAAACGACCTGTATCAAAGATGTCCGCACGGACCGATCTTTGGCCGCGGATCAGAAGATCCGTTTGGTCCGTAGCCCAATGAGGTCCGTACGGACTTGTATGTGTAAATGTCTAAAAATTAATAAAAAATAAAAATAAATAAAGGATAGTCCGTCTCTTTTTTTTTATATATACTTTAAATTGTTTAGTTTTTTTCTATACCTTTTTGTAAAAAAATATCAGTAATAAAAAAAGTCTAAAATAATATTTTTTAGTCCCTAAAAAATTAATAAAAAATAAAAATAAATAAAGGATAGTCTGTCTCTCTTTTCTTTTATATAATTTAAATTGTTTAGTTTTTTTTCTATCTTTTTTTATATACTTTTTCGTAAAAAATATCAGTTATAAAAAAAATCTAAAATATTACTCCCTCCGTCTCACTTCAAGTGAGCCACTTTCCTTTTTGGTCCGTCCCACTTCAAGTGAGCCATTCCATAAATGGAAATATGTGAACAGTGTTTCGGACATTTATACACTCATAATGTTTATATACTCCCTCCGTCCCAATCTAAATGTCTCAACTTTTCTTTTTGGGCGTCACATTTAAAATGTCTCAACCCAAAAAAGAAATTTTTTTTTACTATTCCACCCACTCATTCTCTCTCCTACTTTACTTTTACACTCACAACATTCTCTCTCCTAACTATTCCTCCCATTCATTCTCTCTCCTATTTAATTTTTCATACTCACAACATTTAAATTTTTTCTCTTTCTTACATCACTTTCCTTAACTCCGGCACTGAACCCATTTTGAGACATTTAGATTAGGACGGAGGGAGTATTTATAAAGACTCATTCATTATACCCTTATAATTTTAACATATTTACAAAAAAATAAATCATTAACTTACTATTCCTCCCACTCATTCTCTCTCCTATTAAATGTTTTTAACTTTTACATTCTCTCTCCTCTAATCTTCTATCCACTTTCAATTCTTTATTCATTTTTCTTAAGAAGCGTGCATTTATATCATGGCTCACTTGAAGTGGGACGGAGAGAGTATTTCCTAATCAATAAAAATTAATAAAAATTAAAATAAATAAAGGGTAGTCTGTCCCTCTTTTATTTTATATACTTTTATTTGTTTAATTTTTTTTATCATTTAATATATACCTATTTGTAAAAAAATATCAGTAAATAAGTCTAAAATATTATTTTCTAGTAAAAAAAAATTAATAAAAAGTAAAAATAAATAACGAAAAGTTCGTCTCTCTTTTCTTTTATATACTTTACATTGTTTAGTTTTTTTCTATCTTTTTTATATACCATTTTGTAAAAATTATAAGTAAAAAAATCTAAAATATTATTTTCTAGTCAATAAAAAATTAATAAAAATTCAAATAAATAAAGAATAGTCCGTCCCTCTTTTCTTTCATGTACTTTAATTTTTTAAGTTTTTTATATCTTTTTTTATACCTTTTTGTAAAAAATATCAGTAATAAAAAAAAGTCTAAAATATTATTTTTTAGTCAATAAAAAACTAATAAAAAATAAAAATAAGTAAAGGGTAGTCCATCCCTCTTTTATTTTATATATTTTCATTTGTTTAGTTTTTTTTTTGTTTTTTAATCTTTTTTATATACCTATTTGTAAAAAATATCAGTAATAAAAAAAGTCTAAAATATTATTTCCTAGACAATAAAAATTAATAAAAAATAAAATTAATAAAAGATATTCCGTCCCTCTTTTCTTTTATACTCCCTCCGTCCCAGAACAATCTTCACACTTTCCCTTTTGGGCGTCCCAAAACTTACTTCACACATTTAAAACTTACCTAAAATGGAAAGGAATCTTTACTATTTCCTCCACTCATTCTCTCTTCTACATTATTTTAATACTCACAACACCATTATAATTTACTATTCTCTCCACTCATTCTCTCTCCTATTTTATTTTCATACTCACAACACTTTCAATATAATACTCCCTCCTTAAAACATGTGCAAACAGTGAATGTGAACATTGTTCTGGGACGGAGGGAGTATACTTTAAATTGTTTAATTTTTTTCTATCTTTTTTTATATACCTATTAGTAAAAAATATCATTAATAAAAAAAGTCTAAAATATTATTTTCTTGGAGTTGGTCTTATAAAAAACTAGTTTTTTCTTAAGATAAGAAAAAACGTGTTTTCCAAAGCGCTGTTCAAAATAAACGGTGGCAATTTTGTAATTACTGGCAACCATGTTCAAACTAAACGGTGGCATTTTTGTAATTACTGGCAACCATGATAAATGCCCGTGTTAATATTACAAATGACCAGTGATTTCATACTGGCATTTTATAAACATGAAACTAGCACTTTTTACACGGGCACTTTTAAATACAGCGAATCGGCACTCTTCACACCGGCACTCTGTTACACTAACATTTGGCACTTTGTTACACTAATATTTTTGCCGGCTCTCAAAAATACAAGCACCGGCATTCAAAAATACATGGGTGGCATTTGAAAACACATTTACCGGCACTCAAAAATGCATATACCGGCACTTTCAAAAACACCGATAATTATTTTTGCCGATATTCAAAAACATGAACCGGCATTCAAAAACATGGACCGGCATTCAAAATTACAAGAAGCTGGCATTCAAAAAATACATTTGACACTCGCCACACACTTACCGCACTCTATTATACACTAACCGGCACTCCAAAATACATGGACCGGCACTCCAAAACACATACTGGCTGGCATCTAATTACCTACCCACCAATGCATCAAATTCTCAAACTGGTACTCAAATACTTATAAACTGGTATTCAACAACATATAATCTGATACATTTTATATGGAAAACTGGTACATTTTATACTCAAATCAAACTCTCTCTCTCTCTCTAATCGTTAATCTCGGTTGAACAGAGGAAGACGGCAATTGCAATTTTAACCCCTTCGTCCTTCTTCTTCCACGACGACGCACCATTGACGAGTCGAGATGTGGGTGTTTTGGAAGTAAGAAATTCGTCGAGATTGAATGAAATTGAAGACAGCCCGGTTGGGTAGCGATTGAGAGAGGTTTGGGTTAGGTTGAGAGAGAGAGAGCGATTGTTGTTGAGTTTGGCCGGAGAGGCTAGGTTGAGGAAGAAGGAGGTAGAACGGTGTTTCTGGGTGGAGAGGGAGATGGCGCGGTGATGGAGATTGAAGGGTGATTGGAGGTCGCCGGTTGATTGGGGATTGAGATTGGGTTTGATTTCCGGTGGAAGAGCTTGGTTAGGGAGGAGATTGGGGCCGGCAATGGTGGTTGGGCTTGGTCGGAGAAGAAGGTGGGGAGCTTGGCAATGGAATTACGCCTTTTGCGTATAGAGAGAGAGAGGAGAGAGAGAGGGCCGGGAAAACACGTTTTTTTGTTAACTTAAAAAAAACGCGTTTTCTACAAGTTTTTGGCATTTTCTTGTCAATAAAAAATTAATAAAAAGTAAAAATAAATAAAGGATAGTTCGTCCTTCTTTTATTTTATATACTTTAAATTTTTTATTTTTTTTCTATCTTTTTGTAAAAAATATCAGTAATAAAAAAGTCTAAAATATTATTTCCTAATCAATAAAAAATTAATAAAAAATAAAAATAAATAAGGATAGTCCGTCGCTCTTTTATTTTATATACTTTAAATTTTTTAGTTTTTTTTTTATCTTTTTTTATATACCTTTTTGTAAAAAATATCAGTAGTAAAAAGTCTAAAATATTATTTCCTAGTCAATAAAAATTAATAAAAAATAATAATAAATAAATGATAGTATGTCCCTCTTTTATTTTATATATTTTCATTTGTTTAGTTTTTTTTATAATCTTTTTATAAACCTATTTGTAAAAAATATCAATAATAAAAAAAGTTTAAAAGATTATTTTCTAGTCAATAAAAAATAAAAATAAATAAAGGATAGTCCGTCCCTCTTTTTATATATATATATTTAAATGGTATAGGTTTTTTCTATCTTTTTTATATACCTATTTGTTAAAAATATCATTATAAAAAAAGTCTAAAATATTATTTCCTAATCAATAAAAAATAAAAATAAATAAAGGGTAGTTTGTCCCTCTTTTCTTTCATATACTTTAAATTGTTTAATTCTTTCTATCTTTTTTTATATAACTTTTGTAAAAAATATCAGTAATAAAAAAAAGTCTAAAATATTATTTCCTAGTCATTAAGAATTAATAAAAAATAAAAATAAATAAAGGATAGCTCTTCCCTCTTTTATTTTATATACTTTAAATTGTTTAGTTTTTTCTATCTTTTTTATATACCTTTTTGTAAAAAATATCAGTAATAAAAAAAATCTAAAATATTATTTCCTATTCAATAAAAAATTAATAAAATATAAAAATAAATAAAGGATAGTCCGTCCCTCTTTTATTTTGTATACTTTCATTTGTTTAGTATTTGTTTTTATCTTTTTTTATATACCTATTTGTAAAAAATATCAGTAATAAAAAAAGTCTAAAATATTATTTCCTAATCAATAAAAATTAATAAAAAATAAAATTAATAAAGTATAGTCCGTCCCTCTTTTCTTTTATATACTTTAAATTGTTTAGTTTTTTTCTATCTTTTTTTATATACCTATTAGTAAAAAATATAATTAATAAAAAAAGTCTAAAATATTTTTTCTAGTCAATAAAAAATTAATAAAAAGTGAAAATAAATAAAGGATAGTCCGTCCCTCTTTTCTTTTATATACTTTAAATTGTTTAATTTTTTTCTATCTTGTTGTAAAAAATATCAGTAATAAAAAAAATCTAAAATATTATTTTCTACTCAATAAAAATTAATAAAAAATAAAAATAAATAAGAATAGCCCGTCCCTCTTTTATTTTATATGCTTTAAATTGTTTAGTTTTTTTTTATCTATTTTATATACCTTTTTGTAAAAATTATCAGTAATAAAAAATTCTAAAATATTATTTTCTAGTCAATAAAAAATTAATAAATAATAATAAATAAATGGTAGTACGTCTCTCTTTTATTTTATATACTTTCATTTGTTTAGATTTTTTTAATTATATTTTTTATATATCTATTTGTAAAAAATATCAGTAATAAAAAAAGTCTAAAATATTATTTTCTAGTCAATAAAAAATAAAAATAAATAAAGGATAATCCGTCCCTCTTTTTTTTATATATACTTTAAATTGTATAGTTTTTTCTATCTTTTTTTATATACCTATTTGTTAAAAATATCATTATAAAAAAAAGTCTAAAATATTATTTCCTAATCAATAAAAAATAAAAATAAATAAAGGATAGTCTGTCCCTCTTTTCTTTTATATACTTTAAATTGTTTAATTTTTTTCTATCTTTTTTATATAACTTTTATAAAAAAAATATCAGTAATAAAAAAGTCTAAAATATTATTTCCTAGTCATTAAGAATTAATAAAAAATAAAAATGAATAAAGGATAGTCCGTCCCTCTTTTCTTTTATATACTTTAAATTGTTTAGTTTTTTTCTATCTTTTTTTATATACCTTTTTGTAAAAAATATCAGTAATAAAAAAAGTCTAAAATATTATTTCCTAGTCAATAAAAAATAAAAATAAATAAAGGATAGTCCGTTCCTCTTTTATTTTGTATACTTTCATTTGTTTAGTATTTTTTTTATATTTTTATATACCTCTTTGTAAAAAATATTATTTATAAAAAAAGTCTTAAATATTCTTTCCTAGGCAATAAAAAATTTAAAAAATAAAATAAAAATAAAGGGTAGTCTGTCCCTCTTTTCTTTTTATATAATTTCATTTGTTTAGCGAAGATGAGCTTGAGAAGAAGGTAATGTCTCGTCTTTTGAGAATCATTTTGTGTCTTACTTTTTGTCATTGACTATTTCTTTGGGTACAGATTGTAGCTGCCACAGGCTTATTGGCAATTGAGGTTAAGCTGTGGAAGGATAAGGCTGAATCTTCGTTCAAAGCCAAGATGGAAGCAGAAGAAAACCTCAAGGTTGCTATGGACATGTTGAAGAAGAAGAACGAAGAGATCGAAGCAAAAGACAGTGAGTGGGTAGTTACGATGGCTGAGTCAGGCAGAAGGCACAGCAAGGAGATGGAGTCCTTCCGAAATGAGTTAATGGCAGAAGCTGTGAAACCTGTTTTTGAAGCTAGAATCGAAATGATCAAGGAATACCATGAAAAACATACTGAATGGGATTTAGAGGAGTAGTACGCATCTTTAAGGAAGATTGTAGGGGATGAGGTCGGCGAAGTCAATTCCAAGGTGCAGGATGCAGGAAAAGCGAAACAAGTTGGTGAGACGCAAGAGGAGAAGGTGGATGAAGGTACAGGTGAGGAATGACTTTAATTTCTCTTTGAAAAACAATGTTTGATTTCTGCTTAATTACTTTTAATTGAGGGGTGTCCTCAAAAACAATTTATGGCATGTTTAACTTTGATATTTTGTCGAGGGTTTTGTCCTCGCTTTAGATGATGGATTTTCTAGGTCGTAAGGTTTTATGCATGTCTTCTTGAACATGCTTTTGATATTGCCTCATGTCTTGTGATGACATGGTGGGCACTTTTTGGATGTTTGGTGAATAGGATCAAACTTTTGGTATTTTGGGTTGTAATAAATAGCTGGATTTCTTGGTGTAACATGTTGGTGTTACAACTTAAAAATCTTATGGGGGAGAAATGAATAGATGTTTCTCTATAACCCTTGTGTTCTTGTGGTAACATGCTGATGTTACAACATGTTGTTTCAACTTGGGTTCATAATTTTAATCAAGTGCAAGATGGTAATCAATATGTACTTGACACATTGGCCCTCCTACTACTTAACTAAAGCATGAAAAACGTGCGCCCGGGCGAAGGTGTGGATAACCTTTTTTGAAGGTGTGGATAACTTTAATCATCCTTAAGAAAGATGCAAAATCTTTGAGTCGTTGGAAAGGTAAGTACCTTTTTGTTTTGACGGTAAGCGTGATGGACCAAAAATTTTAATATTGCCATCACTCGAAATATCACCATGTTAATTTGTTTTAATTCACAGCCTGAATGCTTCACTACCTAAATCGGACATGCCGGTGAAGCTGATCGTAACGGATATTTTACAAAACAGAAAAAAAAACATGTTAGGAGTAAATGTTAAATTGGTTAACACTCTCCCAATGCTTAAGTTGACAAGAGTTAGAAAGATACAGATTAAATTGGAAAAACTTAGTGGAAATGGAATATAGCAAATCATACCTGACTCTTGGCGATGGGTAGCCAAGTCATCACGTACTTTGAAATACGCCTTTAATAAGGCTTCCATCTCGTTTTTAGACATTCTTATTATATTCAAGCTGCATGCCCCCTTTCCAACTTTTGCCCCAATCAGAAGGAATCCACCTATTTTCTTTCCTTCCGGTCAAGATGCTACTTGTGGCGCCCCCAAAAATGTGTGTGCCTGATATGTTTGATATGATTTGATTAGTGCTACTCATATCACCAAGATGCATCTTCTTTTCGGAAGCTCATCCTATAAGGACTCCAAGGTTAAGCGTGCTTGACCTGGGGAAATTCTAGGATGGGTGACCCACTGAGAAGTTTCTCAGTGAGCACGTAAGTGAGGACAACACGTGCTGGAAAGACTTGTGGTGGTTTGTGAGGATAGTCCGTCAAATCAGATAGCGTTCCGACCTGGTCTTCGGGCTCGGGGCGTTACAAATGGTATCAAAGCGGGACCCGGCCGGAAGTGTGGAGCAAAGTGCTGTGCGGAACAAAGTGCACACCGCGGAGTCGGTGGAAGTCACCTCTTGAATCCGTACGAGCCCCTCTTGGATCCACACTGCCCGGGGTTTCCAAGTAGGCCTTGCCGGGGACGGCAAGGATCCTAAGTGGGGGAGATTGTGGCGCCCCCAAAAATGTGTGTTCCTGATATGTTTGATATGATTTGATTAGTGCTACTCATATCACCAAAATGCATCTTCTTTTCGGAAGCTCATCCTATAAGGACTCCAAGGTTAAGCGTGCTTGACCTGGGGAAATTCTAGGATGGGTGACCCACTGGGAAGTTTCTCAGTGAGCACGTAAGTGAGGACAACACGTGCTGGAAAGACTTGTGGTGGTTTGTGAGGATAGTCCGTCAAATCAGATAGCGTTCCGACCTGGTCTTCGGGCTCGGGGCGTTACACTACTTCAGGTCGCAGCTTTTGCTTCATCTTTGCACGAAGATGTCATGACCAGCACGGGCACTTTGACCTTGGTGCGGCTGCCCTATTTTGAACGGCTTGGGGTTCTATCCTATGAGTTGGGGTTGTGTCGTCTTCAAGTCGGTCCGTGGGGTCATCATGTTGGCGTAGACCTGAATCCGATTTGCCCAATCATAGTTATAAATTCCGTCCCGTACCGGTCCGTCCCGGCCGGTACGTCCCATTCCAGTGAAAAAACGGTGCGGAACAGGTTGTATACCGTCCCAGTCTAAAAACCGCTCTGTACCGGACCGAACCGGCCGAACCGCCCCGAACCGGACCGAACCGGCCGAGATGGATATCCCGGCTGGGACGCAATTTTTTTTTAGAATGAAAAAAAATCAATTTTTTATGTCATTTTAACAATTGTACCAGAAATTCATGAAAAGAATGAAAAAAAATCAATTTTTTTTTCTCCAGAAATCCATGAAAATTGAAAATAATGAAAAAAAATCAATTTTTTTTTCATTTCTTTCTTAAAATTACTACTACTTGGTGTAAAAACGTGGTAATAGCTAACATTCTTATAATTTAATCATTAATGAGTTACTTTGTACCAGAAAAAGTGTTATGTTTTTGTTATGTTTTTGTTAACATATACTAGGGATATAATTAGTGAAAAAATACAGAAAAAGTGCGGTAAACCCGGTACGGTGCACCGGTGCATTCCGGTACCGGTACGTCCCGTTCCAATGGCAAAACCGGTGCGCTCACCGGGACGGTATTTATAACTATGTGCCCAATACGCTTAATTCCAACATCCACTTTCGGGCCTTCATATGGACGTTTTTCCGGGGCGAGGAGTGAACATGGTGACGTTGTACGTTCATCGTAAATGTCGATCCACATCAGTAGCCCTAATTCTGTCGTCATGATTGTCAACTTGGTGGCAATTTCGGTAGACATCTTGAATTTTTTAATCATCAAAAGACCATTGGCCCCACGGTGGGCGTCAAATTGTTTTGGCCAAATTTAGGCAATTTCCAAGTCCTTGAGAAGGATTGGGCACAATGGAATATGATAATTTAGATTCAAGATGTAGGTGCGAGAGATTTAACGAGAAAAGCCTTGAACAACTTGTTCGCCAGTATAAAACCTCGAAACAATGGAATATTATTAATATGATGGAGATGATCGATTCTTATCTGTATACATGAAGCATATATGACCCTAAAACGTGGTGTGTGTAGTTACATGTGTTGTGTATTTATATAAAAAAAACATCAAGATATCTCCCCCTACTTCGGATGTATTGGTGGAGCCTTTATTTTTTGGTTTTAACTGATCTTAAGTGTAGCTTGAAACGGCCGGATTTTTCTCCTGATTAATAGGTCTTATAACGGACCTATAATCTCGTGGTAACGGTCAGGTTGTTCTGTCAAGTTGATAGACCAAGATGTCCTGACAAGATGTTGATTTTTCCAGCCTCAACGCTTGTGCAAATACATACTAGTTTTTAGTTTTAGTTATTCTTTTCCGTGGTCTTGGTTATTTGACATATAATATAATTACATCCCATTATTTTTAAAGATCTTCACTTTGATTGAAGATCTGGGGCTACAAAGAAGCTCATTTTGACTGATAGCATGTCCATGGTTTTTAGAGTTATGTGATTAAAAAATTCACTCAATTTTTTCAATTAATATGCTTATTTTAACATGCTAATATTGCTAGGCATCCTTTCTCTATTATGTTATCTTCTCTTTTCGCTTTCAGTTTTCTATCAATTTAGAGAGAATGTGATTGCTGCCAAATTGAATTGCTTCATGAAGTTATGGCTCATACATTAAGTAAAATGAATTAGTCCAATTGACATCTCTTGCAAGGATATGCCTATTACATTTTGAGGATTTGCTTAATTCATAATGTATGTTGGCTTGCCAGGTGAAAAGGCATTATAAGTTTTCCTCCTATATGTTGGCAGGGGATCAACCTGGAAGGATATCTTTTAATCCAAGCACAATTTTAAGCTTTCTTTGTCATTGAAGCTGGTTCTAACGTAAGTAACAGATGAATCTGAGTTTTCTTTCCTCCATTTCATTGTTACACATGCATCTAGAAAGACATTGGTTGGAACTTGGCGTATCTGCTTTTCTAGGTAGCCAGAATTACTTCTTAGTTGGTTGGCTGCTTTTTCATCTATGATTCTATAATGTTGAAAGTGGATTTGGAGCATAATGTAAGTTGGTGTAAGAAATTGATGTGGGTCCCTAAGTGTCTCCTCACTATATGAATGACGGAAAAAATTTCAAATTTACTCTTGATAAGATTAAATTTGAAAATAAAAATTGGTCATTCGTTTTGGGTTATAGGTAGTAGAATTTCATGATACTTTGTTTTAACCTTGTGTTGTTTTAACCTTGTGTCTCTGAAGAACATAAAGTCATTCAACTTTAGACATCTAAATCTCCAACATATAGAATTACTAGTATATAGAATTACTAGTACATGCTCGTGTCCAAGGCCACGGGATTTTGTTTTTTTTTTAAATTTTTTTTTTAATTTTTTTTTAAGGGCAAAATGGGAAAGAAACAAATATATGAGGGCAAAATGGAAAATTCATCGCATAACACTGTTCATACAACTGTAGCTCCCCTTCCCCCATTTATACTATAGATACCCTCAAGTCTGGTAGATGTGGACAAATATATAGGCTTAATTATGACCATCATTCATGGACTTTTGAGTAGTGCACATATGGTGGTCATAGTTGACCCATGTTCTTGGTGGGCCACTTAGTACACCATATGTTTGCAGACTGAGCTTATGGGCCTGGAGGCTGGACTCAAACATGACCCATAATCATCTGTAGGGCTATGAATTTGGATCAAGATGCCTATTGGACCAGTTTGTAACAGATTGAGCTTTCGGGCCTGGACTGTTAGGTCGTTATTTGTAATACCTATGTTTTTGGGTGGGAGATGGGCCTAGATTTTTTTTATTTATTTTTTTTGATAATACGAATGTATTCTGAGCATTAAATTTAGGTTAGTTATATTTTTTCATTGAAAATTCAAAACTTGCTATTGATACACCATTATAAATACTATTTATAATAATTTTAAGATTTTTATCTGGATAATTAAATTAATTTAAAATTATTGCTCAAAGTATATTCGTATTGACAACAAAAAAAAGGTAATAAGATCATTTCGGGATGGAGGGAGTACAATTTTATGACATCCTTAATTCAGAAGATTTTCATAAGCTTCTGTAATCTAATTTATTTCACTGTGTTGCTTGTTATGTTATGTATCTAATGAGGTGGATAGATGTGGTCATTCAGGGTTTGTAGAAGTTAGAACTGCAATTGGAGACTTAGAAACTTATTACAAATTGTAACCAATATATACACACGAAGTGTTGCACTAGAAATTATAGTTTTGGGGTTGGGATGAACTATTATTATTTATTATGTTACCTACCACTAACTAATGGTTACTGCATTCTGGGGAAACATGTAAATCAAGCGAGATTCTGATATATATATATATATATATATATATATATATATATATATATATATATATATATATATATATATATATATATATATATATATATATATATAGGAAGCTATTCAAATGAGAATCAAATTTATATGAGAACCATGAGAACTAAATCCAACCATTGGATTAAAAACACATCAATGCTCCAGATTAAAAAAAATAGAGGCGGTGGCATTTTCGTAATTATTGTGAACTAAATCCCCCTCAAATTTCAAAATAAAATATCTCAATATCTATAAGTCGAAAAAAAAATTCGAAAACACTGATTTTTTTGTCTTGACGAGACAATTCAAACTAGATACCTGAAGACAGGATTTTGAAAAAATAATATTAAACAACGTCTAATTTTATTACTGAATTCTGGGCCATTCGAACTGGACTCTCGTTGGCTTTGTCCCTTGACAGTGCTAATATTCATCTTGATACAGACTTACTAGTTGCTTTCAATGTAATCTGCAGGGGACACATGTCATCAGCAGGTTTATAAACATTATTAACTGGCTGCAAGTTACTTATGGCATCGTTTCATCATATTTGGGGCTCATATGCATACATGAAAGGCTATGTCATAGCATATCTTTTGGCCAAGTATGCTTTGAACTCCACTTGCGTGAATGAAACCTTTGTATCTCCGCCTTTGTTTTCAATTCCGTTGTTATGTGATGATTCTCTGGATGCAGGTAGTACTAGAACGTTATGTAATTATGTTGGTGCTGCTACATGTATTAAGTAAATTAACTAGTGTAAACTAGTTAGCTAATTAACTAGTGTACACTAGTTTAACTTGTGTTTACTAAGACAACACAGCTAGTGTTCACTAAGATAATACAGCTAGTGTTCACTAAGAAAATACTGCTAGTGTTCACTAGCTAGTGTTCACTAAGACAATACAGCTAGTGTTCACTAATTAATTAGTGTTCACTAAGACAATACAATTAGTGTTCACTAAGACAACATAGCTAGTGTTCACTAAGACAACATAACTAGTTAACTTACAGCTAGTGTTCACTTACAGCTAGTGTTCACTAATTAATTAGTGTTCACTAAGACAACATAGCTAGTGTTCACTTACAGCTAGTGTTCACTTACAGCTAGTGTTCACTAATTAATTAGTGTTCACTAAGACAATACAGCTAGTGTTCACTAATTAATTAGTGAACACTAGCTTTAAGTGTTCACTAAGACAATACAACTAGTGTTCACTAATTAATTAGTGAACAATACAGCTAGTGTTCACTAATTAATTAGTGTTCACTAAGACAATACAACTAGTGTTCACTAAGACAACATAGCTAGTGTTCACTAAGACAACATTTAGTGTTCACTAAGACAACATAGCTAGTGTTCACTAAAGACAACATAACTAGTTAACTTACGGCTAGTGTTCACGGCTAGTGTTCACTAATTAATTAGTGTTCACTAAGACAACATAGCTAGTGTTCACTTACGGCTAGTGTTCACTTACGGTAGTGTTCACTAATTAATTAGTGTTCACTAAGACAATACAACTAGTGTTCACTAAGACAACATAGCTAGTGTTAACATAGCTAGTGTTCACTAAGACAACATAGCTAGTGTTCACTTACGGCTAGTGTTCACTAATTAATTAGTGTTCACTAAGACAATACAACTAGTGTTCACTAAGACAATACGGTAGTGTTCACTAATACAACACATCTAGTGTTCACTAATACAACACAGCTAGTGTTCACTAAGCATAGTGTTCGCTGAACACGGTGTTTTAAAAATTAGACGTTATTCAATATTATTTTTTCAAAATCCTATCTTCGGGGATCTAGTTTGAATCGTCTCGTCAAGACAAAAAAATCGGTGTTTTCGATTTTTTTGACTTATAGATATTGAGATATTTTATTTTGAAATTTGAGGGGATTTAGTTCACAATAATTACGAAAATGCCACCCTCTATCTTTTTTTTAATCTGGGATTGATGTGTTTTTTAATCCAATTCATTGTTAGTGGTTCTTATGATTCTCATATAAATGTGGTTACTCATTATAATAGGGCCATATATATATATATATATATATATATATATATATATATATATATATATATATATATATATATATATATATATATATATATACAGATTACAATCTTTAATCTAGTGCACAAATTCTTGGCAAAGAATTTCTGTCTTTGCAAATCCTAAATTTAGAAATACAGATGAGCGAGAGAACTACAAACATGGTTGGGGGTAGGTTCCATTTATATGCCTACTCCTAACCTTGCAGGGTTTCAACCCTGGGCCAAAATCTGCCGCTGAATAGGCCTTTTCCGGTATAGGGCGCAATCGCCCCATTGTAGGGCGCAATTTGCCCCACCCCCAAAACAGGCACCCGCGCTATCGCCCCAATAAGGGCGTGATCGCTCGGTTTGAGTAGAAACTTGGAGCGGTCGCTCGCTCTTCACCGCACGGTCGCTCCCCTCGGCTGTGTCAGGAATTTCGAATTTGCTTGTTTAATCTCCTAATTTAGGCGTGCCCAACTTAGATGGCACCAAACCCAACAAATCTCCACTTTGACATCTAACCTCCAGATCATAATCGGAACTCCCCCTCTGCCTCAGATGCTATCTAATAGCTGCGAACATTTAGCAAGTCCAAACAATGTTGAAACTTGCTATTTGGAACGGACTTCGTGAACATGTCAGCAGGATTGTCCGTAGTACCCACTTTCTTCACCTTTATCTATTTCTCACTTCTCAGAAAATGATACCTCACATCTATATGCTTGGTCCTCTCATGATTAACTTGATCCTTGGCCAAACATATTGCACTCAAATTGTCACAAAATATTATAGCCTGATCCTGATGTAACCCAATGTCACTGATCAAACCCTTTAGCCATATCCCCTCTTTAGCAACTTCTGTCAGTGCCATGTACTAAGCCTCCATAGTAGACAATGTCACCATAAATTGTAGAGTAGCCATTCAACTGACAACTGACCCACCAAGAGTGAACACATACCCGGTCATAGATCTACTCGTGTCAACATCAACAGAGTAGTCCGAATCACAATAACCCTCAACTGCAGATTCTGTACCACCTCCATAAATGAGCCCAACATCTGACGTACCTATAAGATACTTGAAGATCCTCTTCATTGCTTGCCAATATTCCTTACCAGGATTATTCATGAACCTACTAACAACACTAACAGCATGAGCAAGATCCGGTCTAGTGCAAACCATATCATACATCAAACAACCAATTGCACTAGCGTAGGGTACTCGAGCCATGTACTCTTTCTCCTCATCCGACTTGGGTGCAAAGGCAACCGACAGACGTGCATTCCATGCACTTGGAGAATCTAAAGGCTTTGCTGTATGCATGCCAAACCTCTCTAAAACATTCTCGATGTAACCTTTTTGGGATAAGAATAGTTTTCGTTGGCTTCTATCCCTATAGATTTCCATACCCAGAATTTTCTTTGCCGCACCCAAATCCTTCATATCGAACTCTGCAGACAGTAGACCCTTCAACTTCTGAATATCCGACTTCTTGACAGCTGCTAGCAACATATCGTCAACATAAAGAACCAGATAGATGATCGAACCATCCACTAACTTATTATGATACAGATAACGGTCATATGCGCTCCTCGTGTAACCAATCTCTGTCATATAGCTGTCAAATCGCTTGTACCACTGCCTAGGCGATTGCTTGAGCCCATACAAGGACTTCTTCAATTTACACACGTAGTATTTTTTTCCCGGAACCTGAAACCCATCTGGTTGTGTCATATAAACCCATCTGGTTCTCTCAATAAGGCTTTTATCTTAATTTGCCAAATAGAAAAACTATTCTTCCCATTAAACTTGTCGATCGATGATTCAATTCCTGATCTCATCTTTTTCTGCAGCGGAAGAACCCTATACCTTCCTCAACCTGACCGGCTCTGATAACAGTTTATTAGAACAGAGTCTATGTAGAAGACAGAAAACGTGCAACAATCACACAACACACAGATATACTTAGTTCACCTACTTGACTACGTACACGGGCAAAGGGAGAGAATATTATTACATTCTGGAAATCAACAGATTACAATCTCTATTCTAGTGCACGAATTCTTGGCAAAGAATTCTTGTATGTGTAAACTCTAGACCTAGAAATACAGATGAGCAACAGAACTACAGACATGGTTGGGGGTAGGCTCTCTTTATATGCTTACTCCTAACCCTGCATGGCTTTCAACCCTGGGCCAAAATCTGACGCTGAACAGGCCTTTTCTGGTATAGGGCGGGATCGCCCCATTATAAGGTGTGATCGCCCCAATAAGGGCGCGGTGGCTCGATTTGGACAGAAATTTGGCGCGATCGCGCGCTCTTCACCGCGCAGTTGCTCCACTCAGCTGTGTCAGGAATTACGAATTTGCTTGTTTAATATATAAATATATATATATATATATATATATATTGAAATTGTCAATGGCTTAGAAAAGTGAGACGAAACATAAGTGTTGTTATTGGTATTGACAACACTAAGAACAACACAACTCACACCAATTCAAAAATAGAATAATTAAGATAATGAAATAGCAGCGAAAATAAAAGAAACACAAGAGAATAGATTTTTATCAAGTTATATAAATATATAACTTGATTGGTGTCAGGAGGGCAAGACCTTTCTTAAAAATAAGCTTTAGGTACAAGGTCCAAAGTTTCCTAATGATTTACAATCACTAGCAAGGGGAACAACTATTCTAGAACACTCTCTTTATAATCACAACCTATCTAACACTCATAAACACACGAAATATAAAGATATATGTGAAAACACACTGGTGTTGGACAGAGTGTTGCTAACACTTGAGGCAACACTGAAGAGGCGTGTTCTTTCTTGTGCAGTTTTCAACTTCTGAATTGGGTAATTGTTTCTGTCGATGGTTTGCACTATTTATAGGCTCCTAGGACTTGGAGCCTACTCAATCAGTCTAGAAAATCAACCATGTGTTGTTTCCTTCATTGTAGCTCCTCCTTCTTGTTTGTTGAAGACTTGATCTTTTTATGCTTTTACCACTTGTACCACCAAGCTTTACTTCCCTTGTACACCTTATATTCAGCTCCCCCTAGTAGATAATATCCCAACAATATTTACTTGATCTTCACCATTTACACATAAATATAGATTTAATGTGTAACTTAGCTCCTCATTCGAAAATCACGCCTAGGCCATTTCCTTTGACCTGTTCAACCACAAACTGAACAGTCTAATAACAAATATGTACTTATGAATTATCACTTTGTAATTTATGAAAAAATATGTGTTAACTATTCATAATTTGAATTGCCAACACGGTGGCAACACCAATGGCAACACATGAGGCAACAACAGTGGCAACACATGGTGTAACACTTACACATATATATATATATATATATATATATATATATATATATATATATATATATATATATATATATATATATATATTTATGTATACATATTTTTCAGAATCTTGCTTTCATGTCATTTTTGATAACTAAATGAGCTAAACTTTTAGATAGATGATTTAATGCAATTTGACATGGCATTGCATAATGTGATTAGGGTGAAACCCTTCTCTACTCTAATTATTCATGTCTTTAGAAGTTAATATACTTTGTTGTTTCCGTAAATGCTTGCTACCACTAACCTGACAAGTGATAATCCCTTCATAGAAATCAAGCTCATTTTATGGGGAAAAAAAAAATTGTAGAGAAGGCTCATGTGTTTTTTTGTTAGTTATTTGAGATATAGTGCCTGAAGAGTGGGAGCTCTTGCAGTGAAGACTGATATTGCAGTTCACTTGACACCTTAAGAAGTGCCCGTTTCTTTAAATCTTACAAACTAACTGAATAGAATAAATGAAACTAATGAAATAAAGGGTTACAGTTATATATCTCGGAATTGCTATTCTAAAAAATTATGGAAAGGGAAATACTCCCTCCGTCCCGCCGATCTTAAGAAAATCGGTCAACCCAATTGTACTTTGACCGATGATTAAAATAAAAAATAATTCTCCTAATAAAAAAATAAAAAATTTCATTCAAAATATTATCAAGACGTGATAAAATAATAAGTTTTAAATTTTCATTAGAATAATTATCTTTTATTTAAATCATCGATCAAAGTACAATTGGATTGATCGGTTTTCTTAAGATCGGCGGAACGGAGGAAGTATATCACTAAAATGTTTAAATAGTCATTTGAGCCCATATAGCCATGCCCCATTACTCAAGCATTTAAAGATTCATGCTTTAGCATAGTTGGACATCTGAGGCGAATTTAGATCATTAGAGCCAGTGGTGAAGCCACAGGCCCACAGCAACACATGGTGGTCAATCTACCCCGTATTTTAGAGTAATTTACAGTTGTGTCGTTTTTATCACCTTCAAGTTTAAGAATATAACATTTTTACCACTAAAAATGATAATTTCATCATTTTGACCCCATTTAGTTTAGGAAAAAAAAATATCTAATTTTGACCCCTTCTACAAAATTCATAGCTTCGCCAATGATTTAGAGCCAGGGTCGGTCCTGTCATTTTAGGGGCCCTGTTCGAAAGTAAAACTTAGGCCCTAAATATAACTACAAAAATAATAGTGTATATATTTGCTCGTCATTTTTTTTTATCGTGTTTCATGACCAGATTTATATTTTCTAATTTTAGAACCAGTAATTGAAAATTTTAAGTATGAAAATATTAAAGAGTATGGTGGTGTGGCTGCCAAAAGTTATGAAAGATGATTATAATTGTGTCACTGCAATCGTCTCCGAAATTCTGCTCGTAATATCACGGTTATTGCAGTGGCCATTGAAATGTCAAAAGTTGAAATCTTAGAAGACAATGTGAGCACACCAATCGAAAGTTAGATGAAAAATGGGCAAAGAGTTTGGCTAATTAAATTTTAGTAGTTTAGAAAGAAAAAAACGTTGAAATGAGAAAGGTGAGGGATGCGTTATGGAGAATAATGGAAGAAAGATGACTAAACGTACGGAGTTGTTGATATAAATAATTTAAAACAAATTAGGTTTTGATTTTTTTTTTTAAGAAAAATATTATTTAGGTTTATTGAAAAAATAAAATTGTAGATTCCAAATACAACCTTATTACCCAATTGAATTGAAGTTGCATATACAACATACAATACTACTCCTCCGTTCCAAAATGAATGTAATTTTTTTCAAATTTACTCTTAATCAAAAATATTTTTTTTCTTTTTACACTTATTTTGAAACGAAAGTAGTAATATAATTCAAAAAATTTGAGACCCCTTCAAAATTTGAGGCCCGAAGCGACCGCTCATCCCGCACACCCTAATAGCCGGCCCTGTTTAGAGCCTACCTGCTAAGAAGGCAAGAACTGGTGGTGGGACATCCTCATACACTTGAAATGGAAGTTTTAGAAAAGTCCCGGTCGTTTCTGCTACTGTCTTAAACTGCATGTGATGCATTATCTTCCACTTACTTCTTAGGATATATACAGTGTTGTTGCAGGGTATCTCTCTTTGATTTGGCTTGGGTGGGACTAGTGGCGAGTAAACTTTATTATCTTCAGCTTCACAGGGTCATGGACAAGATTACTACAATTCAATCCAGGTGGGGACCATGACTTTTTCTTGGACCATGCCAAATTTCTTTATCATATCTCTTAAACGTGAATGAAGCTAGCTTTAAATCTCTCTCTCTCTCTCTCTCTCTCTCTCTCTCTCTCTCTCTCTCTCTCTCTCTCTCTCTCTCTGTATGTGTTTATTGTTTTGCTCTTTGTTTGATTATTGCTTCAATCATTGTTGGGCCTACATTTTTTCAACATGTATTACAATTTACACCTAACAACTTGGTACTAACAACTTGAGTTGTTCTATTTACAACTTGATTTTCTGCAGGTTGGGATACAGTTGCGTTATTCCTATTTTGTAGGGAACGTGCCGAAGGAAGCAAAAACTAAGTCAAAGACGTTTTCCCAGCAACGGATCTTATCTTCTCCCTCAAACAGCAAATGGCGGAAAGATCTCTATTAGATCAACCATAATCCCGAGTTTTTAGGCCCATTTTCTCTTTTTTAATTAGTCTTATCCGAGGTATAAAAGGGGGATACACACTGTATTTTCACACACAGGATTCACTAGCTTAAGCTCCCTTTTTCATACGCTCTTAGCACTGTATTCATCAAAAAAACACTTAGTAAACTTTCGGTCAAGGAAGGAGCCAAATCCTCCCGGGGTTTTATGCCGGCGAACAAGTTGTTCAAGGGCTTTCCCTAGTCAACAAACACCTTGTGTCCGTTTCTATTCAACTTGATAGTCATTGTACCTAGATTCATATCACTTTAGTCACTTTTCCCATCATCTAAATATAATTGTTGAAATTTGACCAAAACAATTTGACGCCGTCTGTGGGAAACTTTGATTATTCAAGTAGAAATGGCTAATCCATCGTCCGGCAGTCAAGCTAAGAGGAGCCGTCCGCTTCCTGTTTCCAGTGCCCAAGGCAATCCTCCTCCAAGTGCAGAGGCTGTCAATTTGGAGATAATGTCCAACATGGCGGACATGTTGAGGAAGATAGGCGATCGGTTGGATGGTCAGGAGCATACGAACACCATGATATTCAATGCCATTGATAACCTGCGTAAAGGGAAGCAAGTTGAAACTCAAGTCTCTACTCCATTTTCACCTTTACTTCATAGATCTTTGTTTGGTGCAGGTACAGGACCAAGCCATGTTGGGGATATTCCTATGACTAATACCTTGCCGGCAGAGAGCACGATCGTGGCGTCCATCCCAATCGAACAACCAAGATTCGGTGACCAACTAGCCTTGACTGTATTTGTCATCTTGCTACACCTATGTTACACCCCCAATGGGGCAAGCAGGGAGTTTCTTTAATGCTTTTGATACTTCTGCATCTCAGTTTAATACCAATCCTCTTTTTGCAGAGAGTCAACTTGTTAAGGAAATGCAGACTATCAAGGATTTGCTTTGAAGCATACCCGGAGTCAACATGCCGTACCACCAAGTTTCTCCAACATGCTATAATGAATCTCGCTTCGTCCCAGCAATAGCAAGTGTGGAGATCCCAAAGAAATTCTCGAGTCCCTCACATGAAGAAGTATGATGGAAGCACCGCCCGCGAGAACATGTATTCTTTGTATCGGGAATCAATGAATATCATAAGTATCCCCCATGTTTAAAGAAGCGTGTTTTGCGGGGGCTTTGGCTCTACTTTGTCGGGACCGGCCTTAAAATGGCTAACTGGGCTCCTACTAAACTCTATTTCATCTTATGCTCAACTTGTTAATATGTTCATTAACCAATTTTCGTGCGATAGGGCATTTGACAAGTTGACTAGTGATCTCTATAGAATTGTGCAACAGCGTAACGAAAATCTTAAAGAGTATTTGCACAGGTTCAACAAGGAGGCAGTGACTATACCCAACTTGGACGTGTCCACCGCTACGGAAGCATTCCGTATAGGCTTGAAGAAGAGCTCATTGTTCTACAACGAGTTGGTGATGACCCTGCGAAACAACTTGAAGAAATCGAACCGGGGCCTTGCCTTACATCAGATTGGAGGAAGATAGCTTGGCGATGGGGAAGTCGGCTGGGAGGACTCCTATTCCTCTATTTGAGCCTTAGACGAGAAAATCGGATTCCCATCACTATAAGTCCAACGGGGCAAACCCCTGTTAAATACGAATCTTCTAGAATTCATGTTATAGATGATGATCAAGAGGAAGATGATAATGATTATCCAAAAATTTACGAATCTTTGCTTTTACGTGGATATTGCGGGAATCTTGTGCGCCATGGGAAATCTTGGGGATAAAGCAAGGTGGCCCAAGAAGAACGACCGGTCTACAACTTGGAAGGACAAGTCCAAGTGGTGCGCATTTCATGAGGATTTTGGGCATACTACCGAGAATTGTTTTGCCTTAAGGAAAGAAATCGCTCACTTATTGTCGAGGGTCTCCTTAAGGATTTCTTTGGGCAAGAAGAGGGTCGAAGCGAGTCTAAAGAGCCTCGATTCGGGGAGTAGTCCAGACTCCGAGAAAGTTGCACCGCCTCCGGCTACAAAGGTGGTAAATGTCATTTCGGTGGATCTCATATTTGTGGAACAACTTACTCTGCTGACAGCGTCATGCCAAAAGTTCTAAGGAGGATCACTCGAGAATTGCCTTCAAGATGTCGGGACTTCACGAGATGGTCATGTTATTTCCTTTGAAGACGAAGATAAGGACAACACGTTAGATCCTCATCATGATGGTCTAGTTGTCCAGGTGCAAATTGCCAACTGTGTGGTCAAGAGAATCCTTATTGATGGCGGGAGCTCAGTTAACATAATTTTCACTCATGCTCTTGAAGATATGGGTATTACTTTGTCTGAAGTTGTGAAGAATTCATCCGTGCTGGTAGGGTTCAGTGGGGAGATAAAGCAAACGATCGGGAGATCAAGTTGCCCATCTATTTGGAGGGTATGAATGCTATGGAAAGATTCTGCGTGATCGAATGCTCTTCCTCGTACAATGTCATTTTGGGAAGACCTTGGATACATAACATGAAGGCCGTTCCGTCAACTTATCACCAGTGCGTCAAGTTTCCAACACCTTGGGGTGTAGCCAAGTTGAAGGGAAACCAACAAGTCTCCAAAGAATGCTACAAGGTCAACATGAAAGCAAGTTCAGCCCCTCGGCAAGCATAGCAATTAAAGAAGAAGGCCCGGGATGTTCTCGAAGCGGTGGAGCATGAGACGAAGAGCGTTCCTGTTGATGCATCGAATCCTGAGGCCCAAGTGCAAGTGGGGACAGACCTCCCATCCGAAGTTGAGGAGGAACTGATCGAATTCTTAAAAAGCCAGAAATGTTGTTTTGCATGGAAACACGAGGACATGACGGGGATAAGTAAGGACATCATTACTCACAAGTTGAACATAGATCCCACCATCCGTCCTGTTCATCAGAAGAGAAGGAAGTTCGCTCAGGAGAGGAACCAGATCATAAAAGACGAAGTTGAGAGGCTTTTGAAGTCCAAGATGATCAGGGAAGTTCAGTACCCAAGGTGGTTAGCTAATGTTGTGGTGGTAGAGAAAAGAAATGGCAAGTGGCGAGTGTGTGTGGACTTTACAGACTTGAACAAAGCCTGTCCAAAAGACCCATTCCCTCTTCCTCATATCGATTCTCTAGTTGATGAGACAGCTGGCCACGACATCTTGACGTTCATGGATGCGTCTTCAGGGTATCAACAGATTCAAATGGAGCCTTCAGACCAAGAAGATACGGCGTTCATGACTCCGGAAGGTATATATTGTTATATTTCTATGCCATTTGGTCTTAAAAATGCAGGGGCAACCTATCAAAGGTTGGTGAACAAGATGTTCAAAGATCAACTTGGCAAGACAATGGAGGTTTACATAGATGACATGGTGGTAAAATCCAAGCATATGGAGGATCATGTTGAGCATCTCGCTGAGGCGTTCAACATCTTGAAAGCTTTCAACATGAAGCTCAATCCAGCAAAGTGCAACTTTGGTGTTAGGGCAGGTAAATTCTTGGGATATATGGTGACCAAAAGAGGGATTGAAGCCAGTCCCGAGCAGATCAAGGCTATTCTCAACCTGGAATCCCCCAAGAACATCAAAGACGTCCAAAGGTTAACAGGTAGAGTAGTTGCTTTGAATAGGTTCATATCTAAATCATCTGATAAGTGCAGGTTATTCTATGAAGTGCTAAGAAAGAACAAACTCTTTCAATGGACTGACCAACATGAGGTAGCTTTTAAGCAACTTAAAGAATACTTGGTGACATCACCCCTACTTGCCAAACCAGAGCATGGTGAGCACCTTTATCTATACTTGGCTGTATACGAAAATCTTTGTTAGTGCAGTATTGGTGAAGGAAATCCAAGGTGAACAGCATCCTGTATACTATGTAAGTAAGTCTCTATTGGACGCTGAAACAAGGTATTCTCATCTTGAAAAACTAATATTAGCCTTAACTACTGCTGCCACAAAATTGCGTCATTATTTTGAAACACATGCTATAACTGTTAGAACTAATTATCCTGTAAGGAATGTGTTGAGAACTCCAGAGATGTCGGGCAGATTGGCCAAATGGTCGGTCAAGTTGAGCACTTATGATATTTCGTATGAGCCAAGAACAACCATCAAATCTCAGGCCCTAGCCGACTTCGTAGCCGACTTCAGTCCCAGTTTACAACCCGAGGTGGAACTGGAAGTACAACAACTCGAAGGTAAAAATATTCCCAGATTTTGGACACTGTTTACAGATGGAGCTTCGAATTCCAAAGGAACTGGCTTGGGAATAGTCCTGAAATCCCCTCAAGGTGATATCATACCTCAAGATGTATCTTTTGAATTCAGTGCAACTAATAATGAAGCTGAGTATGAAGCTTTAATCATGGGTTTAACTACAGCTTTAAGTTTAAATGTTACACATATAAATGTATTTGTTGACTCACAATTGCTAGATAACCATTTTAGTGGCAGTTATATGGCGAAGCATTCCAAGATGACTCTATATCTCCAACATGTTAAGGCTTTAGCCTCGAAATTCCTATCATTCTCTTTGGAACAAGTCCCTAGAGAAGAGAACACAGAAGCAGACGCCTTGGCCAACTTGGGTTCAACTTGCAAATCAATGTTGCATACTAATATCCCCATCATTTATGTTAAGTACCCGGTAATAGACCAAGTTGAAGAAACTCAAGTTGTTACTCAACCTACTGGGGCACAAGATGCTAAACCTTCTTGGACCCAACCTGTGATTGAGTTCCTTCAACTTGGAACTATTCCACCGGATGTTAAGAATGTTAGATCTTTTAAGATTCGTACTTCAACTTTCGTTTTGATAGATGATGTGCTATTCAAGAAGTCTTTTGCAGGACATTATTTGAGATGCGTCGATAACGAACAAGTTGAACTAGTGCTCAAAGAAATCCACGAAGGAATTTGTGGGAACCACTCTGGTGGGAAAGCACTGGCGTCAAAGGCCCTCAAGATAGGATACTATTGGCCAACCATGCGTCGAGATGCTATGAACTATGTACAAAAGTGTGATGCCTGCCAAAGACACAGCAACATCTTGCATCAACCTGCCGAGCCTCTACATTCTATAGTCTCATCTTGGCCTTTCATGCAGTGGGGCATGGACATTGTAGGCAAGTTGCCTAAGGCTCCTGGAGGCAAAGTGTTCATGTTGGCATTAACCGATTACTTCTCAAAGTGGATCGAAGCAGAAGCTTATGTACATGTGAGAGATAAGGAGGTAATCTCATTTCTGAAGAAAAATATAATCAGCCGGTTTGGTGTGCCATCAGAGATTATATGTGACAACGGGTCACAATTTATAAGTAGAAAGACCAGGGATTTTTGTACTCGCTGGGGCATCAAGTTGATCATGTCTACACCTGTCCACCCTCAAGCTAATGGTCAAGCTGAATCAAGCAACAAGTTGATCATCAACAACTTGAAGAAGCGTCTAGATCAAAAGAAGGGAAAATGGGCTGAAGAGTTACCACTTGTACTCTGGGCAGATAGGACTACCACAAAAGGAGCCACAGGTAGGACCCCATATTCATTGGTATATGGGGCGGAAGCTGTAATTCCAGTTGAAGTAACAATCCCAACAGCAAGGTATGGCTTATTAACTCAAGATGAAAACAATCTCTTGTTAACTCAAGATTTAGATACAATTGATGAGATCAGGGATTTAGCCAAGATAAGGATGGCGGCTTATCAACAACGAATTGCAAGATCCTACAACAAGAATATCAGAGTCAGAAGGTTCCAGGTTGGTGACTTAGTTTTGAGAAAAGTATTTCAAAATACAAGAGAATTGAATGCAGGTAAGCTAGCCCCCAAGTGGGAAGGACCATATCTCATCGATGCTGAAGCTGGCAAAGGTGCATATTGGTTGTCAACCCCAAGTGGAGACAGAATCCCTAGAAGTTGGAACGCTATCCACTTAAAACT
This sequence comes from Adenophora triphylla var. japonica, assembly GCA_022495995.1. Classification (NCBI taxonomy): domain Eukaryota; kingdom Viridiplantae; phylum Streptophyta; class Magnoliopsida; order Asterales; family Campanulaceae; genus Adenophora; species Adenophora triphylla. The sequence goes on along the minus strand of JAFEMH010002132.1, from coordinate 63,511 downwards.
TTATTTCATGTAGGTCCAGTTATTTACAGCTAGACTTCTCAGGTACGATTTATTTTAAGTTGTCAAGTTCATTCGTATTTTTCAAGTTGTTAATTTTTGTTGAGAATCCTTACTAACTTAAGCATCGGAGGGGCGTTAGCTACGCTAACGCCCAACCCTAACATAAATCTGTTTTGTGAGGTGCAACTTGAGCAAATGGAGTAGGCTCAACATGTTGACACGCCAGTACGGCTGATACTTGTTGGGACCTAAGCTAGAACAGGACAAACATGTTGACACGCCAGTACGGCTGATACATGTTTGAGCCTGAGGAAGAAGAGTTCAACATGTTGACACGCCAGTACGGCTGATACATGTTGAAACTTTAGCTGGAGAGGGATGGAACTTGTTGACACGCCAGGACGGCTGATACTTGTTCTATCTCTTCAAACGTTTTACCTCTGATCAAAGGTACATATGGTTAAAAGATATTCATCTTTTCTTACGAATTAAGGTTTCGACACCTTCTCCTGGGCGCACGTTTTCACACTTACTTAAGTTGTGAACTATTGGTTCTAACATTTTCATGTTACCTTCGGTTTATAACATTTACATGTTATCTAAAGAACAAACAAAGTGTCTCTCAAAGACATAAAATACTTTACTAAAAAACCGTTAAGTATTTTCAAAAGATTTTTTGCAAACTAGTGGACAAGTTGGGTAGGCCAACCAGTCCCTAAAACCTTAAAAGCTTGGAGTACTAGACTAACCTAGTACCCCCAAATAAATTGTCTCGGCTCTTATGAGCCATTACAAAATAAAACCTTGTTTTTTGGGGACATTCCCCCCAATTGTTGTGCGTACCAACAGAGGTACGACAAATAAAGCAAAAATTGTTTTTGTTCATCCAAAATATCCAAAAGTTTTAAAATGTTTTTCAAACTCCTTGGCCTGCTGCCGCCGGTGTTGTATTCTCCCCTTGATCATTTTGAGCTACCACTATGGTACTCGGGGCTTTGTTAGTATCATCAATCAAGGCTTCAAGGGCCGCGGAGTTCACTTCTTCTGCATCCGCTGGTTCCCCCAGATGGTCCTTTAAGACTCTTCTTTCCTCCTCCAAGTTCCAAGCTGCGGCTTGTCCATTCTGATATTCCTCCATCATTTGAATTCGGGCCTCTAGCAAAGTCTTGGTTGCATTAAACGTGAAGTTCCCCTCTGCAACTTCAAGCTCTTTCATGTGGGCCTTGTTCTCAGCACGGACAGTTTCCACTTCTTTTCCCAAACACTCAAAATCCTTCTTCAATTTCTCCACTTCCTTAGCACTTTTTGTGGCCTCCTTCTTCGATTCTGCAGCTTCATGACTGAGCCTTGCCGCCTTGATCTTCAATGCATCAATATGGGCTACAATAGGGATCATAATTTCCTGCACAAAAGAAAACGTTAATATTTTATCAAACTTTTTGATAAAATTCAAGGTTCTTCATTTTTTACCTTCTCAACGAAACTTGGTATAGCAGCTCTAAACTTTTCTCTTAACTTCCCCATATCCATGTCTCCATTTGTATCTGTGGCTTCAGCTTCCACCAACTTCCTCTTCTTCGCATCCCCCTTCAACTTGGATGCAGTCACATTGGAGCTAGCCACAACAGACACTGGGGTGGGGGGTTTACTGTCTTTCCTTGCCAAGCTTTTTGCTCTAGCCGCAGCCAATAGGTCAGCAGCACTAACGGTATCCTTAGAATGAGTGGCTGCAAAGAAAGATGTAAAATTAGAACAGAGCAAATGGATTAGAACAAGTTGGAGATAGGCAAAGACTTAAGGTGTTTAGTTAACCTGTAGACATTTGGATAGGCTCAGTTGAGGCTTCTTCAAAGTTTTCTTCTCGGGTTTCTTCGGGACCAACTTCCTCGTTTGGGTCTGCAACAAATTGAACTGGTAGTGCCCTAAAAGTTCTCACTAATAGGTCCAAATTATAAATCTTGCTCACATTCTCCTCCGTGTTGTCCTTAAAAGGAAAGAGCACATCCAATTTCGCAACTAAGCCAAAGAGAAATTTGGAGAATTAGTTAAATGAGTTATTAAGGAGCATCATTAGAATAAGAAAAATTGCCTATACTACCTTGGGACCTCCATTTGAAGTTGGCACCCTCATCCTTCGCCAGGGTGTTCTACTTTGCGAAAAAGAATTTGTTCTTCCACCCTCTATCGGCGGGATCAACATTGTCATTTAAGAAAGGCATCCAACCAGCCCTAACCCTAAACCCATATCTCCCTAAACCAAAGCTCCTAAATTCGGCTGTAAAAGCAAAATCCTCTAGTCCAATTACCAACTCTGTTTCCGCGTTTAGCCTCACTAGGGTTTGAAGGCTTCTCCAACCTTGAGGCATAAGTTGGGCATAATTAAGTTTTGTAGATGCAAAGAACTTGGTGATTAAAGTTGGGAAAGGAAATTTCAAACCAATAGTGAAAGGATATTCGGGGAAGCATACCCATTCAGGGGAATAACACTCTGGGGTTAGGTCGGAATGGGTAAAAAGCTCAGTTTCGAAAGCCATGGCATGATTCTTCTTGATAATTTCTAAATTGGTGGAAGGGATTGTACACTTCTCTTTTTCAGGGTTCTTCAACATGTTTTGGGTTAGAAAACCCGCGGGCAAACCCTCTCCACTCTCGATTAAAGTCACCATCTTTCTCTTCCCCATTTTTATAAGCTTAAACAGAAAATCAGAGATGGAATTGAAAAGAAAAAAAAAAAAAAAAACTCACCGTCAATCTCTACTTGATTTTTCCTCTCCGATCGCCTTTCCTGGTTCTTCTTCTTGAAATCTTTATGAAAGCTACGTTTTTGAAAGGGAGAGTTGGAATAGGAGTCTATGTATTTATGGAGGTTGAAGGTGGTTGAGACTATAAAACAAACATACCTTTTTGCCTTGGGAAACCTCTTAAAAACCGTCCCGTCGCATCCCTTTTATCTTTCTAAAAAAAAACCGTCATTCTTTTCTATTTTTGCAAACTTTTTGAATTCTTTTGTCTCTTTCTATTCCTCATTTTAAAATTCAAAAAGTTTGGATGCAATTGTTGGGCCCTACATTTTTTCAACATGTATTACAACTTACACCTAACAACTTGGTACTAACAACTTGAGTTGTTCTATTTACAACTTGGTTTTCTGCAGGTTGGGATACAGTTGCGTTATTCCTATTTTGTAGGGAACGTGCCGAAGGAAGCAAAGACTAAGTCAAAGACGTTTTCCCAGCAACGGATCTTATCTTCTCCCTCAAACAGCAAATGGCGGAAAGATCTCTATTAGATCAACCATAATCCCGAGTTTTTAGGCCCATTTTCTCTTTTTTAATTAGTCTTATCCGAGGTATAAAAGGGGGATACACACTGTATTTTCACACACAGGATTCACTAGCTTAAGCTCCCTTTTTCATACGCTCTTAGCACTGTATTCATCAAAAAACACTTAGTAAACTTTCGATCAAGGAAGGAGCCAAATCCTCCCGGGGTTTTATGCCGGCGAACAAGTTGTTCAAGTGCTTTCCCTAGTCAACAAACACCTTGTGTCCGTTTCTATTCAACTTGATAGTCATTGTACCTAGATTCATATCACTTTAGTCACTTTTCCCATCATCTAAATATAATTGTTGAAATTTGACCAAAACAATCATGACAAAGGTTATGCAGGTCAGAAGAAAAATCTAATTTTATTCTATTCTAATGCTCGCTCCGTCCCGATTTAATGTTTTTAGTTTGACTTGTCACGGGGTTATGTAGACAACCCATTCTGAACTCATAATTACATGATAACACTATTCTTCATCTCTCTTTTATGTTTTGATGAAAGCATATCAGTTTCGTCATGTTTCGTTAAGTTTCTAACTAACCTCGTTAGTTTTGGACCTAACTGACTAACGGAACAACTGAAGAGGACAAAATAGTCATCAGACTAGTTATCTCGCACGAGATATCATATCTCGCGCGAGATATCCCCTCGACAGGATGTGCAGAAATCACTCTCCTTCTCCGTTTCAAACTCTCTTTTTGGATAAAACCTTATCAATTCGGGTATCCAATCAGAACTGAGTTCTGAAACCTTTCTAGGGGATTTTACCTCTCCACCTTCACCTGTCTAACCTCCTATAAATACTGGATGACTTTCAGTATTTCAGAGGTCGACAATTCTGATCCTTGATCAAGAAAACACACAACACACACAATTTGTTGGTTTCTTTCCACGAAAGACTCCTTCAAAACACTCATAAACAACTCCTAAAGTTTGTTCATCAACCTTGTTGATTAACAAACATCGAAACCCGAATCAAAGGACCAAGGCGAAGCTTCGTCCGCATCAAAATCCAAATCAAGAATCGAGGCGAAGCTCTGTCCGAATCAAGGTTCGACTCTAAACTTGAGTCGAAACTCTACCCGAATCTCTTCTCAAAAGGTAATCATCCTTTAAACTTTCGTTTCTCTTCTCAACCTCTCTATTGATTTTAGAGTAGTGTAATCCCATCAAAAGGATTAGCCTAGAGTCCCTTCAGTCAATGAAGGCGTTCTCGAAGCATACAATCCGACATTCCTAATCAAGAAATTGATTAGGGTTTACTTGTTTTCTTTAATTATTTATTTTAAAGATTGAAAACCTCTCTTTTCTTTAGCAAGACCGATCTCCGGATTGGGTGAAATGGATGCTCCTTGACCTGCCCATTTCATAACCTAAGCCCCGAACCCAAATCTCTTTCAAAATGATTTTCCTATGTTTCCAAACGAATAATATAGGTGGCGACTCAAAAAGATGAAAAGATAAAGTTTTCTCACAACGCTACAGTGGCGACTCTGCTGGGGACTTAAAATTAAGAGGCTTAAACTTGCGTCAAAATTAAAAGAGAGGTTTTCAAAAAAAAAAATTGTAAATTCGAATTTTTTGCTCTCAGATGAGGCATATCTCGCGGCGAGGTATCATATCTCGCGCGAGATATTGCTTCGGCAATCTGGTTGTTTTCTGGTTTCTCCCGTTTATCTCATAGTCCAAGACGAAAGCCGAACATGCAAGGGGGATCCCAGAATTCATTATCTGCAGAGTTCCCGCATCTTAAGGCCTCCCTTAAGGTGTAGAACTCGAACCTTCGTTTCCTTTAAATAATTGATTATTATTTATAAACTGCGTGCGATTGGGTTTTATTTAATTAAAGTCCGGTCCATTGGGAATTCGGGAGTTGTAAATTGAATTATTTATCTCTCTTTCTCTCTCTTTTTGTGGAACTACGACGGCCTGAGTCTTCCTAATTTGGGAGAAACGTAGGCAACCACTTGGTGCGGCCACTATCTATTTTCCTTTTGATTTTCAAAAAAAAAAAAAAAAAACTTTCTATTTTTCTCTATCACCTAGATCGATTCTCACACACGCGCACTCATTTATATCTGTCATTGCACTTCATACCCCGATTAACCCGGGACCCACACTAAGGACGGATGACGGTAACCACCTAGTCGCCGGTCTCTCCGAAGTTGGATCATCCCACTCCGCGTATTCAATCCACCTAGATTGTCATATCGCGGGGAGCCTAGCCTTCCAGCCCTGCATCGCCACATATCATGTAGATTGTCTTTCTAGGAACACTCCATGACCGGTCGATTTTGACTCGGTAATCTTTCTTGTCTTTGACCAAAGTAAAGCTAATATAAAATTGACTATTGAGAAAGGATTCGGAAAAGTCCCTTCGGAAAAAGAAAAAGTCCCTTCGAAAAAGTCCCTTCGGAATGACCCTTTCGGAAGTCCCTTTAAAAGAAAAATAATCCTTCCGGTCAATTTTACGTGGCTTTACCTCACAAAGAATGGTCAATTACCGAGTCCCTATGTTTGGTTTGAATTACGTACGCCTTCAAGATTTACCTAGGATGGTAGGTAGAAAACGGATCTTTGTCCGTCCGACCATGAATTTAGGAAATAAAAAGAGGAAAATCCATCTTTTCGGATGGTTATCTCGTGCGATATTACCCCGTCTCGCGCGAGATATTATTTGCAGATTTCGTGTTTGTGATTGATAGTCAATGTGCGCTCCCTTCTTGAGTCAAAACTCCGTCTCTAATAAAAATAAAACTTCAAAAAAAAAATCACTCGTGAGATAATTTTAACCATCATCCTTTTCTCAAAAAGGATCGTTTGGGGCTAATATTCGAAAAAGACGTTTCGTTAGGATATCTCGAGTTCATCTCTAAGGTCGTCAAGCCCCCTTACCTCTCCAACGGTAACAACTCAATTTCTTTCCGACACGATGAATTCCGAAGCACTCAAGAAGGAAATTGAGGATCAAAGGATTCGATATGAAGAAATGCTACAAGCCCAAGCCGATGAAATGGAGGCCCGATTAGAACTTGAAAGAAGAATCCAAGCCGGGGAAATGAAAGCCATGGTTGACGATCTCCAAGCCATAAAACTACAATTGGCCGAATTAAGCTCAAAGAAGAAAGAGAATGAGTCCTCTTCTGATGATGAAGTATCATACACTAAGAAGGCTAAAAACCACCGCAAGCACAAGAAAAAGGTGTATGAGTCTAGCTTATCATCTTCCTCATCTGACAATGAGAGTTATGCTTCCAAGAAAGAAAGAAAGAGGGGAAGCAAGGACGAACCCCTTACCATGGCAATGCTAGAAAAGAAACTTGCATCCCTCGATGTGAGCAAGAGAGCCTCGCTCTCTATCGACTATGACATCCTTCGTCAATCCATGTCAAAGCTTCCTAGAAAGTGCAAGACACCCGACATTGCAAAATTCAATGGTTCTACTTGCCCTAAAGCTCATTTGGAAACCTACTCTTGGGCCATGCTACCTATGGGTGTCGATGACAACTTGCTAGTTCAATGCTTCCCTCAAACTCTCGATGGTGCCGCTAGAGATTGGTACATGAATCTTCCACTCTCCACAAGGCTTGATTGGCCACTCGCCAGTCGTGCCTTCCAAGAGCAATATGAGGACAACTCCACATACCGCACCACTAGGAGAGACCTTGAGCAAACCAAGCAACTCTCAAATGAATCCTTCGCAGACTTCGTCAAAAGATGGAGGATCAAACTGACTGAAATCGTTGATAGGCCAAGCCTAGACGAACAAATTCATATCCTACTTCAATGCCTCCGTGAAGAGTACCAAGAGAAGCTTGCCGGACATTACTTCCCCAGTTTCGTCGAACTCCATAAATCGGGCCTTAGAATCGATGAATTGATCCGTCTTAGAAAGAATTCAGAAAAGGAGAATCATCCAACAAAGGGGAGCACCGGTCGTGCCTATCATGATTTTGGTGGGGCTACTCTTAAGGAAATGTTCGATGATCTAGTAGGCCAAGGAAAACTGGAGCCCATGGAAGACTATCATCCTAAGAAAATGAGGGAAGATTGGGACCACGACAAATTTTGCGATTACCATCAGTTTAGTGGTCATGACACCAACAATTGCTACAATTTGAGGGATGCCATCCAAGACTTGTATGAAGCCGGCAAGATCAACTGAAGCATCACCACCTTGGGGCTCCGATTGTCCTCTCCCTTTTCCCTTGAAAAAAAAAAAAAAAACATAGATTAGGTAAACTTCCTAGTATGTTCTCGAAGAGTCGTTCTGTCATTCTAGTCCATCTCTATCCTCTCTAGTTTGTGTCAAGTGAACTATCGAGTCTGTTTCGAATTTTCTTATCAATAAAAGTTATCTCTTTATCCTAAACACTTTCCCAAGAGTTGTTTTTCTTTATGAATATCATTTGATCTATGTTGAATAGTGGACCCTCAAAAAATAGAAACTTCTAAACAAGTTTGAAATGAAAACTATCCTTAGAAGGCTTAAGGCTAAACATTACTCCTGTTGAAAGTCGAAGATCAACAAACGAAGGAAGCCAAAGGCGCTGCTATCAACATTCATCACAAGAAGAGTGGGGCTACTCAATTCAAGGCTTTGAGAGTACAAAAATAAAAAGCTCGCTGTAGCGTTGCGAGAAAGAAATTCTGATTCCTTTTTATTTTTTTATGAGTCGCCACCTATATTATTTGATTGGAAACATAGAAAAACCATTTGAAAGAGATTTGAGTTCGGGGCTTAGGTTATGAAATGGGTAGGTTTAGAAGGCATCCATTTCACCCAATCCGGAGATCGGTCTTGCTAAAGAAAAGAGAGGTTTTTCAAAAGAAGAAATAAAAAACGAATCTAAATACTACAAATAAAGGTCCATTTGACGAGGTCAAACGGAATGTAGAATCGATTGCTTCGAGACCGTCTCCATGATTTGGAGAGGCTCTAGGCCGATCCTAGATTCTATGGACTTATACCACTCTAACAATCAATTAGAAGGAAGTTTAGGAATTACCTTGCGTGAGGTGATTTGGGCAGAGTTTCGACTCAAGTTTAGAGTCGACCCTTCACACGGACAGAGCTTCGCCTTGGTCCTTGGTTTGGAGATTGATGCTTGTTTATCAACAAGGTTGACAAAACAAACTATGAGGTGAGTTTCTAGGGTGATTTTGAGGGATTCCTTCAGGGAAAGAAAACGACAAAATGTGTGTGTGTTGTGTAAATTCGAGGTTTGGGATTTTCGACCTCCGACCCCTTGGAAGTCACCAAGTATTTATAGAGGTTGGATATGAAGAAGTGGAGAGTTAAAACCCTATCAGATGGTTCTAGAACTCCTCTCCCATTGGTTGGCCGGAGAGATAAAGTTTTATCTCGAAAAGAGGTTGAAATCGACGAGGGAACTGTCGTCTGCAATCTGCAGAGGGGGGATATCTCGCGCGAGACACGCCATCTCGCGGCGAGATATTGCTCCTGTGGACAGTTTTGTCCTTTCCTCGTTATCTCGTATGCAGTTTAGTCCCAAACTAACGGTAGTTAGTCAAAACTTAACGAAACATGACGAAATGGTGGATTTCTACTTCTTGACTCAAAGCGAGACTTAGAGTGGTATAAGTATGATCCGATGTGTTCGAATGGGGTGTCTACAGAGCCCCTCGGCGACAAGTCTTATGAAAGAAGTCATGTCGACGATAGAAAAGACATCATTCTGAACATCGGGATGGTCGTGCCGCACGGCTGCCTACGTATCTCTATCGGAGAATCAGACCAAAACGTAGTTCGACTCCAAAACACGAAAAGGTTGCTTTAGGTATTTTGAAAATCATTTGAAAATCGCGGAGATTTTATTTTCGAAAAGGTAAATTCATGCGAGGAATCAAATCAAGACCCAATTCGAATATACACTTCGTCGAAGATTCGCCTGTCTGGGCTCCGAACCTGCGGGAATCATGTTAGAACACAAAGGCTTACCTGTCCGGCCCTCTGAGTCCTGTCGGTTTTGTGACGATTCGCCTTTCTGGGCTCCGAATCGGGCTTTTTGTTGTTGGGGATGACGATTCACCTGTTTGGGCGTTGAATCGGGCTTTTTGATGACGATCCACCTGTTTGGGCGTTGGACCAAGCTGATGACGATCGGGGCGTTGAATCGGGCTTTTCTGATGACGATCCACCTGTTTGGGCGTTGGATCGGGCTTTTGGTTTGACGATCCACCTGTTTGGGCGTTGGACCGGGCTTTTGATTTGACGATCCACCTGTTTGGGCGTTGGACCGAGCTTTTCTGATGACGATCCACCTGTTTGGGCGTTGGACCGGGCTTTTTGATGACGATCCACCTGTCTGGGCGTTGGACCGGGCTTTTTCTTTGATGATTCACCTTTCTGGGCTCTGAATCATGTGGATTGAGTTGATCTTTGGACCACTCGGTTCTCGGGCGACTGGTGCCGTACCGGGCGATTGTGCGCATGTCACGTTTGACTCGTTCCGTGACTTGCGGTGCCGGTTTTTCCACGTTTCCTTGCTAGTTTATCATTTCCAAGGGTAAATGTGTCAAAATTTTGAACTTTGACGTTGCGTAGACGCTTATTGTCGAGGACAATTTTGTCCTTTTCCAGAAGGTTTATCTCGCCGCGAGATATGATATACCGCGCGAGATATCTACTGTCGGGGCATATAAACAGCAGCTCTTGCTTATTTTGAAAACATCATTTTCAAAATTTCCCTCCCTAGCTCGAGCCAAGGTCGCTTTCTTTGCAATTTTCTCGTGGATTTGATTGGTGATTCTCCCCCTAATCCATTCTCAATCCCTCCTCCCTCCATAATCAATGGCTCAAGAACAAAGGAATCCTATCTTGGGGAGTTATTTACTAGGGAAGGATTATCCCCGCGATGATCTTACCTTTGATAGGCACGCCCACATCTCTACCGCTGTCCGGGAGGGCTTGGTAAGAACTCTATCTTCACCTCTTGTTTCTTGTATTGTATTGATCTTGAATCCCCTTTCCCTTGAATTCAAAGATTCCCTCAATGGTCTTTGTTCATGTTTGTGCTTAGAACTAGGTTCCCCTTGCATGCGTTGATTTTGTGCATTTCTTTGGATATTTGTTGTTGCATTGTGTGCGTATGAGCCTCCTACACATCATGGATTGTAGGAGAGGTTGATTCGGATTATGATTGACATCCTTGGGCAAGCTTTTCTTGTACGCACGCCAAGTGTTCGATGAAATGCCCCAATGAAAAATTTCTTCTATTTCATTGATTTCTTGACATGGAATGATTTCTAATGTTGCTCTCTCTGTTTTTCCTCTCGTTTTGCGCCGTACAAGCCAATTAAGAACTGTCGGGGGAGTCCGAAAATGGCTAAGGCGGTTTGGGACAAGATCAAGGATCTTGACGGCGTCCGAGCTAGGGTGGCCCAAACGGGTTTGTTGACTTTTGTTGACAATCTTAGGGGAATTAGGCGGACCCCCCAAGTTCTCCAGGCTATTCGGGAGAGGTGGTGGGACACTACCCACACCGTTCACTTGCGCTTCGGGGAAGCGACCATGACTCCGACTGACTTTCTTGCCATCACGGGGTTAGAATTCATTGGCGATCCCCTGCCGAAGTTTCCGAATTATAAGCCCGCGAATCCAGCGGCGTGGAGGCAGTTGATTGGTTTCCCCCCTAACAAGGTCAAGGGGTTTGCTGCTGAGTTGACTCCCCTCCGGCGTCAGATTGAGGAGTATGCTGAGAAGCCAAATATGCATATTGATCGGTTGGTGAGGGGTGCCCAGGTATATCCTTTCCGAGACTATTTTTGCGAACCATTCTTCTACGGCCGTCTTTCTTTGTTACGCTTGTTGGTTGATCTGGATGAAGCGAGCGGCTACGATTGGGGCTCGCGGGGCTAGCCTACTGCTACCATGACATGGATGAGGCATGTAGGAATACCAAGGACTCTCTGTCGGGGTATTCTTATGCCTGGGAGGTATGCTCTTTGATTCTGTTTCTGTTTTCTGTCTGTATGCTCTATCTGTGTTCCCTTACTGAATCTGTTCCGTTTTCTTGTGCAGATATGGGGCTACACTGTCCTTGGGCTGTATAGGTTTGAGTTGGAGAGCCGGGCCCCTTTGTTTCCGGATATCAGGAGGTGGAGCCACCCGAATCGGAGCGTTGATGAGGAGGAGGACCAGGATTGGACCCTGACGGTGGCGGAGGCGCGGGCCATGCTGGACACCTTTGAGTATGAGAGGCTGGGCCTATATCCTTGGACCCTGTTAGAGCTGGAGGTGCATCGAGCTTGGGATGCCACCGGGATGCAGAGGATGCTGGCATCTTTGGAGGGAGATACCATGTATCTCGGTGAGCGGGTCTTCCCACAGCATGGCCGGGGTAGACTATCATACAGGGTGCCGGCGGATCCGCCGAGGTCGATGTATCCCACCCACTCTATTCCGGAGGATGATTATGCTAGTCTTTTGGTGGGTGATGCGGCGACGGCTTGCGTGATCCCCGGGGCTTCTTATGCGGAGTTTCTGCCTCGGTTGATGGGTCCCCTCCTGGTGGGGGATAGGCGATCACATGCTCGTGGCTCCGCCTCTGCTTCTGCTTCAGGTTCCTCAGCCCCTAGCACTTCCTCCCAGGCTACTGGTTCTCTGCCTTTTGCCCCAGACTACGGCCCTTTGAGCTACACGTACATGATGGGTAGCATGCCGATGATGGGGCACATCCCGTCTCCTGATCAGGTTCCTGAGGGTTACCGCCTCCGGCTGATGTCTCTTCGGTATGTTTTGTTTTGTTTGTCGTATTCGTCCATATAAGTGTATATGTCCGACTTCATCTGAGCATCTTCTTTTCTTTGATTTTTAGGTCACCATATCCGCGGCCGATTACAACCGTGGAGCGACCAAGATGGCTGGGTTGATGGCTTTGGTGTCGGACCTGTCCGAGAGGCTGTTCCAGAAAGCTTCTTCGGCGGCCTCGATAGTGGCCTCGGCGATGACCCCTACTTGCGGAGCCAAGAGGTCGAGGAGGGATGGTAGCCCCCGTGGAGGTGATGGCGGAGGTGCCGGCGGCTCGAGCGACTTGATGGCGTGATCCCCTCCCTTTCTCTCTTTATTTGATGATTTGATGATCTGTACATATTGGCCGTGTGGGCCCAAATAATTTTTTTTTCTTTTCTGGTACCTGTTAGGAACAAGTAGGTAGCGCAAACAATGGTTTTTTTTTTCTTAGCCCCTAATCCTAGGTCTAATTAGTTAATTAATTAACTTTCTCGACTTTCCGTGTTTTCGGAAATGGAATGGAAAGGCCGCTAGGCCACAATTTTGAGCTTGAATATGGTGTTTTATTGCATGTTATGAACTGTACACGCAGGTTTTTCGAGACTTGCTTTGTCAAGTCGGGGCTAGATTGCTGTTTGAGTAGAGCTGCTGCTGTTTTGTCGTAGGGATATCTCGCGCGAGATAAGGTGTCTCGCACGAGACACGCTACCCAGGCAAAAATCTCTTCCTTTTTCGAACAGGATTTTGACAGTTTTCCCTATAAAATCACCCTGTAGTCCGGCCAGATAACTCATTCTAGCTTTTCAAACTCTAGAGATATCCTGTTAGGGTGAAACTCTTGTCTTCTTCTTCAACCTTGTGATCCATGGCTTCCAAGGAGATTGCCCCAACGTCCATGATTGTCGATGATTTTTCTTTGTCCTCTGAAGTGATTGCCTCTTTCAAGCAAGCATCAAGGGATTTTGTAAGGTCGTTTCGCAACCGGTCTCGCAATAAGTTTATCGCAGAATTCGGATTTAGAATTCTTTTCACTTTGAAGAACCTCCAACCGGATTGGAAGTTATTGCAGGGTGCTGCTCGATTTTGGGATCCCTCTATTCATCTTTTCAATTTTTCTTTGAATGAGATGGTGCCTACTGTGGAGGAATTCGCCATTATCTTGGATATGCCTTTGACTGGTGAGATTGCTGTTCCTAAGTATCATAGGAATCATTCGGAGGCTTTGAATGAATTGTTAGGGATCCCCCTTGATACTTGCTATGGGTTGGTTCACCGCAAGTGGGTTGATTGCTCTTCTTTTCCGGGACGCTTCAGCGGTGATTCTGATGATGACGCTTTTCATGTCCATAAGCGGAACTTTCTGGCTCTTTCTCTTTTCGGAGATGTTTTGTTTACGTGCGGGACGGCTTGGTCGATTCCCAACCGGTGGAAGTTGTTCTGTGCTAGGAAACGTTCTAGGAACATTATTCCGCTAATCTTGGGTGAGACCCTTCATGGTCTTGATGAGCTGCATAGATGGCGTCATGACTCAAGGGAGTCCCCTCCTGTTGACTATTTGGCTTAGGGAGCATCTCAAGTTGATAGGTCCCCATTGGAATATTCTCCTTTTACATATCATACGCGAAAGTTGTTGATCAAAGATCTTTCGGCGGATGAATGGGCCGAGTTGATTGCGAAGACCGAAACCGCCGATATTCTCTGGTGTCCACCTTATTGGAGGTTGAACAAGTATGTTGCCAATACCAAGGGTTTTGACAGGGGTTGTTCTTCCGGGTTTGCGAGATTCCTCCTTTTACTTTCCCAAGCGGGTGCTCCGTCAGTTTGGTCGGCCAGCGGGACACTTATCTTTTCGAAGGAGCTTCTCGTGTAGTGTCTTATATCGGTGTAGAGTTTGCACAGGTGCTAGCTCAAGCATGGGGTGAAGGAACTAATCGGGACCGTTGGTCGAACCTTCGGACTTTTAATGCAAGCATCTTCCTGTCTGACAAATATTTGGATTGGTTCCTCCATACCGGTCATCCTAGTGCAGAGAAGATTGATGACTTGCGGCTTTCACCGCTAAGAGATTCTTTTGTAGCTAGCAGTATCTTGCGAAGGAGCGAGGCTTAGTCTGATCCTGCTAATGTGCGAACCGATCCTACTCAGGATTTTCTTGATGGGGATTGGTACGAGAGGCGAGGCAAGGGAATGCCTAGAAAGACGCAAGCTTTGGATAGGCCTCATGTCTTCAAGAGATTGTCGGAATCTGTCTTTGATCGCCTCGATGACCGTCTCGAGGATGTTACGCTTTGAGAGGCTCAAAGCGCAAGGAGGATCACGACGACGGTGGAGACCATGTCCGCCGGCCAACCAAGTCAATGAAAGGCTAGATCTTTAGGAGTACCAAGAGATTGCTTTGATAGATCAATTGTTTCTGCTTTATTAGTATTATTTTTTTCAAGTTTGTTAGCTTAGCAAATTAGTCGTTGTGGTTAGGATTTCCCTATTGTCATTAATGAAACGCATTCGATTAATAAAAGGGACAACTTTGATTTATTTATTTGATTAGACCGAACCCGAAGGCCGCCTACGTTCCTCTTTTACAAAGCAATTAAACAAGAGGCTCGTGTCCAACGTAGTTCATTTTTGAGAAAAGGACAAAATATGGCTCCAGCCGTAGAGTAATCTCGCGCGAGATAAGGCCCCTTCTTCTTTTTTTTTTTTTTTTTTTTTTTTTTATGCACACCCTTTCTTTTGCCTAGACCGCCCCTTCGGGTTTTCAATCTAGCGGGCTTCTTTTCTTGTGCTAGCTCTAATTTTTGCCTAGGTCGTCCTTTCCGGGATTTTCAACCTAGCGAGCGATTTCTTTTAAGGAGGCCAAGTCACGCGAAGTACTTCTTGAGCTTGTCCATGTTGACCGGCTTCGGTAGTTGATCTCCGTCTAAGTCTACCACCGAAGGGCTCCCCGCAGAATATCTTCTTCACAATGTAGGGTCCTATCCATCTTGGTCCCCACTTGCCTAACGGGTTGAAAGGTCCGGACGATGCTCACGGAGCACTGTGTCGCCTACTCGATGTTCCTTGTCTTGACCTTTTTGTTGAAAGCTCTTGCCATTCTTCTTTGGTAAGCTTGAGTGTGTTCGGCCGCTTTCAACCTTCTTTCGTCCAATAGGGCTAGCTCTTCGTATCTGCTTTCTAGCCAGTCGACTTCATTCACTTGGTTTTCTAGGAGAACCCTTAGTGATGGTATTTCCAATTCTATCGGTAAGACAGCCTCCATCCCGAA
Source organism: Adenophora triphylla var. japonica (assembly GCA_022495995.1). Classification (NCBI taxonomy): domain Eukaryota; kingdom Viridiplantae; phylum Streptophyta; class Magnoliopsida; order Asterales; family Campanulaceae; genus Adenophora; species Adenophora triphylla. The sequence goes on along the minus strand of JAFEMH010002132.1, from coordinate 48,163 downwards.
TGTGAGGGCGTAGGGAGTTTCTCCCGTAGCTGTTCGGACTGAAATGCGGTACCCCCATAGTGCGAACGGTAGCTTGTCGGGCCAGTCTTTTCCAAAGGATCGCCATTTTTCTCGATGATAGTCTCGATTGTTTTGTTCGCGGCTTCAACCGCTCCGTTTGTTTGAGGCCTATAAGGAGACGACTTGTGTCTCGTGATTTTGTACTCGGCCGCAGGCGATCGGTTTCCTTTTCGAAGTGTGACCCATTATCGGATATCATCTCTTGTGGAACCCCATATCGGCAGATGATGTTGTGCTTGATGAATTTCGCAACCTTTCCGGCATTCGTAACTTTGTAGAGGCGGCCTCGACCCATTTAGTGAAATAGTCGATGGCTACTAGGACGAAACATGTCCGTTGGCTCGCGGGTGTGATCTTTCCAATCACGTCTATTCCCCATGTAGAGAACGGCCAAGGTGAAGTCATTGGGTATAGCAAGGAAGGCGGTGCATGCCGAAGATTGGCGTGTATCCGACACTTGTGGCACTTCTTGACCATTTTGGTACAATCGGCTTCCATGGTCAGCCAAAAGTACCCTTGTCGATGATCTTTTTGGCGAGCATGTTTCCGCTCATGTGGGTTCCACATATGCCTTGATGAACATGGTCCATTATTTCCGGGCCTCTTCCTCGGTGGCGCAAAGGAGGTTTCCTTGGGAATGTTTCTTGAATAAACGGCCAAAGTGATGACGTAATTGGCGCCCAACCTCTTAAGGGCGATCCGAGTCTTCGTGTCTGCCTCAGTGTGGTATGGTTCCATCTAGGATGAAATACCAAATGTCGTGGTACCATGGTTTCCCTTCGGAGTTTTCAACAATGCGGCACCTTTGGATAACCATTTGTCTTTGCGCCGTGAAGATCTATAACGGCGCAAAGATGCAGGAGTTGCACGCCGTGTTATCTTGAAGGGTTTAACCGTTTCCTTTAGGGATTTCGACCAAAGAAGCAAGTGTGGCTAGTGCGTCCGCAAACCGATTTTTGTCTCTGGGGAGATAGTGGAATGAGGCATCTTGAAATTGTTGCGCCAATCCTTGGAGGTGGGCACCGTATCTTTGAAGGGTTGGATCTTGGACCCTCCACTTCTTCAATGTCTCGATTGATGATCAATCGGGAATCCCCGAATACCTCGAGTTCCGCCACGTTGCGTTCTAGGGCTGCCTCAAGCCCCGCTATGCAAGCCTCGTATTCTCGCGGTATTGTTGGTGGCGTCAAAGTCAAGACGTACTGCTAGTGGAGTGTAGATGTCGTTAGGGTCTACCAATAACATTCCGATGCCAAACCCTCTCTTGTTGGCTGCGCCATCGAAAAATAATTGCCACTTATTTTCTTCTATGCTTAGAATGTCCTCATCGTGGAATCGCGGGTCTTCCCCTTCACTTCGTCGCAAGGAAATTCGGCCAACTCGATCTGCGAATACACTCCTCTCGACGGATTTCGAGTGACGTAAGTGATATCATACCCCGCGAGCATGAAGTACCATTTGGCTAGTCTCGAAGACAAATTTGATTTGTCTAGGATATATTTCAATGGATCCATTTTTGCGATGAGACGGACTGGAAAGGCTTCCCTATAGTGCTTTAGCCTTTGTGATACCCAGACGAGAGCAACGCATGACTTGTCGAGTGGAGAGTAGTTGATTTCACCGCCTTGGAATCTCAAGGGCCGACAAAGTAGATGGCATTTTCTCGTGTGCGAAGCCGGGCCGTTCTTGAGCAAGCATAGCCCCTAATGCGTTGTCTCGTGATCGTGAGGTACAACTTCAAGGGCTTCTCCTTGTGTGGTGGAACCAGGATAGGTGGGGAAGTCAAGTAGTGCTTAACTTCCTCGAATGCTTCTTGACATTCTTCGGTCCACTCTTGAGGTGCGTTTTTCTTAAGCAGCCTTAAAGATGGGGTCGCACATTGTAGTCGCTTGATTAATGAATCGACCGATATATTGGAGTCTCGCCCATGAATCCCTTTACTTCTTTCGTGTCCTGGGTGGAGGCATGTCTCGTAATGGCCTTTATCTTGGCGGGATCTCGCTTCTATGCCGCGTTCGTGACCATGTATCCCAAGACTTTCCCTTTGACTACTCCGAATGAGCATTTGGCGGGGTTGAGTCTCATTTTGTGCCGTCTCGCCGATTGAAGAATTTTCTCGAGATCTCTCAAGTGCCGGCCATCCGTCCCCTTCGAGTGGATAATCATGTCGTCCACATACACCTCTATTTCTTTATGGATCATGTCGTGGAATAGTGTCGTGATCGCTCTCGATAGGTAGCCCTAGCGTTCTTGAGGCCAAACGGCATGACCGTGTAGCGTAACGTTCCCCAAGGTGTGGTGAATGCCGTTTCAGGCCGGTCCTCTTCTCGCCATGAGGATTTGGTTATACCCGCGAACCCGTCGACGAATGAGCGGACCTCGTACGCCGCCGTGGCATCGACCAACATGTCTATGTTTGGTAGTGGGAAGTCATCTTTAGGGGATGCCTTGTTCAAGTCTCGAAATCAACACAGTACTCGTATTTTCCCGTTCGACTTGGCTACTTGCACCGTGTTTGCTAACCATTCCGGATATTCAATCACTTTGATGAACCCTACATTCAAGAGTTTCATGATTTCTTCTTTCACTTGCATTGACCATTCCGGCTTGATTCTCGCGTAGTTTCGCTTGACCGGCTTGGCGTTGGGTAGCAGTGGTATCTTGTGTTCTACAACCGACCGATTCAACCTGTGCATATCTTTGTAGGACCAAGCGAATACGTCGACATATTCTCCGAGGAGCCGGGTCAAGGTTTCTCCGTCTTCCCCCTTGAAGAAGCCGCCGATCTTTGTTTCTCCGGGGTCTTCCGTTGTCCCAAGATTAACCTTTGTTTGCATTTCCTCGTCGTCAATGGGCCATTCTTTCCACAACGACCTACTTGCTTAGCTAATTCTTTTAAGATTTGTTCGTTATCTTGATCTATCTCATCGTATGATTCATTATTAACGTGTTCGTTATATTGATTATTATTAGTTAATTCATCATTTACGATGTTAGCAATCTCAGTGGTACTCGGAAAGATCAAAGTTTTCATTAAGGAAGTAAGGGAATACATGTTCAGCCACCGCCTCGATTTCCTCTTGAGTGAGTTCATCGGAGGTGGAGCCTCGCTTCTAATGTAAAAGTTGTAGGGCCTATCTTCCCGCGAGGGTGGGGAGTGCAACCAAGCTCTTTGATCATGAAGTCTTCATCAACAATCGGTCCTCCGGTGACGTGCCGCTTAGAATTGGCTCATCACATTTCTGTATTAGTCTTGTGTAGTCGGTAGTTGGAGCGTCCCCCTTGGATATTGCATGAATCTGGCGTCTTCTAACCGGCACAGGTCTTGGAACTGTCGCAGCATGTCTTCTCCCAACACAAAGTCCCATTCGCTTGTCATTTCTGCCTTCGTGCCCCACAAATCATTAGGGATCAAAGTGGGACGGATTCTCGTTTCATCCGGAGAAGCATCGCAGCCGTCGAAGATTTCAAAGCCCGGTTGGCGCTTTCCTTTATCATCACCCATGGTTCTCAAAAGATAAAGTAGGGAATACTTTCCCCTTCTCGAACAAAGTAGCCATTGAGTGTCCTTCGATATGGTTTGAGGTTGCAATCCTTGAACTTTTGGGTCATTGCAGCCTTTGTACGAGGTTCCTTCCCACTTGATTTGAGTGAAACCCCATTCTTCCACGTCATCTTCATCGTGGATGGAGATGTCGTATCCTAGTCCATGCTTTGTGTGAGGCAGGGGGACCGGTGGTGGTTCCGTTATTCCTTGTAAGTGCTTTCCAAGCCCCAATCCAGGAAAGTACCCTTTTGCTAGCATCATTCTCCAGACAGAAGGCTTCCGGAAAACCTAAGTGCCTTTGAGTAGTCGTTCTCGTTGTAAGTGTCTATGACATTCACAAGTGCTTTCTTTCTCGATCTCAAAACCACCGAACAGAAATCGAAGTGCTATGTTGTACTTCGAGGATAGGACTAGCACTGACCATCTCTCCGTGTATGGTGACTATCGTGTTGTTGTGTCCGAACTTGATGCATTGGTGCAGTGGAGGAGGGCACACCCCCTATGTCGTGTAGCCAAGGGCGACCAAGCAGCAAGTTGAAGGATGCCGGATGTCGATGACTTGAAATTCGATGCTCATAGTGACTTGCCCCATTTCTACAGTATTACAACCGATCCCAGGAGCGGTTCTAGCAAGCACAATCGTACCCCCTTACAAGTATGCCCGGATGGCTTCGAGGTCTTTGTGGGCGAGGCCTAATGATGATAAGGCTTTCTTCGGGAGGACATTGATTGCGTAACCATTGTCGACCAAAATGCGTGGCATTCGGTACCCATTCACCTTAGCGCTATGTAAAGGGCCTCATGATGATTGTTCCCATAGGACGGGAGGTCCAAGTCGCTGAAAGTGATGACGTTGCCAAACCGCACTTGGCCAATCATTTGAGTGAGCTCTTCGGGTGTTGCTTCTAAGGAAATGGTCATTTGAGCCAATGCCTTTTTCAACATCTCACGGTGCTTGTGAGATGCTCCTATGAGATCCCAAACCGAGATATTTGCTTGTGTCTTTTTCAATTGAGTTAAGAGAGGGTCCTCCTGGTTCACTTGGTGATGAGGCTTTAGCTTGTTTTGGAGGATTTTCATCCCTCGGGTCTTTGTTGGTGATCACACGACCGGATCGTGTGAGCAGGTTGTCTGTTTTAGACCCTTTCGCCTTTTGTTCTAAGATTTCCTCCCAAGACATCATATACCGTAAAGAAGATTCATTAAATTCAAGAGGGCTCTCATCCACAATTGTGGCTAGACGAGTAGGGTCCTCGAAGCTACTTTCTATCTCTATTAAATTGACCTCATTGTTTGGCAAAGGATTAGTAACAACATTTGGTAACCCTATCTCTTTATCGTCAAACAAATCTTGGATGACGTCTTTCAAGTGGAAGCAAGAGTTGGTGTCGTGACCGGTGAAGTTGTGGTACTTGCAGAAGAGGTGATGAGCATGGTTGGCAGGAAGATCTTTCTTTGGAGGTCCACCTTCTCTTGGTTTGATTTTCCCGTTCTTGACAAGCACTTCGAAGAGTTCTTCTTGGGTGATTCCTTCAAGCTTGTCATAATGTCTATCCTTGTGGTGGTGGTACTGCAGAGTATTTACCATTTCCGGGATGATTGAAGACAATGGCATTGACAGATGCATCCTTGGGATTGGAGGAGGAAGAAGAGCTCTTGTTGTAACGGAATCCACTTTCTTTCTTGGCTTCCCTTTTCTGTTTGATGAGGTCATCTAACCGTATGCCCGACTTGTGAAGTTCGGCGAAGCTAGGAAAGTAGTTGCCGGCTAGCTTGTCTTGATATTCCTCTCTAAGGCACTGTATGAGGATGTGAACTTGCTCGTCTAGGCTGGGCCTATCAACGATTTCGGTTAGCTTGGTTCTCCACCTTTTAACAAAATATGTGAAGGACTCGTTTGGAAGATGATTGGTTTGCTCAAGATCCCTTCTAGTGGTGCAATAAGTGGAGTTGTCCTCGTATTGCTTTTGGAAAGTACAACTAGCGAGTGGCCGCCGAGTCTCGTAGAGAGTGGAAGGGTCATATACCAATCTCTTGCACACCATCGAGAGTTTGGGGAAAGCATTGGGCTAACAGGTTGTCATCAACACGCATAGGTAGCATGGCCAAAGAGTAGGTCTCCAAATGTGATTTGGGACAGTGTGGTGCCATTGAATTTTGCAATGTCGGGTGTCTTGTACTTTCTAGGAAGCTTTGACATGGACTCGACGAAGGGTATCGTAATCAATAGAGAGCGAGGCTCCCTTACTCACATCAAGGGATGCAAGTTTCTTTTCTAGCATGGCCATGGTAAGGGGTTCATTCTTGCTTTCCCCTTGCTTTCTTTCTTGGATGTGTAGCTTTCATTGTCGGATGAGGAAGATGATGAGCTAGACTCGTACCTCTTTTTCTTGCCTTTGCTTTTGCGGCGACCCTTGGCCCTTTTGGTGTATGACTCCTCTTCTCCTGAGGAAGAATCATTTTTCTTCTTCTTTTCTTTGTTGGCTAGTGCAGCCCTAAGCTCTTGAATTTCTTCCACGAGAGTGTGGATTTGGAAAGCTTGCACTTCTAGGCGATCATTGGCTTCTTCCAGAAGTTTGTGGTTGTTTTCGGACAGGGTCTCATTTCCCGGAATGTTGTCGGTGTCAGACATTGTGTTGGGAGTCTTGGAGTTGAGTAGCTTCGAAAACCGATGTAAGATATGCGTATATCGTGGATCTAGCCCCAACGAGCCTGGGAAGGTGCTTAAATGGCTCAGCTCAAATTCAGCAAATGAAGCATTATCCCGTGCGAGATAAGTAATCCCGCGCGAGATAATCACACGGAAAGTCGATTTTTATTTAGCCCTAATTTTTGGTCGGAACGGAAAGTCCGTTTTTTGAGGGGTTTCTAAGGCCTTTATCGTAATCCTAACGACTAAGCAATCAATCCGATTTTTGTAAAACAAAGCCATGTAAGATTGTTTTTTTTTTTTTGAAGGATTATATGCACATTTTTCTTGAAGGGACATCCGAAGGGACTTTTTCCGAAGGGACTTTTTCCGAATCCTTTCTTATTGTCAATTTTATATGGCTTTGTTTTGATCAAAAACAAGAAAAGATCACCGAGTCAAAACCGACCGGTCACGGAGTGATCCTAAAAAGTCAATCTACATGAGAATGTGGCGATGCAGTGGCCGGAAGGCTAGGCTCCCCGCGATATGACAATCTAAGTGGATTGAATACGCGGAGTGGGATTGTCCAACTTCGGAGAGACCGGCGACTAGGTGGTTACCGTCATCCGTCCTTAGTGTGGGTCCCGGGTTTATAGAGGGTATGCAGTGCAATGACAGTTATAGTATGATGTGCGCGTGTGTGATAGTCAATCTATGTGATAGAGTAAAATAGGAAGTTTTTTTTTTTTGAAAGTCAAAAGAGAAAACAGATAGTGGCCGCACCAAGTGGTTGCCTACGTTTCTCCCAATCTAGGAAGACTCAGGCCGTCGTAGTTCCACATAAAGAGAGATAAAGAGAGATAAATAATTTAATTTACAACTCCCGAATCCCCAATGGACCGGACTTTAATTAAATAAAACCCAATCACACGCAGTTCATAAATAATAATCAATTATTTAAGGAAAATAAAGGTCCGAGTTCTACACCTTAAGGGAGGCCTTAAGATGCAGGAACTCGCAGATAATGAATCCCGGGATCCCCCTTGCATGTTCGGCTCTCGTCTTGGATTACGAGCGAAACAGAGAAACCAAAACAACCAGACCGAAGCCATATCTCGCGCGAGATAATGATATCTCGTGCGAGATATCTCCCATCCGAGAACAGTAAAATTCGAATTTTACAAAATAGATTGAAAACCTCTCTTTTAATTTTGACGCAAGTTTAAGCCTCTTAATTTTCAGTCCCCCGGAGTCGCCACCGTAGCGTTGTGAGAAAGAAATTCGATTCTTTTTATTTTTATGAGTCGCCACCTATATTATTTGATTGGAAACATAGAAAACCATTTGAAAGAGATTTGAGTTCGGGCTTAGGTTATGAAATGGGTAGGTTTAGAAGGCATCCATTTCACCCAATCCTGAGATCGGTCTTGCTAAAGAAAAGAGAGGTTTTTCAAAAGAAGAAGTAAAAACGAATCCAAATACTACAAATAAAGGTCCATTTGACGAGGTCAAACGGAATGTAGAATCGATTGCTTCGAGACCGTCTCCATGATTTGGAGAGGCTCTAGGCCGATCCTAGATTCTATGGACTTATACCACTCTAACAATCAATTAGAAGGAAGATTAGGAATTACCTTGCGTGAGGTGATTTGGGCAGAGTTTCGACTCAAGTTTAGAGTCGACCCTTCACACGGACAGAGCTTCGCCTTGGTCCTTGATTTGGAGGTTGATGCTTGATTATCAACAAGGTTGACAAACAAACTATGAGGTGAGTTTTAGGGTGATTTTGAGGGATTCTTTCAGGGAAAGAAAACGACAAAATGTGTGTGTGTTGTGTGAATTCGCGGTTTGGGATTTTCGACCTCCGACCTCTTGAGCCTTGGAAGTCACCAAGTATTTATAGAGGTTGGATATGAAGAAGTGGAGAGTTAAAACCCTATCAGATGGTTCTAGACCTCCTCTCCCATTGGTTGGCCGGAGAGATAAAGTTTTATCCCGAAAGAGGTTGAAATCGACGAGGGAACCGTCGCCCCGCACCGCAGAGGGAGATATCTCGCGCGAGACACGCCATCTCGCGGCGAGATATTGCTCCTGTGACGCTTTGTCCTTTCCTCGTTATCTCGTATGCGCTTAGTCCCAAACTAACGGTAGTTAGTCAAAACTTTAACGAAACATGACGAAATGGTGGATTTCTACTTCTTGACTCAAAGCGAGACTTAGAGTGGTATAAGTATGATCCGATGTGTTCAGAATGGGGTGTCTACACCAGCTAGGCTAAAAACCATTAAAGGGTTGTCTAGGCAAAAAAATAGGGTTGCACGTAAAAGAAAAAAAAAAGAAAAATATAGTGCAAAAAGAGTAATACCCAGCTAGGCTGAAAACCCTGAAAGGGACAATCTAGGCAAAAAATAGGGTTGCACATAAAAAAAATGAGGCCAAGGACCCGGCACTGCCAATCAGAAGCTTGACAGGTGAGGCAAAGTCAAAGCTGAAAGAATGAAAGTTGTCAATGACAAATGGAGTGGTCAAAGCAAAGGCAAAAACATTTCATAAGCCTTTAGGCATATGCCAATTATTTCTCCCCTAGTAAAAGATGAAAATCAGGAAGCAATTGAAGCAGCCGTCCAAAAATGACTTGATCAAGGAATCATCCCGAGGCCCACGCCTCAGCATCCAACCTTCTCATCCGAGCCTTTCCACTAAAGGAATCAAAAATCCCATTTCCCAAAGCCAAACACAGTTCAGCCGAAGGCGAACTACGGCGACCTGAGCTCCTCACAGTGAGGGGAACGTAGGCAACCAGAAATGGTTCGGTCATAAGCAGATTCAAATTCCAAAAAAATCCGGTCTCATCGAATGACCTTTCCCATAAGCATATTCAAAATTCCAAAAAATCTGGTCTCATCAATGGCCTCTCCCATAGACACAGTCAAATCCTAGAAAAACCCGGTCTTAACAATGACCTCCCTATACACAAACCTTTCTTCCACACCCAGCCAACCTTGATCCGCGACACTGGTTGACTTTCTCCTCATGATTAATCAAAATGTTTGTTCATATCGAGATTAGTGGTTTAATAACCCGAACATTAATAAAGGGTTTTAAGCAATCTTGTGATCATTGTAAATAAAACAAGTTTTCAAATGTCTTGACAAGTCATCTTTTTCTACATCTTAGGAAAAATAGTGCTAAACACTGATTCTCTGTCAGCAGGGGCTTCCATACACTTTTACCAACCTTTCTACACTTATACTCTCTCAAAAGAGCCAAACCCAAAGCGAGTTCTTGTGCCTACGTCGAATAAGGCCATCAAAAATAACACAAAATCGGGATCTATTCCCACCTTTCGAAAAATATGCCCCTGCATGTATAAATTTCTAAAATTCCCTTCTTCCACATCTTCTTGCGGTTGACTGAGTGACTAAAGAAAATAAGAGAGCAAGTATGAAAGGATAGGTTTTTCCCTTTCCTGCTACAATTCGCGTTAGGGATGCCTCACCATGTCACAAGATGGATTCAGTCTTGGTCAGATTAACCTCAGGATCACTTTTGCAGTACCAATCATATTGGGATTTTTGCTAGGTCATCAGATTGGGGCTTCACCAAGTCACTTCATCGAAACCTAAAACTTCGCCTACTCAGTTCATCCAACTGGGGCTTTGCCAATGCAAGGATCTTTCCTTGCTTTAATAGAACCTGGGGCTTTGCAGAATTTTTCCTTAGACCGGGGCTTTGATAGGTCACATCCATCCTCAGAAGAGAGGTTTGGTCACTTTGGCATTTGCTTTAGTCTTTGGTTCTAAAATCCTGTCAGCATCAAGCTTCAAGCGCCAGAGTTTGAGAAAGGGACTTTAATCAAGACCCGAGGTTTAAACCTGATCTCAGCCCAAGAGGGAATTTTGGTCCACATGATACCTTTTGGCAGCATTAGCCAAATTTCAAAGAATAAAGAAGAAATTTTCATTCCGTACCCAAGGGATACGATCCCACTTGCTCGAAACCTGTCTCAAAGAATTCCCAAACACATACATCCAAACACATGCATCCAAACACATTCTTTCATAAAACTTCTCTCACATTGCCTTTCCGCAAAAGAGTCAGCCCGTGGCTCATGTGACATGCACAAAGAAAAATAACCTTAATTGATTACCAAATCAAAATAGGAAATACTTCTGCACAAAATTTTCCCGTTATCGCCAAATGGAATAATGTTTCCTCCGGGAAATCTTTCGTTATCGCCAAATGTGATAACATTTCCTCCGGGAAATCCTCCGTTATCGCCAAATGGGATAACGTTTCCTCCATGAAGTCCTTTCATTATCGCGAAATGGGATAACGTTTCCTCCGGAAAATCTCCGTTATCGCCAAATGGGATAACGTCTCCTCTGAGAAATCTCCGTTATCGCCAAATGGGATAACGTCTCCTCCGGGAAATTTCCCGCTATCTCCAAATGGAATAACGTTTTTCGAAAATCATTATTCGTAGCCTGAAAGGTTTTAAATTACCCTGTTCGGAAGACCATATAAATTTCCCAAATCGTATAAATTTCTCACAAAAATCTCCGTTATCACCAAATGGGATAATGTTTCTTGTTAAAAAAATCTCAGTTATTGCCAGAAGGCAATAACATTTCGACCATTTTCGATCTCCGTTATTCCCGAAGGAAGGAATAACATTTTGACCTCTCTCGCGATCTCCGTTATTCCCGAATGAAGGAATAACATTTTGCTATCTCTTTCGATCTCCGTTATTCCCGAATGAAGGAATAACATTTCGACCTCTCTCGCGATCTCCGTTATTCCCGAATGAAGGAATAACATTTCGCTATCTCTCGCGATCTCCGTTATTCCCGAATGAAGGAATAACATTTCTCTATCTTTTTCGATCTCCGTTATTCCCGAATGAAGTAATAACATTTTGACCTCTCTTACGATCTCCGTTATTCCCGAATAAAGGAATAACATTTCGCTATCTCTCGCGATCTTCGTTATTCCCGAATGAAGGAATAACATTTTGACCTCTCTCGCGATCTCCGTTATTCCCGAATGAAGGAATAACATTTCGCTATCTCTTTCGATCTCCGTTATTCCCGAATGAAGGAATAACATTTTGACCTCTCTTTCGATCTCCGTTATTCCCGAATGAAGGAATAACATTTCGATCTCTTTCGATCTCCATTATTCCCAAAGGAAGGAATAACATTTCGACCTCTCTCGCGATCTCCGTTATTCCCGAATGAAGGAATAACATTTCGCTATCTCTTTCGATCTTCGTTATTCCCGAATGAAGGAATAACATTTCGATCTCTTCAGATCTCCGTTATTCCCGAAGGAAGGAATAACATTTCAACCTCTCTCGCGATCTCCGTTATTCCTGAATGAAGGAATAACATTTCTCTATCTCTTTTGATCTCCATTATTCCCGAAGGAAGGAATAACATTTCGACCTCTCTCGCGATCTCCGTTATTCCTGAATGAAGGAATAACATTTCGCTATCTCTTTCGATCTCCATTATTCCCGAATGAAGGAATAACATTTCGACCTTTTTCAATCTCCGTTATTCCCGAATGAAGGAATAACATTTCGCTATCTCTTTAAATCTCTGTTACCTCTGTTAGAATTAAATCAAATAAGATGATAGCCTCCGAGTTGTCAAGATTCAACTTTTGGTACCTCTATCTCTGATTCAAAAGAGATAATGAAGTACGCTTTAATTTTTTCAAATTAAGCTACCTCTATCTCTGATTCGAAAGAGATAGTGAAGTACGCTTTAGTTTTTCCAACTTCAGTTACCTCTATCTCCTAGATAGTGAAGTACGCTTTAGTTTTCTAAGCTCTAGCTACCTCTATCTCCTAGATAGTGAAGTATGCTTTAGTTTTCCAACTTTATCTACCACTATCTCCTAGATAGTGAAGTATGCTTTAGTTTTCCAAACTGTAGCTACCTCTATCTCCTAGATAGTGAAGTACGCTTAAGTTTTCCAAACTTTAGTTACCTCTATCTCCTAGATAGTGAAGTACGCTTTAGTTTTCCAAACTTTACCTACCTCTATCTCCTAGATAGTGAAGTACGCTTTAGTCTTCCAAACTTTAGCTACCTCTATCTCCTAGATAGTGAAGTACGCTTCAGTTTTCCAAACTTTAGCTACCTCTATCTCCTCAATAGTGAAGTACGCTTCAGTTTTCTCAACTTTAGCTACCTTTATCTCCTCGATAGTGAAGTACGCTTCAGTTCCTCTAAACTTTAGCTACCTCTATCCCATAGATAGTGAAGTACGCTTCAGTTTCTCCAAACTTTAGCTACCTCTATCCCATAGATAGTGAAGTATGCTTCAGTTTTTCCAAACTTTAGCTGCCTCTATCTCTGTTCGAAAGAGGTAGTGATGTAAGCTTTAGTTTCATTAGGTGACAACCTCAATTAATTGTCAATCAGGTGACAACCTGCATTAATTGTCAATCAGGTGACAACCTCCATTAATTGTCAAGTAAGGTGACTCCTCCACGAATCGTCAAAACCTCAAGGATCCTAGACATTGTTCCTAACTATCTAGTGGGACTTGAACTAAGACCAAGGCTTAATTCCCCCGGGATACATAGGTAGCCTTTCATAAAGGTCCAACCATCCGATCACAGTGGTCACCCTCTTCCTTCATCATTCCTCAGTGGTGAGGCAGTCTTTCATAAAAGGTCCAGTCATTCGACCACATTGGTCGCCCTTTTCCATTCATCACTCCTCAGTGGTGAAGTAGCCCCTCATAAAGGTCCAGATATCCGACCACATTGGTCACTTCCTTCAGTTGGCATATCCCCAGTAGGATCAGCCATTTGACCTCCTAGGTCACTTTCTTTCCATCTTCCCAGCAAGGGACCAGTTTCTTTTCGCCATGCCCCAGTCTTTCCCGAACTACGACCTGGCTTGATTCCTCTGGGATACGTAGGTAGCTTACTTTAGGTTCAGCCAATTCGTCATATATGACACCCCATTCCCCAGCGGATCTTTTCTGAACTACGATCATGGCTTGATTCCTCCGAGATACAATCTCGTAGGTAGCCTTCCAAAGGTTCAGCCACTCGACTACCTTGGACACCCAATCCGTCTCGGCAGTTCGCCAGATTGGATCCTTTTTTATCGATAACCCCACTCGCCCTGCAAGTGACGTTGCCGAGGGGCTTCTGTAAGTACCCAAATCTGGCTCATGCCTTCCGATTAAGTTTCCCGACAATTCCCCAAACTTTCCTAAAGTTCAGGGACAATTCTGAAACTTTTCCAAACTTTCCAAGGAAGGAAGGACCTGCTAGGAATTAAAATTCCAAGCAGGACCTCGCTGGAAAGAAGGGTCCAGAATCGCCACCTTGCACGTTTCTAGAAAGAAAGCGGTTATGGCTTGGTATGTCGTGCGACACCACAAGCCATTACCAGGCAGCTTTAAATCAAATGATTTTCTCATTTTACAAGGGGGGCTCTCTCTACTCTCTCTCTAAACATAAACAGGTTTTCTCTCTCTCTCTCTCTCTCTCTCACTCTAAACGTTAATGGCATCTCTCACTCCCTAATCGTCTTCTCCGCTCTCTCCCTCCAATCACCCATCACCGAGCCCTCTCTCTCCACCCAAATGGCGACAACCTTGCTCCTTCTCTAAAACCGTTCACCGGTGACCTTCCTCACCATTCTCTCTCTCTCTCTACTCCAGCTGAACGGAGACCTCACCCCATTCTCCCTAAATCTCTTCTCAACCTAGACCTAAACCCTTCATCGTCGTTCTCTTTCTCTACCCCAAATCCATCGACGCCGTCTTCCCCTGTTCCAGACCGTGAACTCATCCACTAGGTCTCGAATTCCATTATTTCCGGTAGAGCTTCCATCATCTTCGGCCATCCTCACAACCTTCGCCTGGTCTATTTCTGGTCCCAAATCCAACACATCGATCCTACAATTTCCAGTCATCTCACCTACTAGCTCCGGCCCCTTTTCTAGCCATCGGTCCCACATCCGATCTCTATTCCTACCCATACTCTGATTTTCAGCCAATAATCACCGGTGTTCATGTCCGATTACAGCTGCCTGTGAACAAAGGGGATCTTCAGAGATTGAAGACCTTAGTTCTTCACCCAATCTGAGATTTAAATCCAATTTTTGAAGCTGATTGGAAGACTCCCTATACCGACGTGGTATAGAGAGTGTGGACACTACAAGGGTAACGAATCTTAACCTTTCTCTCTCTCTCTGTTTTAATTGTGTAGTGCAGTTTCCATGTTCAATATGCTGGTGGTATAGAATCTTGAGTATATTGGCTTTGTTATGATCTCAGTTAACATGTAGTATGCTTTGATTCCTATGAATTTTCTGATCATACATTTATCATAGTGATGCTGATTATATTTTGGATCCGTCCATGATTCCGAATGATGTTAAGTTGTTTGATTTTTTGACTTGGTTGAACATGTTTGGTTTTGGTCTCTGAATGTTATGTCTATTCTCATGATAATGCACTTTTGGTCATTCATGTTATGCGTTGTGCTTGAATGCTTCAAGTAGAGTGTGGATCCTCAATATCCACACTCATTTGAAGTGATTGTATTGATCTCCGTTATCTCGTAGCTATACCTGATCTGCAATTCGGGTTTGAACCTGATTGAAGATGTCATGTTTTGATCTACCAATGTTCTGATCCCACATTTCATTCTCGTAATATTGCATGCCTTTGGTTATTAATGATATGTGTTAAGCTTAAATGCTTAGGTGAGTGGGGATCGTTCCATATCCACACTCATTTGAGCATTGATGTTTCTCTGAGGTTTCGTGGCTTGTTTCTAGCTCTGATAATCTAAATTGACTACTGATTTCCTCTGTAATCCTAGCTTTGTGAAACCTCTGCAAGTAGGCTTGTTGTGTCATGCGACACACTTGACCATCCGAGGTCCTGTGTCGGGCGACACATGTAGCCACTTTGCAGCTGGTCCATTTCAGTTGTAAGTTGTTCATTCCAATGTAATCGGGATGTGGCCCCCCGCACCAAGTGGCTCACAAGTTGTATTCCAGGCTGTTCATCAATAAGGCAAAGCATTAAAATGCATTTTTATAACATTATGTCTTACACATTTGCACACAATTATTGAATAAATTGGATGTTGAACAATAGAAAGAGTCGTACACGAGGCGTGTTGGGTGAACGCTAAACGTTCTTCCCAACACGAATACAGGCCCAGCCGCTCAAACTCAAAGGTATCCAGCATGGCACGTGTCTCCGCAACGGTCAGGGTCCAGTCATGATCTCCCTCCTTCTCATCCACGGTTCGATTGGGATGGCTCCACCTCTTGATGTCCGAAAACAAGGGTCCCGGCTATCCAGCTCAAACTTGTACAGTCTAAAGATGACATACCCCCATATATGTACAAGAAAGCAGAACAGATTCAGTACAAAACTCATGCAAAAGGTACAGATAAAGGACAAAGACAGAATCAAATGCATACCTCCCAAGGATAAGAATACCCAGACAGAGTATCCTTGGTATGCCTATATGCCTCATCCATAGCGTGATAGCAGAAGGCCAGCCCAGCTGAGCCCCAATCATATGTCCTCACCGCATCCAGATCAACCAACAAACCCAAGAGAGCAAGGCGAGCCGTAGAAGAATGGTTAGCAAAGATGGTCTATGACAGAATATACCTGAGAGCACCCCTCCCCAACCGATCTGTGTTCGGATTTGGCTTATCCGCATAAGCCTCGAGCTGAGCATGGAGGGGTGACAACTCAGCAGAAAACCCCTTAACCTTGTTAGGGGCAAAACCAATCAACTGCCTCCATACAGCTGGACTCGCAGGCTTGTAACCCGTAGTCTTCGGGAAAGCAACACCGGTGAACTCCAACCCGGTGATAGCAAGAAAATCTGTCGGAGTCATAGTCGCTTCCCCGAAGCGAAGATGGACCGTGTGGGTAGTGTCCCACCACCTCTCTCTGATCGCCTGAAGGACCTGGGGAGTTCACCTCATTCCCCGGATATTATCAACAAAGGTAAGGAGCCCCATTTGAGCCATCCTAGCCCGAACTCCATTCAAGTCCTTGACTTTGTCCCACAAAGCCTTGGCAAACTTCAGACTCCCATGGCAATTTTTAGTTGGCCTATACGACTCCAAAACAGAGGAAAAGCAGGGGAGCAACATTAGAGATCATCCCATGGCAAAAATTCAAAGAAATAAAAGAAAATTTTCATTGAGGCATTTCATCGAACACTTGGCGTGCACACTAGAAAGCCATGCCCAAAGATGCATTCAACTACCTAAGTTGATCCCTCCTACAATCCATGATACGTAGGGAAGTCATACATGAACAGTGCAACACCAACAATCAACAAAAGCGGAGCATGCATCAAGATAGAACCAAGTTCTAGACAAATAAAAATGTCAAATTTGATGAAATTGGGGAATTCAAAAGACATGGATTCAATGCAATGCAATGCATGAAACAAGAGCGGAGAAAGAAAACCTTACCAAACCCTCGCGAATGGCATGGGAAATATGCATATTCTTATCAAAAGTGAGGTTGTCCCTTGGATAGTCCTTCCCAAGCAAATGACTGCCGAAGGTTGGGTTCTTTCTCTCTTGCGCCATTGATGATGGAAGGAATCGAATGTTGATTTAAAGAAGGAATCGACAAGAAAGGTACCAAAAAATCCCAGGGAAAATGCCTTGGCTCAAGCTTGGAAAGAAAATTTGAAAATGGATGTTTTTTTAAAATAAACAGCAGCTGCTGTTATATTGCCTCGACAGTCATTGTATCGCACGATACAAGCCATCTCGCGCGAGATAAACCCCCTAGAAATGTACGAAATTGTCCTCGACAATAAGTGTCTACGCAACGTCAAAATTCAAAATTTTGACACATTTACCCTTGGAAATGATACACTAGCAAGGAAACGTGGAAAAATTGGGACCGCAAGTCACGAAACGAGCCGAACGTGACAATTGCCCAATACGGCACCAGTCGCCCGAAAATGATTGATCCATAGATCAATTCATCCCACACGGTTCAGAGCCCAGATAGGTGAATCGTCAAATCATCACACACGATTCAACGCCCAGAAAGGTGAATCGTCATCACAAAAGCCCGATTCAACGCCCAGACAGGTGAATCATCAAATCAAAAATCCCGATTCAATGCCCAGACAGGTGAATCGTCATCACAAAAGCTCGATTCAATGCCTAAACAGGTGAATCGTCATCCCCAACAAAAAGCCCGATTCGGAGCCCAGACAGGCGAATCATCACCAAACCAACATGACTCAAAGGACCGGGCAGGTAAGCCTTTGTTTTCTAACATATTTCCCCACAGGTTCGGAGCCCAGACAAGCGAATCTTCAGGCAGGTATATTCAGAATTGGGTCTTGATTTGATTTCTCAGAATGAATTTACCTTTTCAAAAACAAAACCTCCTCGATTTTCAAAATGATTTTCAAAATACCTAAAGCAGCCTTTTCATGTTTTGGAGTTGAACTACGTTATGGTCTGATTCTTCGATAGAGATACGTAGGGAGCCGTGCGGCCCGACCATCCCGATGTTCAGAATGATGTCTTTTATATCATCGACATGACTTCTTCCATAAGACTTGTCGACGAGGGGCTCTGTAGACACCCCATTTTGAACCCATCGGAGCAGATTGATACCACTCTAAGTCTCGCCTTGAGTTAAGAAGTAGAAATCCACCATTTCGTCATGTTTTGTTGTGTTTTGACTAACGACCATTAGTTTGGACTAAACTGCATACTAGATAACATGGGAAGGACAAAATTGTCCACTGACAACCTTATCTCGCGCGGAATGGCGTGTATCGCGCGATACAAGGAGCTTTTGCAGACCTGTAGAAGCCAGTCTCCTCGTCGATTTCAACCTCTTTCGGGATAAAACTTTATCAATCCGGCCATCCAATGAGATTAGGGTTCTGGAACCTTCCCAAGGTATTTTATCTCTCCACCAACACATCTCTAACACCTATAAATACTTTAAGACTTTCAGTATTTAGGATCCCAGACTTTTCAAGTCAAAACCCCCACATTTACTGGTTTCTCTCCCTAAAAGATTTCTGTAAATCACCCCTAAAATCACCTAAAGTTTATTTGTCAACCTTGTTGATAAACAAACATCAAAGCTCGAATCAAACCGAGGTGGAGCTCTGTCCACATCAAGATTTGACTCTAAATTTGAGTCGAAACTCTGTCCAAGTCTCTACACACGAGGTAATCTTCCTCTTCCCTTTCTAATTGATTGTTAGAGTGGTATAATACATCAAACCTAGGATCGGCCTAGAGCCTCCCCAAATCATGGGGATGGTCTCGAAGCAATCGATCCTATATTCCGTTTAACCTCGTTAAATGGATCTCTTTTGCTTACTTATTTAAAACGTCTTTTTCTTTGAAAACCTCTCTTTTAGCAAGACCGATCTCTGGATTGGGTGGAATGGGTGCTCCTTGACCTTCCCATTCCATAACCTAAGCCCCGAATCCAAAATCTCTTTTCAAATGGTTTTTCTATATTTCCAAACAAATAATATAGGTGGCGACTCAAAAAGATGTGAAAAACAAAAGAAATACGCGCATCGCTACAAGTATGTGGTGGACACCCGGGGGCCAGAACTTTGGCAGACAAATTTCTTACTTTGGGTTACTATTGGCCTCACCTAAGAGAGGACGCTCGTGAGTTTTTTTAGCAATGTGAAAAGTGCCAGAGATTTGCCGACCTACCAAGACTGCCTATAGCCGAACAAACTCCTGTGGTCGCTACCTGGCCGTTCGACATGTGGGGGGTAGATTTGATCGGACCCTTCCCACAAGCCCGTGGAAACTGTAAGTATGTGATCATAGCCATTGACTACTTCACTAAGTGGATAGAAGCTAAATCTCTAGCCAGGATCACCGAAGAAAATGCCATCAATTTCATCCATGACTACATTTGGTGTCGTTTTGGGGTACCTCGTGCAATTGTATCAGACAATGGGCTACAGTTTTCCACGGCATTTGAAACAGAAATGAACAGATTGGGAGTCCATCATTGGAAGTCGTCGGTCGCATATCCTCAGGGTAACGGACAAGCGGAAGCAGCGAACAAACTAGTTTTGTCGGCACTAAAGACGGGTTTAGTTGGTCGAGCTGGCAGCTGGTTGGACCAACTCCCCATCGCTCTTTGTGCAGTCCATACAACCACCCGGGGGACCTACAGGAGAAACCCCATTTGCCCTTACTTTTGGGTCGAAAGCCATGGCTCCTGCCGAGCTACGAGTTCCTACAGCTAAGGTGGTCTTCTTCAATCAGGATCAGAACGACTCCAATAGGTTGCTCGACCTAGACTTACTGGAAGAGAAACGGACTACAGCTTAACTTAGAATGGTAAACTATAAGCAGAAAACCAAGGGCTACCACGAAAAAAAGGTCAAGAAAAGGTCATTCAGTGTGGGAAATTACGTGCTGAGAAAGATAGAGGTAACTGTTGGTGTAATCCCCTAGGCTTTAGTTATGTTTAACTTAAAACCGTTATGTATCATCTTTATCGTTTAAGTTTATTATTTGATTATTATATATTTTGCATATTTATTGTAATAATCTCCGTCTCTAATTATTAATTGAATAATTAGTATAAATGTTAATGGATAATCATATGATGATTATATGCATAGAGATGCACATTAAATTTATGGGTACTTGTTAGAGAACAAGTGACTGGACTTGACCCGTATGTGATTTATGTCATGGTCAAATGTCATAATTAAATCTCATATGGTCACTTCATTTAGTCCCTAGACCTGAGATTATCATGACCTTACATATGATGAAAGTTATGTTTGATTTTAGTCAAACGATATCTTAACACGATATCTATAAAGGCTATCTTTGGCCTGATCGGATTCATGATGGGAAGGATGATAAGTCAAGATGGAATTTGTCCCTCGAAAGAGAGTTGTTTTGCTTGGGCCCCTCGATGAGTGATAAGGATGAAAGTGTATGGCCATACCCCAATGCGATTGGATTATCATTATACTCAGTATCGAGAAAGCATTGAACAAATACAAGTTGACGTGGACCATGACTTGTGTTCAATATAACATCGTGAGACAAAGGGAAAAATGGAAGTGTACCATTGGAAACGTGAACTCTTACGTTATATTAATTGGGTAGACATAATGGCTTGCTAGAGTTCGCTTATGTTTTATGAGGGTCGATATGATCGCGCTCATTGCCAACATAATATAATCCTATTGGGTCACACACAACTAGAATGAATTGGTTAAACCAAAGGAAGAAAATTGAGAGTTCCTCACCAGGCATAAGTCATCGCGCGACAAATCCTGTCAAGAGGACTCGTCTGGTCGCGCGACAGAACTAGCCAAATGGCACATGTCGCCACGCGACAGATCAAGCTACAGAGACGGTTTACAGCTTGTTTCCTAATATGATTAGGTCACAAACTCTAATACTAATGTAGTATAAATATGAGTCTGTAAACCCTAATTGACAGCCAAATTTTCTATGGAAAAATCACAACAAAAGGTTTCTCAATATTCTCTCTAAGGTTTAAGAATCTAGCAATTCTCAAGAACTGTTCTTGGTTCATTCTAAAGTGTGGATACTACTAGAGGGTCTTCGCTCGTACGACGATCAAGGCCTAGAGTTCTTATTGTTCAAGCAATCTGAAGATTCAAGTCTTGAAGATCGAAGTTTGTGATTCAAAAATCACATTGATAGATTGTTCGATAGCTCAAGAACGGAAAGCAATTAAGGTTGGTAAATTCTATCTCATAGGAATTCAATTTAATTGTATAGAACGGATCTTAGGGCTCTTGGGTTTTGTGTTATTTAGATGCTAATTCCGCTGCGCCTGGACCCATAAAACCCAACAGTGGTATCAGAGCCCCGTTCGTATGGTTAAGTTTGAATTAACATGCTAGAATGTTTATATAAATTGTTTATATGTTCGTTGCATGTTTTATATGCGGTAGAATTTTGATTGTTTATGTGAAACAATGTGAAAATCGTTTTCTGATTATGTTCAATTAAATCTGTTAAAAGGTTATTTTATATGATTTAATTGCTTTATGATTGGAATTGATTGAAGTTTGGAAAATCTGCAAGTTTGCTTCTGTCACGCGACAGAGTTGGCCATGGCAACTCAATGTCACGCGACAGAGTTGGCCATGGGCAGTCAGATGGCCTCGTTAGGTCGCGCGACAGAGTTGGCCTCTGTCATGCGACAGACTATGCCTAATCTGGACAGAATCAGTTTGTTAATTTTTCTTGCTAATCTGTGATTATGTTTATAATCTGATATGTTCCTGTCTTAATCTGGATGCTATAAATTTCTGGAAATTAAATTTATAGGGCTATGCTAGATTAATTCATTGTTTATGCATGCTTAATTAATTTAAATATGATTTTATTAATTATTGCGATGCATGAATTATGTGTTCTTATGTGTTAAGAACTTTGTTAGATGTTTAGTTGAAACATTGAATTGTAATTTCCTGAATGTTTAGTTGAAATATTAAAATTTTGGTTTTCTGATTGTTTATGAGAAATAAGTTAGTTTACGCAAAATCCAAAAGGAATCTGATTGTTTGTGAGAAACAAGTCAGTATACAAAGTATTGATTATGTCACAAATCAGAGTTGGTATTCTAATTGTGCATGTCTAGGAGAGTTCTGTCGAAGGAAAGATTTGGTACTTAAGCAGTTCTTGTGGCTCACCTATCTTCCTGAGAACTTACCTGGTGCGTGATTATGATTATCTTTGCTGATATGCTTATAATCTGCTTTAAAGAACCTTCATTTAACTTTTTAAGTTCTTTATGCCAATCCATGATTAAAACACTTGAGACCACTCGAATGGTTTTGGGTGGGCTTGCCATAGCAAGGTACTTTGATTCTATTTCGTTTGTGAGCAAGATGAGGAAATGGTGGTTCCTATACGTTTAAAGTGGATGAACTTAATTGGTTTATCAAAATGGTTTTGGACCCAAGGCATAAGATGAGATTAAAATATGCTTAGACATATGATGTCTTAAATAAATCTCATAAAAGATCTAAGAGTCATATACGATATGATTGATGTTTTCTACCTAATTAATTTTAATCTTGAGCGGTGCGCCATAGCGTACTTGAGATTAAATTAAAGTTGGATCTTAGCCCATTAAATGTATATTATGCTTATTTGCATTGGAAGGTGTATAATTTAGTGGGAGTATTTGTGAAATACATGATTTTCTCTTAGATGATAAATGTGTTGATATTAATATGTGTTCATATAGTTTGCATATTTTGTTGTAGAAGTAGCATTACACAATAAATTGCGATTCGTCCTTATGAAGGACAAAGTTCGAAAGGGACGGTACAGATAATTTTGATTAGATCAGAAGCCTAAAAAATGGTTCTTAGGCAAATGTGTACGTTCTTGATAAATCCATTCCTGCTGAACCTACTGTAAATGTTGCAAAAGGCAAATAAGGAGCAACATTAGAAACATGTTGATGATTCTAATAATATTGTCTGCCTTATAATTGCCACCATATTTAAAGACTCTTATGAAGAACCTTGAACATATGGAAGTTACTTTTGTTCTAGCATAACGCACAAAGAAAATGTTCCAAGTGCGAGATAGGCAAAAGATGTTTGTTGTGGTGAAGGCTCTTAATTCATGAGAAGAAAGAGGAGCAATCCGCAAATGTGTTAATGGCTAACACAAGAAAGGGGTTCATAAAGGAAGGTAAAGCAAAGGTTGCTAAACCTGGGGCAAAAGTTGCCAGAGCCGAAGAGGCTAAACCCAAAGTGTCTCAAAAGGATGCATTTTGCTACCATTGTAATGAGATTATCATTGGAAGCAAAGTTGCAAGGCTTATTAGGAAGGCCTAAAAGGTGAAGAAGGGAAATATAATTGCTACTACTTCAAGTATCTATATGATAGATATTTTCCTCTCGACTTCTTGTTCTTGGCTATATGATACCGGACATGGATTCCACATTTATTTAAATGTGCAAGGAATAAAGAATAGAAAGCTACTCAAAGAAGGTAAATTAAACCTATGCGTGGGAATGAAGCAAGAGTTGCTACATTAACCATAGGGACTTATGAAGTCAATTTACCTAGTGGGCTAGTACTTGTTTTGAACAAGTGTTACTACGTTCCGGATTTGAGTAGAAGTATTATTTTCATTTCTTATATGGATGATGAAGGATATAAAATTCTTATTGAAAATAAGAAGTTTTATATTTATTTAATGATATGCCTTATTATATTGCATATGTCATTGATTGGTCTTCATATCCTTGATGACGAGAAACAAAATAATATTGAAGATATCTATAATATAAAAGGGAAATCTAAACCGAATAATATGAACAACGCGTTCATATGGCATTGCCGGCTTTGGTCAGATAAATAAGAAACATATATCTAAACTCCATTAACATGGACTTTTAGACTCATATGACTCTCAATCATTTGAGGAATGTGGATCTTGTTTATTAGAATTATTGACCAGACCACCCTACACTAAGAGTAATGGGAGGGCTAGTGACTTATTGGTCATTATACATGAGATGTATGTGGACTATTAAGCAGCATTGCTAGGGGAGGATTTTGGTGTTTCATCACATTCACCGATGACTTATCTAGATATGACTATGTCTATCTGATGAAGTCCAAAGGTGAATCGTTTGAGATGTTTCGAACATTTCAAGATGAAGTACAAAACAACTTGGCAAAACTATTAAGTACTTTGATTAGATTGAGGTGGTGAATATTTGAGCCAAGAGTTTGACAATCATCTCAAAACTGTGAAATCGTTTCAGAGTTGACTCCACCCGGAACACCACATTGTATGGTGTGTCTGATATGAGGAATTGAACCTTGTAAGACACGGTTCATTCGATGATGTGTCAAGTTGACTTTCCTATTTCCTTTTGAGGATATGCATTAGAAATAATGCGGTTACACTGAATTGTGTCCCTACTAAATCGATTCCTTAGTCACATGAGATGTGGCATGAAAGAAAACTTAGTTTGTCTTTCATGAAGATTTGGGGTTGCAAAGCTTATAAGAAGAAACCTGTCTCTAATAAGTTAGCACCAAATCTGACAAAGTTTATTTTCAGAAATTAATCTTACAACCGCAAAGAGAACAAAATATTTGTTGCTCTGTATGATTCGTTTCTTGAGAAATAGTTTCTCAATAAAAAATCTAGTGGGAGTAAAATTAATCTTGAAGGAGTTCAAAAACCGAAAATAATATGGAACCAAGAGTAGAGATGGAACCAAGTTCACAAGGCGTTGTGGAATCGATTCAAGATGCACAAGTCCATCGTAGACTTGATAGGTTACGATCCGAACTCGTGAAATATGGATTTTATCGTATCGGAAAGTAATGAGGTGGAAGTCATTGAGAATGACGATCCTACTTCCTATCTTGAGGCGATGTCCGCTCCTAATTCAGATAAATGGTTAGGAACCATGAAGCCCGAATTACAATCCATGTTTGATAATCAAGTTTGGAACTTGATTAGGCTACCTGAAGGTGTAAAAACTAAAGGGTGCAAGTAGGTCTTTAAGACCGACATGGATGGGAAGGTGTATACTTTCATGACTAAGGATTGTAGGAAATGGGATTTAGGCAAATTCATAGTATTGACTATGTTGAAACCATTTCGCCAGTTACAATGTCGAAGTCTATTAGAATTTTAATTGCCATTATCGCATATTATGACTATGTAATATGACAAATGGATGTCAAAAGGCTTTCTTAAAATGGAAAGATTATTAAGGATGTGTATAGTACACAACCCAAAGTTTTGTCGATCCAAGAAATTCTAATAAAGTATGCATGTTGCAAAGATCCATGAGATGGGTTGAAGCAAGCTTCAAGGAATTGGAATCTTCATTTTGATGAATCAGTCAAAGAGTTTGACTTCATCAAGTACAAAGATGAATCTTGTGTATGCATGAAATTCAGTGGGAGCGTAGTATTATTTCTATTGTTTTATTACAATGATATCTTACTCATTGGAAAAACAAAGTTCCGACACTTAAGACTGTCAAGTCTTGTTCAAGAAAAGGTTTTCTCAATGAAAATTATGGGTGAAGCCGCTTACATCCTTGGCATCAAGATCTATAGAGATAGATCAAAAAGAGATAAATTGGTTTGAGTCAAAATACTCACATTGATAAGGTTCTTAGAAGAGTCTAAGAAAAGTAATTTGTCAATGGGTCATGGTGTTTCTCTTAGCAATACTCATTGTCTTATGACAACTGATGAGCAAAAAGGGAATGAATGAAGTTCTATATGCTTCGGCATTTGGATCTGTCATGTATGCCATGATTTGTACTAGACCCGACGTCTCATATGCTTTGAGCATGATGAGTCGATACCAATCTAATCCTGTGTTGAGAACCATTGGATGGCAGTCAAGACGATCCTTAAGTACTTAAGAAGAACTAAGGATACGTTCTTGGTATTTGAAAGGTTGGAAGTTAATCTTGTTGTAAGGGTTACATAGATGCTAGCTTCCAAACTGACAAAGTTAATTTAAAATCGCAATTAGGATTTGTGTTTATGTTTATAAGAAGTGCGATTTTGATTGGAAGATCTCCAAGTAGAAAGTCATAGCCGATTCTACTACTAAGGCCAAATTTTAGCAACATATGATGTAGCTAAAAAGAGGCACTTTGGATCAAAAGTTCATTTAGTATTTTGGAAATGTTCCAAGTATCACTAATCGGTGAACTTTGTTGTGATAAATATGGTGTCATTTGTGCAAACAATGGAACCAAGGTCACAACGGTGATCCAAACACATACTTAGACATTTTTCGAGGAATAAATAAAGAATGAGAAGACGTTAAGATATGCAAAGTATCAACCGATGATGACATTAGGGATTCACTTACAAAGACCCTCGCACAGGCAGAAGCATGATGGTCATGTTAGATCCATTAGTATTCGATACATAGATGGAGCCAAGTGCAAGTGGGAGACTGTTGGTGTAATGCCCTAGGCTTTAGTTATGTTTAACTTAAAACCGTTATGTATCATCTTTATCGTTTAAGTTTATTATTTGATTATTATACATTTTGCATATTTATTGTAATAATCTCCGTCCCTAATTATTAAGTGAATAATTAGTATAAATGTTAATGGATAATCATATGATGATTATATGCATAGAGATGCACATTAAATTTATGGGTACTTGTTAGATAACAAGTGACTGGACTTGATCCGTATGAGATTTATGTCATGGTCAAATGTCATAATTAAATCTCATATGGTCACTTCATTTAGTCCCTAGACCTGAGATTATCATGACCTTATATATGATGAAATTTATGTTTGATTTTAGTCAAACGATATCTTAACACGATATCTATAAAGGCTATCTTTGGCGTGATCGGATTCATGATGGGAAGGATGATAAGTCAAGATAGAATTTGTCCCTCGAAAGAGAGATGTTTTGCTTGGGCCCCTCGATGAGTGATAATGATGAAAGTGTATGGCCATACCCCAATGCAATTGGATTATAATTATACTCAGTATCAAGAAAGCATTGAACAAATACAAGTTGACGTGGACCATGACTTGTGTTCAATATAACATCGTGAGACAAAGGGAGAAATGGAAGTGTACCATTGGAAACGTGAACTCTTATGTTATATTAATTGGGTAGACATAATGGCTTACTAGAGTCCGCTTATGTTTTATGAGGGTCGATATGATCGGGCTCATTGCCAACATAATATAATCCTATTGGGTCACACACAACTAGAATGAATTGGTTAAACCAAAGGAAGAAAATTGAGAGTTCCTCACCAGGCATAAGTCATCGCGCGACAGAACTAGCCAAATGGCACATGTCGCCGCGCGACAGATCAAGCCACAGAGACGGTTTACAGCTTGTTTCCTAATATGATTAGGTCACAAACTCTAATACTAATGTAGTATAAATATGAGTCTGTAAACCCTAATTGACAGCCAAAATTTCTATGGAAAAATCACAACAAAAGGTTTCTCAATATTCTCTCTAAGGTTTAAGAATCTAGCAATTCTCAAGAACTGTTCTTGGTTCATTCTAAAGTGTGGATACTACTAGAGGGTCTTCGCTCGTACGACGATCAAGGCCTAGAGTTCTTATTGTTCAAGCAATCTGAAGATTCAAGTCTTGAAGATCGAAGTTTGTGATTCAAAAATCACATTGATAGATTGTTCGATAGCTCAAGAACGGAAAGCAATTATGGTTGATAAATTCTATCTCATAGGAATTCAATTTAATTGTATATAACGGATCTTAGGGCTCTTGGGTTTTGTGTTATTTAGATGCTAATTCCGCTGCGCATGGACCCATTAAACCCAACAGTAACTGAAAGAAAGTCCGAGCAGAACAAGTTATCCCCAAATTGGAAAGGTCCTTACGTCGTCACTCGAATTATCAAAGAAGGAACCTATATGATTGGCCATTCAGGGGGTGACGAGCTAAAACATCAATGGCATGCTAGCCATCTAATTAAGTATTATTTTTGAGCAATTTTGTGATGTAATCGTCCTACTTATTCAATAAAAGGGAATGTTCCCTATCTACAAGTTGTGTTACTTCCATGCTTTATTCAATTCAGGTCTGACTCTTAGTCTATCTCGACTACATTACAAACAGATTCGAATGAAGTCCTAAGTCGACCTCATTAAACAGGTCCGACTGAACACCAATGTCAATCTCGTTCCTTAAACAGATTCGACTGAAATCCTAAGTCGACCTCGTTCTTAAACAGGTCCGACTGAAGATCAATGTCAATCTCGTTCCTTAAATAGACTCGACTAACGTCCTAAGTCGACCTTATTCTAAACAGGCCCGACTGAAGGCTTAGGTCAGTCTCGTTCTCTAAACAGATTCGATTGAAGTCCTAAGTCGACCTCGTTCTAAACAGGTCTGACTGAAGGCTTAGGTCATTCTCGTTCTCTAAACAGATTCAACTGAAGTCCTAAGTCGACCTCATTCGTAAACAGGTCCGACTGAAGATCAATGTCAATCTCGTTCTTTAAACAGACTCGACTAATGTCCTAAGTCGACCTCGTTCTAAATAGGTCCGACTGAAGGCTTAGGTCAGTCTCGTTCTCTAAACAGATTCGACTGAAGTCCTAAGTCGACCTCGTTCTTAAACATGTCCAACTGAAGGCTTAAGTCAGTCTCGTTTTCTAAACAGATTCGACTGAAGTCCTAAGTCGACCTCGTTCTAAACAGGTTCGACTGAAGGCTTAGGTCAGTCTCGTTCTCTAAATAGATTCGACTGATGTCCTAAGTCGGCCTCGTTCTTAAATAGGACCGACTGAAAATCAATGTCAATCTCATTCCTTAAACAGACTTGACTAACGTCCTAAGTCGACCTCGTTCTAAACAGGTCCGACTGAAGGCTTAGGTCAGTCTCGTTCTCTAAAAAGATTCGACTGAAGTCCTAAGTCGACCTCGTTCTTAAACAGGTCCGACTGAAGATCAATGTCAATCTCGTTCCTTAAACAGACTCGACTAACGTCCTAAGTCGACCACGTTCTAAACATGTCCAACTGGAGACTTAGGTCAGTCTCGTTCTCTAAACAGATTCGACTAAAGTTCTAAGTCGACCTCATTGTTAAACAGGTCCGACCTAAGACTTAGGTCAATCTCGTTCTTAAACAAGCTCGGCCCAAACCTTGGTCAGCTTTATTGATCACCCAACTATTCTAACCAAGACTTTGGCCGATCGTCTACTTAATCTAGTTCGACAAACAAACAGAAACATGGGTCAAGGAAGAATGATTCAAACAGTCAACTAGTATTAAATTAAAAGTCCCCTAAAAAGCACGCCAGAACTTATACAAATGAAGTTATGAGTTAAATGCCTCCCAAACCAGGCCAAGGCATTGATTACATAAGTAGAATGAAAAAATGTTTGATACTTGTTCGATTACAAAGATGAGTCAAAAAAGGAAAAATCAGTTATCTTGGTTATCAGCTCGGGGCTGCTCTTGCTATTGCTCTTGCTGCTGCTGCTGTTGCTCGCTCTGTTCAGCTTCTATAAAGATCTGATCTTGGGTGACCTCTACATCAGCATCCTCCTCCATCTCATCTGCCTCCTCAAGATCCTGAAGTATGGTATTAAAGTTTACCTACTCAATAGGAGGTGCGACCTAGAGCTCAGCTCCAACCTCCTCATCTTCCTGGGCGATGGCAGCCAGATCATTATCATTGTATGGCACCAGGGGATGACCGTTGTGGGCCAGCATATCATACTGGTCCTCCGAGGCCCATTTGGCCAGCTGCTCAAGTGAGAGGTCGATGGAGGGATCTACAATAATCCGGCGGGTCATATGATGTCGCCCAATATCATAAAAAGTCTGAGCTTGACTCAGTATGACATTGAAGCACTTATCACTGTTCTTATATGCCTCCACCGCTACCCTCCCAGTGGCCTTCTCAGCGGCCTCCACGGCGGCCTTCACCCTGGCCTGGGACTCTTCCTCCCACTTTGCTCGAGCTGCCCGATGGTCATCATTCAGCTTGATCAGAAAATCATTCCGATCTTGGAACATCTTCGTTATCATCGCAAGCTAAGTCTTAATCTTCTCCTTCTCTAGACTGGCAGTAGTGGTCTCTTCCCTCAACATATTCAGCTCCTCCCTGGCAACTCTGAGGTCGAACAATGCCTTATCTCTAGCCTTTACTGTATCGTCACTGACAAGCTTCATAGAGTCATAGGCGGAGTCGAAATCCACTAACTTTTCTCTCAGCTCAGTAACCTCGGCGGATTTCCGAGCAAATTGAGAAGTAGCTATCCTCTCTTGCTCTATAACAGCCCTCTAGTTGCTCTTAGCCTATTCGTTAAGGGTGAGAGACTACACAAACACAAAATAGAAGGGTCAGATCGATAAGTGATCAAAATTAAAAGGGACCAAGAAATTAAGTGATCAAACAAGGGGTAAAAAGAAAAAAATAGTTACCTCACTATCAATCGAAGTGAGGGGAGGGACCTCACTGAGCCTGGCCACTTCAGCCTGCACAAATTCCATGCTAGTGGTAGGACGGGTTCGAAGTGGGGGTTGATCGGAGCCCGACGCCTTTTGAGTATCATCTCCCTCAGGTCTCTGGTCAAACCTTGATCTTTCCCTTTTTCTGAGAGGGGAAGAGTGTCATCCTCTTCATGTTCGAGGTCGACTACGTCGGCATCAGCAGTGTATTGGGGGGACGCCCCAATAGGCTCAAGTATTGGACCGGAGTCCAAGATCAATTTGGTCGAGATGTTGACCTCATCACCTTCTACCCCACCTATTTGAGCTTGGGGAACATCACTATCTATGGGTTCAGCCGACCCAGACTCCTCAATGGGGACCATCCCTACGCCTTCCTTAGGCAGCAGCTTGTTCCTCTCCTCTGCCTCTCTCTGTCTGCTGGCCCGGGCATTGGCGACGCCATGAGCTTTAGTTCTCTTCTTCCTTCCATTGGTGCTCACAATACGCTCCATGTTGGTTTCTTGATCTGGGGTAAGAACTTCACAGATAAGAGGCAAATAGTTAGCAAGAGATATGCAAGCCAAAGATTGACGAATAAAAAGTACGAGCAAAAATAGAAGCGGGGAAACACTTTACCACCAAGATTCTCTCTTTGTGTTCTACAATAGCCGGCCTCCTTCCTACAGAAATGGTGCTGGACCTCAAATCTCTATTTCTTATGGATCAACTAGTCTGGGTATCTCAAGCTCCTAACTATCAGGGCTAAAGGGGCTACATTCCCATTTCCACCCTGCATCATGTCGGCCTGGATGAAGTTATTCTTGTTCTACCCCAGCAGGTCCCAACTAATGGGTCCCCTATTAACTACCAATATCAATCTATGGGTCAACTCGTTACTCCAATCAGAGACCTAATAATCCTCTTTATTTATGGGTTATGAAGTGGCATCAGGCAGAGGGAATTCCCAGCCTCTCCTACTCTCAACCACGATCAAGTGGGAGTTCCACTTAGAGACCTTGTCGGGAAAATTTATGAACAGTTTGGGGGCATTCCGTCTGGACAGAGTACTAACCCCTAGAGACCTCTTTTCTACAGCAATCTTAAAGAAATTCCTAAAGACATGAACACAAGGCTCAAACCCTAGAAACCTACAAACCATCGCAAAGCAAACTAATACCCTACAGGTGTTGGCTCCTAGCTGCAAAGGTACGACCGCTATACACTCTAGAAAATCACTAAGGAATGGGTCGAGGGGAAGGCGTAGCCCGACCTTGAATTGACCGTAGAAGAAAGCCACTCTGGTCTAGCTATGAGCCCAGTGCACCCACGTTTGAACCTTTATTTGCTTCTCTGTGTAATGGGTCAGCCTGAATTCCTCTCTATTAATCTCAAAGAAGTCACGAAGGATGTTGATCCTCGACTCTGAGACCTTCCTCCCAATGGCTGGCTTGGGGGCCACTTAGCCTCTTTCATTCCGACCTGGAACAACCTTCAAACAGAACACATCCACTATGTTACCAGAGGCAGAGCTCGACGATTGTTGAGTCGACATATCTACAGAAGAAGAGGAAACAGGGGAATCAGAACTAGATAGAGTTTTATCAGAACTATCTATGGGCGACCTAGATTTCCCTAGGAATTCTAACATATCTTTTGGGAATGGTGGTTTGTTAGTCCTAATATAAAACATGATGAAGTGATCTATCAATTTGTTAAAGAGACGTAAGCGGACAACCCTTTGGTCGTCCACCTCCAAATCTCCTATGCTTTCTCTACCCGGGACCTCAACAATACCACAGCACAGACCCCATGCTTTCAAGATGGTAATGCACTCATCCCTACTCATCTCCTTCCAAGGGCCTTATAGTCGCTTATAAACCCGAAGGTTTTGGGAGCAATACTCATACCTAACACCCCTCTCACATCCAAAGGTCCTAGCCATGGCAGAATCGATAGAAAAGCTCAAAATTAAGCCTTAAAACAGAGGAATTTAAGGGTACCTTAATGAGTTTGAGGATGAAGGAAATCTAAAACGAAACGGAAGCTTGATTACGCCAGGAAATCAGAAATCGCCTTGATGATGTTCTTGCTATGTATATTCAAGATTCGGGGGTTTGTAAAAATTGGAAAAGGAAAAGGATTTTCCTTTTATACCTACTCCTTATCCTTACCTGAATGGGAAAGGTTTTTGGGGGAGCAACGGTTAATTTACCATAATTGCTGGCGTCGTTTTCCAATAAGAATGTCCAATCGTCCGTACAATGAATGCATATTTTTCGGCGCTTCAACACATCCAACCGTTAAAAAAGTCAATGGTTGAGATCAAGCCATGTCATCTCAGTCGACCATCCAACGTTTCTGACCATCTAGCTACGAGCTACTTCAGAGTCCACAAATTTTTCATAACTTCCTGGTCGACAAAGTCAACTCAGAAAGTTGGGGGCCACTGAACGGAATAAAAGTGACGGGCTAGGCCCAACATACGAAGCCCAATTATTCTGACGTTATTACAGCCGCGTTATCAAGTAGACCGGCCCAGTTATTATAAGTCCCATGGCCCAGTAACAAAGATCAGCCAACCTAGCTCATTGTCCGACCATTATTGGTTCTGACCTAGCTTTGTCCGACATACGATCAGCTCCTGGTACAAATCCTATCGGGCTATAATACAAAGTCAGGTCGACCTTGACCTACTTAGGCGACCTCGACCTACAAAGACGTACGTCGACCAAAGACTTTCCATAACCGTCTCCTACAATTTCGGAGTCAGTTACGTCCACGACTCTCACCATGATTTTAGGGATTCTATGCAATCCCTGTACAATTCTAACTCTTATCAAAGGCTATAAATACATCACAACATCCATCGTTTACAGGTCATGTCTTATTTACTGTTCAATTGATCTCAATATAGTTTATAAGCTATACATGTGATACTTACTCTCACGCCGGAGGGTCTTAGCCGGAGACTACCCCGGCTAGTTGTGTGTTCACTGTTTCAGGTCAAACAAAACCAAAGAATCAGCCTAATTGCTGGACGTATGCTGATCAACATGTTTCTTGCATCATCAATTATTATTATTATTTTGATTATTATTATTATTATTATTATTATTATTTTGATTATTATTTTGATTATTATTTATTATTATTATTATTATGATTATTATGATTATTATTATTATTATTATTATTATTATTATTATTATTATTATTATTATTATTACTATTATTATTATTATTATTATTATTATTATTATTACTATTATTATTATTATTATTATTATTATTATTATTATTATTATTATTATTATTATTATTATTTATTATAATTATTATTATTATTATTATAATTATTATTATTATTATTATGATTATTATTATTATTATTATTATTATTATTATTATTATTATTATTATTATTATTATTATTATTATTATAATTATTATTATTATTATTATTATTATAATTATGCTTATGCTTAATATTATTATTATTATTATTATTATTATTATTATTATTATTATTATTATTATTATTATTATTATTATTATTATTATTATTATTATTATTATTATTATTATTATTATTATTGATGATGCATAAAATGGGTGATACCGGGGGTACCTAATCAGTCGGGAACTCGGCGTTGGATTCCTAGACGAACGAACGGACGATCTGCAAAACAGACACCGTTAGGGCACGGGGAGTTACCCCGCGCAAACCCTCCAACGTGAGAATAAGCATCTGTGTATGGAGAGATGATATAAACCGAGAGGGAGGCATATTATATTTTAGGTAGAGAGAATGTGTGTACCTTTTTTGGGGTGAGATTACTCCTTATATAGGATTAGGATGAGAGATATAATTGTAGTAGGATTGCATGAAATCCCTAGAATCATGGAATGAATCATGTACGAGATTACGTACGCAAATAATGCCTGATTTGTAGGAGTTTCTGTTATGGAAATAATTGTAGGTGCGTTATGACTCTGTAGGTCGACGTACGCGTTGTAGGTCGAGGTCGCCTACGTGGGTCTAGGTCTACCTGACTGATTGATATAGCCGGATGATACTCGTATAAGATAAGGATCGTATGTCGGACAAAGACAGGTCGGGACCGAGGAAGGTCGGACAATGAGCTAGGTCGACTATGATCTAGGTCGACTGATCTTTACACTGGGCCGTGGACCTTATAATGATTGGGCCAGCCTGCTTGATGATGATGCTATGATAAAGCCTGAATAATTGGGCTTTGTATTTTGGGCCTAGCTTGTCACTTTTATTTCGTTCAGTGGCCCCCAATTTCCTTGCTCGCGTCGAAGTAAGAGAAGGAAGTAGGCTAAGTCGACTTTGAACTTGTCAGACTCATTCAAACGCAAGAGAGTTAGATTCGTCTTGGTTTTGAGCTTGAGAGAAATCATCATGATTAAGTGCATGCTAAATTAAATTCAGGTCAACTTGATAGTCTGATCGAGGTCGAGAGAAATCGTCGACCCAAGTGTAAAAGCAAGGTCGAATGAGGTTTAATTCAGATTTTGCTTAATAACGAGATCGACTAAGAGTCGGATCTGTTAGAAACGAGATTGACTAAGAGACGAATCTGTTAGAACAAGACTCCCCTAAATCTTCGGTCGAACCTGTTTATGAACGAGGTCGACTTAAGACATCGGTCGAGTCTGTTAAGGAACGAGACTGCCCTAAATCTTCAGACGAACCTGTTTATGAACGAGGTCGACACTACAAGAAAGTTGTTTATATATGGCACTTATTTACGGCGGGTAACACGCGTCCGCCGTATATACTTGTTATTTACGGCGGGTATAGGTAGCCGCCCTATATAGTCAACTATATACGGCGGTATGATATATCCGCCGTAAATATAAAGCGTATATACGGCGGTTGCTTGGAACTGCCGAAAATAACAACTAATACGGCGGATGCACAGCGCCGTATATACTTATATACGTACATCGTATAAAAATATCATAGTTATATACGGCGGCCTTATACATCCGCCATATATAATTAGTTATATACGGCGCGTAACACGCGTCCGCCGTATATAACTAATTATATGCGTTGGATGTATAAGGAGGCCGTAAATACTAATATATACCGTTGTAGACACCCCATTCTGAACCCATCGGATCACATTTATACCACTCTAAGTCTCGCTTTGAGTCAAGAAGTAGAAATCCACCATTTCGTCATGTTTCGTTAAGTTTTGACTAACCACCGTTAGTTTGGGACTAAACTGCATACGAGATAACGGGGAAAGGACAGAACTGTCCACAGACAACAATATCTCGCGCGGAATGGCGTGTATCGCGCGAGATATTGTCATTCTGCAGCATGCAGATGACAGTTTCCTCGTCGATTTCAACCTCTTTTCGGGATAAAACTTTATCCATCCGGCCAACCAATGATTTTGGGAGTCTGGAACCTTCCTAGGAGTGTTTGATCTCATCCTCAACACCCCTCCAACACCTATAAATACTGGATGACTTTCAGTATTTCAGGGGTCCACAATTCCACAATTCACACACATTTTACTGGTTTCTCTCCTTGAAAGATTCCTGTAAAATCACCCCTAAAATCACCTCAAAGTTTGTTTGTCAACCTTGTTGATAAACAAACATCAAGATCCGAGTCAAGGACTGAGGCGAAGCTCTGTCCGCATCAAGATTCGATTCTAAACTTGAGTCGAAACTCTGCCCAAATCACCTCACGCAATGTAACCCCTAAATTCCTTTCTAATTGATTGTTAGAGTGGTATAAGTCCATAGAATCTAGGATCAGCCTAGAGCCTCCCTAAATCATGGGGATGGTCTCGAAGCAATCGATCCTACATTCCGTTTAACCCCGTTAAATGGATTTTTATTTATTTTTATTTGAAATCCTTTTCTTTTTTCGAAAACCTCTCTTTTCTTTAGCAAGACCGATCTCCGGATTGGGTGGAATGGGTGCTCCTTGACCTTTCCATTCCATAACCTAAGCCCCGAACCCTCAAATCTCTTTTAAATTAAAAAGGTTTTTCTTATTGTTTTCCTAAATAAATAATAAGTGGCGACTCCGAGATGTTAAAAATTCACGCATCGCTTACAGTGGCGACTCCGCTGGGGACATAAAATTAAGAGGCTTAACTTGCGTCAAAATTAAAAGAGAGGTTTTCAAAAAAAAAATTGTTGTAAATTCGATTTTCTGTTCCCAGATCAGGCATATCTCGCACGAGATATCCTATCTCGCGCGAGATATCGCCTCGGCAATCTGTTGTCTTCTGGTTTTTCCTGTTCATCTCATAGTCCAAGACGAGAGTCGAACACGCAAGGGGGATCCCATAATTCATTATCTGCAGAGTTCTCCCATCTTAAGGCCTCCCTTAAGATGTCGAACTCGAATCCTTATTTTAGTTAAATAATTTATTATTATTTATAAACTGCGTGCGATTGGGTTTTTATTTTATTAAAGTCCGGTCCATTGGGGATTAGGGAAATGTAATTTAAGTTATTCTTTCTCTCTCTCTCCCTTTATGTGAAACTACGACGGCCTGAGTCTCCCTAATTTGAGAGAAACGTAGGCAACCACTTGGTGCGGCCACTATTTGTTTTCCTTTTGATTTTCAAAAAAAAATCTCTAGTTTTATCTATCACCTAGATTGACTATCACACACGCGCACTCATGCTATATCTATCATTGCACTGCATACCCTCTATAAACCCGAGACCCACATTAAGGACGGATGACGGTAACCACCTAGTCGCCGATCTCTCCGAAGTTTGATCATCCCACTCTGCGTATTCAATCCACCTAGATTGTCATATCGCGGGGAGCCTAGCCTTCCAGCCCTGCATCGCCACATTTTCATGTAGACTGTCCTTTTAGGATCACTCCGTGATCGGTCGGTTTGACTTAGTAATCTTTTCTTGTTTTTGACCAAAGCAAAGCCATGTAAAATTGACAATAAAGAAGGACTCGGAAAAGTCCCTCGAAAAAGTCCCCTCGGAAAAAGTCCCTTCGGAATGACCCTTTCGGATGTCCCTTTGAAAAAAAAATATAATAATATACATATCCTTAAAAAAACAATCTTACATGGCTTTGTTTTACAAAAATCGGATTGATTGCTTAGTCGTTAGGTTCTGATAAAGACCTTAGAAACCCCTCAAAAAACGGATTCTCCGTTCCGACCAAAAATTAGGATTAATAAAAATCGACTTTCCGTGTGATTGTCTCGTGCGGGACTACATGTCTCGCGCGAGATAATGTCTCTGTTTGCTGAAAACTGAGCCTGAACCGTTTAAGCCTGCTTCCGACTCGTTGGGGCTAGATTTGATCCTGACGTCATCTCTGCATCTCTTCTGTCAGTTTTCCGAAGCTACTCAACTTCAAGACTCCCAACACAATGTCCGACATCGACAATATTCCGGGTAATGAAACTTTGTCCGAAAACAACCACAAACTTCTGGAAGAAGCCAATGATCGCCTAGAAGTGCAAGCTTCCCAAATCCACACTCTCGTGGAAGAAATCCAAGAGCTTAGGGCAGCACTAGCCAACAAAGAAAAGAAGAAGAAAAATGATTCTTCCTCCGGAGAAGAGGAGTCATACACCAAAAAGGCCAAGGGTCGCCGCCAAAGCAAAAGCAAGAAAAGAAAGTACGAGTCTAGCTCGTCATCTTCCTCATCTGACAACGAGAGCTACACATCCAAGAAGGAAAGCAAAGGGGAAAGCAAGAACGAACCCCTTACCATGGCCATGTTAGAAAAGAAACTTGCATCCCTCGATGTGAGTAAGGGAGCCTCGCTCTCTATTGATTATGACACCCTTCGTCAATCCATGTCCAAGCTTCCTAGAATGTACAAAACACCCGACATTGCAAAATTCAATGGCACCACCTGTCCCAAATCACATTTGGAGACCTACTCTTGGGCCATGCTACCTATGGGTGTTGATGAAAAACTGTTAGCTCAATGCTTCCCACAAACCCTCGATGATGAAAAACTGTTAGCTCAATGCTTCCCACAAACCCTCGATGGTGCCGCTAGGGATTGGTACATGACTCTCCCACTATCTACAAGACTCGATTGGCCACTCGCTAGTTGTACTTTCCAAAAGAAATATGAGGACAACTCCACTTACCGCACCACTAGAAGGGATCTCGAACAAACCAAGCAGCTTCCGAATGAGTCCTTCACAAATTTTGTCAAAAGGTGGAGAACCAAACTGACTGAAATCGTTGATAGGCCCAGCCTAGACGAACAAATCCACATCCTCATATAATGTCTTAGGGAGGAGTATCAAGACAAACTTGCATGCAACTACTTTCCTAGCTTCGCCGAACTTCACAAGTCGGGCATACGGTTAGATGACCTCATCAAACAGAAAAGGGAAGCCAATAAAGAAAGTGGATTCCGTTACAACAAGAACTCCTCTTCCTCTTCCAACCCCAAGGACACTTCTGTTAATGCTATTGTCTTCAATCTTCCCGGAAATGGCAAGTATTCTGCGGTACCTCCACCACAAAAGAAGAAAAGGGATAGACATTATGACTAGCTTGAAGGGATCACTCAAGAAGAACTCTTCGAGGTGCTCGTCAAGAACGGAAAAATCAAACCGAGAGAAGGTGGACCTCCAAAGAAAGATCTTCCTGCCAACCATGCTCATCATCTCTTCTGCAAGTACCACAACTTCATCGGCCACGACACCAACTCATGTTTCCACTTGAAAGAAGTCATCCAAGATTTGTTTGACGATAAAGAGATAGGGTTACCTCATGTTGTTACTAATCCTTTGCCAAACAATGAGGTCAATTTGATAGAAATAGAAAGTAGCTTCGAGGATCCTACTCGTCTAGCCACAATTGTGGACGAGAGCCCTCTTGAATTTAATAAATCTTCTTTTTGTTATATGATGTCTTGGGAGGAAATCTTAGAACAAAAGGAAAAAGGGTCTAAAAAAGTCAATCTCCTCTCACGATCCGGTCGTGTAATCACCAACAAAGATCCAAGGGATGAAATTCCTCCTAAACAAGCCAAAGCCTCATCGCCAAGCGAACCGAAAGACCCTCTCTTAACTCAGTTAAAGAAGACACAAGCAAACATCTCAGTTTGGGATCTCATAGGAGCATCTCACAAGCACCGTGAGATGTTGAAAAAGGCATTGGCTCAAATGACCATTTCCTCGGAAGCAACACCCGAAGAGCTCACTCAAATGATCGGTCAAGTACAATTTGGCAACGTCATCACTTTCACTGACTTGGACCTCCCGTCCTATGGGAACAATCATCATGAGGCCCTCTACATAACTGCTAAGGTGAATGGATACCGAATGCCACGCATTTTGGTCGACAATGGTTCTGCAATCAATGTCCTTCCAAAGAAAGCCTTATCATCATTAGGCCTCACCCACAAAGATCTTAAGCCATCTGGGCATACTGTAAGGGGGTACGATTGTACTGCTAGAACCGCTTTGGGATCAGTTGTGATACCTGTAGAAATGGGGCAAGTCACAATGAGCATCGAATTTCAAGTCATCGACATCCCGGCATCCTTCAACTTGCTGCTTGGCCGCCCTTGGCTACACGACATAGGGGGTGTGCCCTCCTCCCTACACCAATGTATCAAATTCAGACACAACAATACGATAGTCACCATACACGGAGAGATGGTTACTGCTAGCCCTATCCTTGAGGTACAGCATAGCACTTCTGATTTCCTGTTCAGCGGCTTTGAAATCGAGAAAGAAAGCACCGTGAATGTCATAGAAACTTGCAACGAAAATGATTACTCCAAGGCACTTCGGTTTTCTGGAAACCTCCTGCCGGAAAATGATGCAAGCAAAGGATACTTCCTCGGCTTGGGGCTTGGAAAGCACTTACAAGGGATAATGGAACCACCACCGGTTCCCCCACCTCACACAAAGCATGGCCTAGGATACATCATTTCCATCCACGATGTGGATGACGAAGAGGAGTGGGACTTCACTCAAGTCAAGTGGGAAGGAACCACATACAAAGGCCACAATGACCCAAAAGTCAAAGATTGTAACCTCGAGCCATATCGAAAGACACTCAATGGCTACTTCGTCCGGGAAGGGGAAAGCATTCCCTACTTTATCTTTTCAGAACCATGGACTGACGATAAAGGAAAGTGCCAACCGGGCTTTGAAATCTTTAGCGACTGTGATGCTTCACCAGATGAAACAGAGACCGTCTCACTAATCCCTAAGGGTCTGTGGGGTACGAAGGCAGAAATGACAAGCGAATGGGACTTTGTGTTGGGAGAAGACATGCTGCGACAGTTTGAAGACCTGTGCCGGTTAGAAGACATCCAGATCTATGCAATCTCCAAGGGGGACGCTCAAACTATTGATTACACAAGACTAATACAGAAATGTGATGAGCCAATTCTAAAATGGCATGTCACCGGAGGACCAGTTGTTGATGAAGACTTCATGATCAAAGAGCTCGGTTGCACTCCCCATCCCCACAGGAAGATAGGCCCTGTAACTTTCAAATTAGAAGCAGGCTCCACCTCTGATGAACTCACTCAAGAGGAAATCGAGGCGGTGGCCGAACATGTATTCCCTTACTTCCTTAATGAAAACTTTAATCTTTCCGAGTACCCTGAGATTGCTAACATAGTAAATGATGAATTAACTAATAATAATCAATATAACGAACACATTAATAATGAATCATACGATGAGATAGATCAAGAAAACGAACAAATTTTAAAAGAATTAGCTAAGCAAGTAGGTCATTGTGGAAAGAATGGCCCCGTTGACAATGAGGAAATGCAAACGGTTAATCTCGGGACAACAGAAGACCCCAGAGAAACAAAGATTGGCAGCTTCTTCAAAGGGGAAGACAGAGAAACCTTGACGCAACTCCTCAGAAAATATGTCGACGTCTTCGCTTGGTCCTACAAAGATATGTCTGGGTTGAATCAGTCAATTGTAGAGCACAAGATACCGCTGCTACCCAATGCCAAGCCAGTCAAACAGAAACTACGCAGAATCAAGCCGGAATGGTCAATGCAAGTAAAAGAAGAAATCATGAAACTCTTGAATGTAGGGTTTATCAAAGTGATCGAGTATCCGGAATGGCTAGCAAACACGGTACAGGTAGCCAAGTCGAATGGGAAAATACGAGTCTGTGTCGATTTCAGAGATTTGAACAAGGCATCCCCTAAAGATGATTTCCCACTACCAAACATAGACATGTTGGTCGACGCCACAGCCGCATACGAAGTTCGCTCATTCGTCGATGGCTTCGCAGGGTATA
This sequence comes from Adenophora triphylla var. japonica, assembly GCA_022495995.1. Lineage (NCBI taxonomy): Eukaryota > Viridiplantae > Streptophyta > Magnoliopsida > Asterales > Campanulaceae > Adenophora > Adenophora triphylla. Next base: position 6,637 of record JAFEMH010002132.1, on the reverse strand, counting down.
ACCAAATCCTCATGGCAGAGGAGGATCAGCACAAAACAGCATTCACCACACCTTGGGGGACGTTCTATTACATGGTCATGCCGTTTGGTCTCAAGAACGCTGGGGCTACTTACCAAAGGGCAGTCACGACACTATTCCATGACATGATCCAGAAGGAAATAGAGGTATATGTGGACGACATGATTCTTCACTCAAAGGGGACAGATGATCAGCACTTCAGAGATCTCAGAAAATTCTTCAATCGACTGAGACAGCACAAGATGAGACTCAACCCCGCCAAATGCTCATTCGGAGTGGTCAAAGGGAAAGTCTTAGGATACATGGTCACTGAGCGTGGCATAGAAGCAGACCCCGCCAAGATAAAAGCCATCATAGACATGCCTCCACCCAGAACACATAAAGAAGTAAAGGAGAAGCCCTTAAAGCTGTACCTCACAGTTACCGACAACGCACTAGGGGCTATGCTCGCTCAAGAACAGCCTGCTTCACACACAGAGAATGCCATATATTTCGTCAGCCACAGATTCCAAGGCAGTGAAATCAACTACTCTCCACTTGACAAGTCTTGCGCTGCTCTTGTTTGGGTATCACAAAGGCTAAAGCACTATATGGAAGCCTTCCCGGTTCGTCTCATTGCAAGAATGGATCCGTTGAAGTACATCCTAGACAAATCAAATTTGTCTTCGAGATTGGCCAAATGGTACTTCATGCTCGCGGGATATGATATCACTTATGTCACTCAGAAATCCATCAGGGGGAGTGTATTCGTAGATCAGTTGGCCGAATTTCCTTGTGACGAAGCGAAGGGGGAAGACCCGCGATTCCCTGATGAAGACATCATGAGTATAGAAGAAGAAAATAAGTGGCAATTATTTTTCGATGGCGCAGCCAACAAGAGAGGGTTCGGCATCGGAATGTTGTTGGTAGACCCTGACGACATCTATACTCCACTAGCAATACGTCTTGACTTTGACGCCACCAACAACACCGCCGAATATGAAGCTTGCATAGCGGGGCTTGAGGCAGCCCTAGAACGCAACGTGACTGAACTCGAGGTATTTGGGGACTCCCAGTTAATCATCAATCAGACATTGAAGAAGTGGAGGATCCAAGATCCAATCCTTCAAAGATACAATGCCCACCTCCAAGAGTTGGCGCAACAATTTCAGGATGTCTCATTCCACTATCTTCCTAGAGATAAAAATCAGTTTGCAGACGCATTGGCTACACTCGTCTCCTTGGTCAAAATCCCTAAAGGAAAAGTAGTCAAACCCTTCAAAATAACACGGCGTGCAATTCCTGCCTACTGCGCCGTTATAGATCTCCATGACTGCAAAGACAAATGGTTATCCGACTGTGCCATTGTTGAGAACTCCGAAGAGAAACCATGGTACCATGTGTAAGTACCCCAATCTGGATCACCCTCTTTCGAGCACATGGGAAACACCGCAGACTCACAAACGCAGTCTCGAAGACCTCTGGCACTCAAAACCCTCAAAAAACCCTCAGCCAAACCAAGGGAGGAACTTTTCTGGGATAAAAAGGGACAAAAGGACCTCTTGGGAATTTTCAGAAAATTGGAAAAGCAACTAAGGTCCGTACGGACCTCTTTGTTTTAATAATTACTGAATCCCCTTAAAGTCCACAATATTCCCTCAAATCCCGGAGAACATCATTACCCCCCTACATGGTTGGTCCGTACGGACCTCTTTGCATGCTGAGATGGTCCGTACGGACCTTATTGCAAAGGGGACATCATCATGGCTGAATCTTCTTCATCATCACAGATTCCCTCAAATCGAGGAAAACCAAAAATTTAAATTACCTAGAAGGTCCGTACGGACCTTCTTGCAGTTTTTTGGCACTATAAATAGAGGGCTCCCCCTCCCTCATTTGGACACACCTCCCTCTTCTCTCCTCTCCCCCCAGTCTTCAGGCTCCCCTCTAAGACCCTTCGAGGCAATCCCGGCCCCTTTCGGATCCTTTCGAGGCCTTCTGAGCTCCCTTGTGGTGCTCCGAAGCCTCTCCGAGCGCTCCAGCGACGCTCCCGCGCTGCCCCGAGGCACTCTCGAGGTACTCTGAGGCCCCTCGTGGTACTCCGAGGCCTTGCCTTGTCTTTCCCAAGGTGTCCCGGCCCTTTCCGAGTCAAACCGGTAGCTTGAACGCACGCCGAAACTCTGCCCGAATGACTCCTGCCATCCCAACGCACGCCGAAACTCTGCCCGAGTGATCCCTGCGATCCCAACGCACGCCGAACCTCTGCCCACACGCAACCTACAATCCCGACGCACGCCGAAACTCTGTCCGCAGACAACCGGCTCCTCCCAAAGCAATCCCGGTCCGTACCGGAACACTATTTCATCCTCAAACACTATTCCCCAGTGGAAGACAGACACGAACCAACATTGGTAAGGCTTCATTCCATTACTATTTCAATACATTTCAATACGTAGTGTACAATGTAGACATCCGATATCGCACTCATCTTTAAAAAGCACACACACACACACACAACAGTTAAAGAATATTAGGGGTATCCAAAAGACTCGTTTTTACGAGGCGACTCGGGTGAGCTCTAAGATTCTAATATTCTCTTCCCGAGGAGTCATCTGACCTCCGAACTCAAAATCTCATCACACAAAAAAAAAAACAGTTTATTTTTAAACTGATGCCCTTTTTCAATGTTTTGGGATTAATAAAAACGGCGTGGCGACTCTACAAAGCAAAAACACGGCGAGACACCTCCAAGCGCTGCATGGCCGCGAAATGCCAGATGCCGGGGCGCGATCGCGCTGCCTCTCGGATCCGGGTAATTTCAGTTGGCGACTCCGCTGGGGACCATTTGTTTTAAAAACTTTTAAACAAAACAAAAGATTTTTAAAACGATGATGAGGGTCAAACTTTCATTTTACCCCTTTCTTTAACTGTTGTGTGTGTGTGTGCATGTGCTTTACATTTTTTATTTTACAAAAAAAAAAAATACAAAAAAAATGCATCAATATACATCTGTGCATACATTTAAAATTCTTCAAAAACTTTTGTTTTACTCAGAAAAAGAATTTTAGAGACCGCACACTACGCGCACTGCTGCCTCGGTTACACCGCACACTACTCACACGTCGCCTCGGTTACACCGCACGCTACGCGCATTGCTGCCTCGGGATACACCGCACACTACAACCCTTAACCCGGGTGGTCTCGCTGCGGTTCGTTTGGCCTTCCTACGTCTCTCGGACGCGCACGGGATCATTCCAAACATCCCATCCTAGCCAAGCATCAACCCTGCACGTTTGAGTCTTGAGTCACACTCTGTCCGACTCGGTTGGTTTTCCCACCGTGTCATACACTGGATACATATACCATGCCGGCCATTTTCTCGAGTCAAGGCTCGGAACTCAAGATCCCTTGCACAAGCAAAGCGATGAAAGGTCATGCTAAAATCTTGACCCGATCTTGATTTCCGAAGCTACACCTGCACGATGTTCCATCCCGGATATACATCCATGCTCACATGACACCATGTCATCGAGCCTTTGATACATCAAGCCATGACGATATGACCCAGCCAACGCCTAACGTCACAGATCCCTTGCGCAAGCAAGGTAAAGAGAGGTCATGCCGAACTCTTGACCTGATCTTGACTCAGTGGCCGGCTCGGTTCACTATTCACATGGCTAACGCATTAAAACGAACATGACAGCTCGGTCCTTAGGTTCGATTTTTATTTTAGGCCGGTGGAAACCGCTTGCCCTATAGGACCCTCGCCCGGGCCGTCCACCCCGGGATGTCGAAATACAGTGCAAAATGAGGGGCTTATAGCCGCACAGATGGTCTCCACTGACCCAGGATCTAGCATAGTTGCGAAAAAGAAGAGCAATCTTTTCCAACCTACCTAGGACTCTGAGAAAACATGTTTTAAGTAAATTAAAACAACAAAAAAAAAACAGAAACCGCATGTCACGTGAGCTTTCCCCCTTTATCCCGAACGGCCTTCCCGTGTCTAAACCTTGCCCGTCACCCCCTCCAGCGAACCGAGAGTGGTTGAAAATACCTGGGAGCCGCCTTTTCAGTATCGAGGTCACAAGGTCCGCAGCCCTTCCAGTTCAACGGTCCGCACCGTCCGCTACTCCCCTATGACGGGATCGACGGATAACAGTGAGAGAAACGGAACCCCGCCACTAAGGAACCTTCAAACAATGGAGGAGGTGCGGCGAGCCTTCGAAACCATCAAGAAGCGCCAAGAAGAGCAGCAATCCTGGATCGTAGACACCTTGCGTCTTCAAGGAACCGTTGCAGTTCCCCAACCTGACGGAACCTTTGTTCTCATAGAAGACGAAGACATACCGGCTCCCCCGGTTTCTCAAAGCTATCAGCAGGTCCCGCCTCCGCCAAGATACGAGATCCCAGCAACGCTAAGTAGCTCTCGCTCAAAGCTCCCCTCAGGCGTCAGTCAAGCAGCTCCGACATGCCCGCCTCAGCACAGTCAGTTTCTCGGCTCTGCACATCAAGCTCAGTACCAACAGCACACGTACGTGCCTGCTCTACCAGATCCCAATGCATCTCGGTATCCCCCAGGATTTAACCCTTTGCCTCTATACGAGCCTCGCAGCCATAATCAGAAGTCCCCATGCTTACCTGGGACAGGCATCCCAAGCGGATATCCCGACATCTCAAGCTTGCCACCTGCTAGTCTGCCACTTGGGGCTAATGAAGCATTTCCCCAATTCCCAAACACAACCCTTAACGGACCTGGCAATCACGCCCCTAACTTCAGCACTCCAGGGTATGGGTTGGTAGACACTCAACTACCTCCCCAAGGCTCCCGAATGGCGATACCATCAGCCAATCCACCTCCATCTTCAGTTTCTATCCCCAAAAACGGTAACCCGCCTCAACCTGCCGATCCCCACATAGCTTGGCTGATCGAGCAAATGAAGGACATGCAAGGCAAGCTAGTCAGTTCCCGGAAGGAATCCCTCCTGCCTACTGATCCAAGCAAAGTGGTCCCGCTCCCTCCGAAATTCAGGATGCCAGAAATGGAAAAGTTTGACGGGACGGAATTCCCAAAAACTCACATCGATACCTATGTCTTGGGTATGAGAGCTAAAGGAGCAACCCCTCAATAGAAGGCGGACCACTTCCAGCATTTTCTCAAATCCACAGCGCTAAGGTGGTTCCTCAACGTAAAGGCAGAAAACCGCTCCACATGGGACCAAATCAGCGAGATCTTCCTAGAGAAGTACCGCGCCAACCTTGAGTGGGAGACAAACCGCCACGATCTGCAATCCACCGAGCAAAAGGATGATGAACCCGTGGAAGTTCTACAAAAGATGGAATTGGAAGCTTAGTGAGATAATGGATCCACTTTTCCAAAGAAGAGCAGATGGACATCTTCCATTCTTGCCTCAAGCCATCCCCGAGGACCTTGATTAGCCATCACTTCTATCCGGATCTCCGGTCAACGCTGGAACTAAGTTTGAGAAGACTCGAGCCTTCGTAAGACAACAAAGAACCCTCGCTTCCTCCTACCGCTGTCGGACAAACTCCGGCAACTTCAACTCCCGCGCCAAACAAAGGAAAAGAAGCAAATGAACAAGACACTACATCCGTAATGGAGCTCAAGTTAACCGCGATCAAGTAGCCCCAAGGAATAACAATCCCCTCGCTTCCCACAATTCCAAAGATTTTGACAACCTCGAAATGCCCCCGGGCCAAGTATTTGAAGCTTTGGTGAAACGAAATCTTCTCAAGCCTCTCGAGAATTTCCAACCAAAGACTCCCAAGCCCAACATGGATATGAGCAAGCACCGCGCCTTTCACAATTACCCCGGCCACACCACCGAGGCAATTTAGCTTCGTGCTCAAGCAGGTGGTCCAGGGGGCTAATCGAGGAGGGAAAATTGGAATGCCCTCGTGGCCCCAATACCATCAAATCCATTCCCCCGAACGACATTGTGGTAAATACAATAGCTTTTGACGAAACTCCAAGTGAGAGAAGACCCCCGCAATTTCGGGAAACCGTCAGGCCATGCTATCTCGCTATGACGTGGGAACGTGAAATCCGTGAGTCAAAGAAAGGTCTCGTGACTGGAATCCGCAGACAAGAACGCCCAAGCGGCAACCGTCTCTCTACGTATATTTGCCCCGACCAAGGCACACCAATGGATGGATCGAACGCTCTCCTGCAGGAGACTGGGAGTCAAAATGGCAAGACAGTGAAGCGCCTTAGCCTTTTACTTGACGATGACTTGCCGATACGTGAGAATCGACACAACGAAGCCCTCCTCATCCTCATAAAAATAGAGATGTTCTCTCCTCCCGAACGCCTTGATTGATAACGGCTCCGCAGCCAACATCATCGCTTTGAGCACACCGAAACGCACTCCGTATCGACCTCGCTCCCCGATAAGGCCTTCACCCCGGTAATCCGAGCCTGGGCGACCTTACCGCACGACTCAATCGTAGGAGCCATCAACTGGTGATCCAATTGACAAAAGCACAATCGGAGCTCAGAGGAGTTCCAAGTCGCGGAAATCCAAATCAACCTTCTCTCGCCTCATTGATGACCTCGGATACATCGATGAAAAAGCGGTACGTTTTACTCTTCACCAACGCATGAAATTCATATCAATGCCAA